>JANJGK010000018.1:537500-545000 GCA_039081455.1 Macrobrachium rosenbergii
TATTTTTATTTATTTTTGTTTATTTATTCAAATATTTATTTATTTTTGTTTATTTATTTATTTATTTTTATCTATTTATTTTTTTATTTATTTTCATTTTTTATTTATTTTTATTTATTTATTTTCCATTTCTTTTATTAATTTTCCATTTATTTATTTTTATTTATTTAATTTTACTTATTTTTTCTATTTCTTTATTTATATTTATTTTTTTACTTTTATTCATTTTATTCATTTATTTTTTATTTATTTTTTCTATTTATTTATTTATTTTTATTTATTTATTGATTTTTATTTGTTTATTTTTATTCATTTTATTAATTTTTTTTATTTATTTATTTTCATTTACCTATTTTCATTTATTTTTATTTCCTTATTGCTTTTTATTTATTTTCATTTATTTAATTTTTTTTATTTATCTTTTATTCTTTTTAAATTATTTATTTATATTAATTTTTCTATTTATTTATTTTTCATTTATTTAATTTTATTTGTTTACTTTTATTTATTTATTTTTATTCATTTATTTATTTTCATTTATTTTTATCTATTTTTTTATTTTTACTTTTTTTATTTATGTATTTTTATTTATTTTTTTATATTTTTATTTTTATTTATTTTTATTTATTCATTTTTATTTATTTATTTATTTTTATTCATTTATTTATTGTTATTTTTTCATTTAACCCGAGAAATGCGTCAATGTCATTTTAGAACAGTCGTGTGGTGCGGCTATCTTGACAAAAATGCTACTCTTCAGAATCTGACACATATCTTTACCAATGCCTTTGTATTTGCTTCGTGCATGAATCATCAAAATATTTTTTGCCTCTTTGTCTTTGTTATTTTGTTATAAACATTCAAAGTTAATTTTGTTGGGCGACGTGGCATTTTGCCTGATGAATCGGTGGTGCGGTCGTTCTATGGGGGTTGGGTCGGGTCTGTCTGCCCTCACCCATGGGTGGGGAGGTAATTGGGTATAACGGGCTCGTTGTTGGGCCCGGTAGAGGATAGCGTAGTTTTTCTTACTACACTTCTTGTCACCATATGATGTTTTGTTTGACATGTAACAATTACAATTTATACTGTATAATATCGTTGAGCGTAATGATAATAAAGATTACTTAATATTTTTAAATCCTAGAATATAGAATTGTTTCTCTTCTCGAAAAATGAATGATCTTTCAAGCCGCTATAGAAACATTACTGTTTACATATTTTTTTTTATTTACTTCGTAGGTGTTTTTTCTTTATCCATATAGTAACTATTATTACCATTGTTATTAATGTAAAGTAGGTTAAAATGATGTATTTAGGGAGCATATTCTATCTTTATTACTTGCAAGTTCAATAACAAAAACCTATCATATTTGAAGGAACAAAGCGAGTAAAAATAATATAATCCTCGTCTTTTGCAAACATATACTATAGTTATAACAAAGAAAATACCAAACCAATACCGCCACCACCTATTGCCAAAATATAGAAAAGATATAGAAAATTCCTATGTAAATAAATCATGAATATAGACATTACATAAAATAATACATAAAAAGACCATCCTCTCTCTCTCTCTCTCTCTCTCTCTCTCTCTCTCTCTCTCTCTCTCTCTCTCTCTCTCTCTCTCTCTCTCTCTCTTCAGTAGTTCTTTTGAGTATGCCATGCACGAAAGCAGTCAGTTGGACACGGGCACGTCGCATTCAGCACAGATCGTTGTAACCCTTGTTCGTTTCTTTTGTCGCCTGGAAGTATTGGTGCATACGTAGCAGTTTAGTTGATTTTTTCTGTTTTGGTCCTCATTGAATGCTGTGTATTGGAGATGATGATAGCTTATGTAAGCTGCTCCATGCAGGCGATCAGGTGCCTCTACGGGAGGATGTCCACGACGTCCGAGTCTACTGTTTGTCACGGTGCCATAATCCTCAAGAAGTTGGTATGAAACATTGTATATGAATTCCCGAAATTTTAATTTCTTGCAAGTGGGGTCTGATGTCTTCATAAGCCAAATGTTGTATGAATTGAGCATTATGATGTCTATAAGATGAAGAACGATTTTGTGATACCACTTGAAGGATTTCCTCATACACTCTGTCCCACTTAGCTGGCAGTCACTCTTATCTACGAGGCGCATATTTTCGTTATAATCAGCAACAACATCTGGCTTGCAGATTTTCTTTTTAGTCCTGTAGTGGACCTTACCCGTGTCCACCATGTCACCTTTATGTACAGTTGATAAAAAGGGTCACGGGCTTTCTATCTATCCACTTTACAGCCAAAATCTTGTTAGTTGCCTCGCGTTGTACGGTCTTGGCCTTTGGCTTTCTCCTTTTTTTTAGCTTTATGGCTAGTTCTTGCAGTTTTAGTTTCGTCCTCATCAGGAGTATCAATGTCACTGGGATTAGCATAAGAGGTGGAGGGGACATTAAATTTTGGCATATATTTCCTGCTTTCTCTCACAGTGCCACATGTTCCTGTGGCATTATCATGAAGGAATTGTGGCAGTGTAGGACTACTATACCAATTGTCTGTGAACAATATATGTCCGTGACCCATCCATATACGGTGCCATCATTTTCTTGACTACTGCTCCCGAGAAGCCCAGACCGCTACCTTGATCCTCTTTTGGTATATCAACATCTGTGCCAGTATATACTATAATATCAAGCACTATTCCCGGTTCACAATCGCATAAAACGAACAGTTTAACCCCAAAACGATGACGCTTGCTTGGGATATATTGCTTGAAAATAAGACGGCCCTTGAAAAGTATTAGAGGCTCATCAATTACAATTTTCTGGAAAGGATGAAAGACCCTTTTGAAGTTTCCTACAACCAAACTAAGGAATGGTCTTATTTTCCAAATTCGATCGGTAGAGTTTGGATTCCCGTTGTCAGCAAAGTGCATGAAACGGGTCAACAGCAAGAATCTGTCGCGGGTCATGAATTTGGGGAAAATTGGGGTAGGAATCAAAGGGTCTTGTTTCCAGTAGTCTTGTAAGACATGTTTTTTCATTAGAGGCATCAGTAATAATAATGCAAAATAAACATAAATTTCATGGGGATCCGTGTCCACCCATTTCTGAACTCTTGAATTTTGTGTAAAAGAGAAATTTTCCATTACCCACTGGTAATACTTATTTGTTTCACAGACAATAAGGCCAACTAATTCACCAGTGAAAAGTGCAAGAAAATATTCGCTTTCTCTTGCAGTGTCATCACAAGGCCACTCACTTGTTACACCAGCACAGTTACCATCAAAGGGATGAATATCTGGGATAAAGCTATTGACATCTGACCAAATATAAGACTGAATATTTCCTTCTCGTATATCGTGTACGTTACCTATTTCATTTTCACCATCCTCTTCTTCACATTCTTCAATGTGCCCTCCATCTGAACGAAATAATCTTCCTTCATAATAATCTTCGCTGTCGTCAGAAGTCCCTATCTCACCACTATCACTATCTCCACAGTTGATGTAATCATCTATGTCTTCGTCTGTTTCGTCTTCGGTGAATAACATAGGTAAGAATTTGCTAGGGGTCAGATTCCGTAAACGACAATTTTGGGCAATGAATGGAAGAGTTTATGCACTTGGTATTGCATCACATGTGTTCCTTGATGGTGTCAGTGTGATGGAGGAAGAAGTACTTTGGTATTGCTTCTTTTCCTGGGGCACATATTTTCCACTACCACTTCTCTTCACACCCCCCTTTCTTCCAACTTCCTTCTGTTGCTGTGCTTTGATTTTCCCTTGTGTCATTATATTTGTCTCCTCTGGGAAGCAGATTTTCCTTTTTGTCTTGGTGTTCTCGGAGCCCTTGCTAGAAGAGGCCATAGTCTCATTTTTCCGAGAACGTCCAGTCATGACGACAAAAAGTGAAAAGTAGCCGAAAACAGAAAACCAAGTGAAAGTCGCTTTCATTGTTATCAAAATAGAACTGTAGTTATAACTAATACAAAACAAACACTTATTATCGCGGTAACTAATACTATTTGTTATGTTAACTACCCTTTATTTTAAACAACCACTCATCAGATACTCAAAAGAAAAACAAAAACATTTGGGAGTGTTGCCATAATTTACGCTAGGCAACCGCATACTGACGGAGGTTTTGGGAGTTGCCAAGTCTTTTATTTCCCTTACTGAACAGTACATTGCGTTGTGATAGAAAGTATATGATTGTGTAAGTATGTTGTTTTATATGATTTTTTTATTGTGCATCATTCTAATATATTAATATAAAACAAGTTTTGACAGAAAAGAACTACTTTTCACTTTTTTCCTTTGCAAAAAAGTTAGATTTGGATCTATGGGGAAATTGGTATATTATACATAATATATATGATTAAAATAAAGTTCTAAACATTAAAACCTCTACCAGACAAATAGTTTTGCCAAGAAAAAATAATAAAAGTTAAATAATGTCAGGAGGGAACTTAAGAGTAGAGATAGAAAATGGCGCTCTGAAGAGGCTTGTAGCAGTCGCCCACACAGCCGCTGAAGAGGCTTGTAGCAGTTCTCGGGTTAAGGTATTATTTAGTTTCATCTATTAATCTTTATTTATTCATTTATTTTTAATTACTTATTTTTTTATTTATTTTCATTTATTTTTGTTTATTTACTTATTTTTATTTATTCTTATTAATTTTTTAAAATTATTTATTTCTTTATTTATTTTTATTTTTTTATTTAGTTTTATTTATTTACTTTCATTTATTTTTAGTTATTTATTTATATTTATTTATTTTTATTTATTTATTTATTTTTATTCTTTTATTTAATTTTTATTTATTTATTTATTTTTATTTTTTTATTTTTACTTATTTATTTTCATTTATTTTTATTTATATGTTTTTATTTATTTTTTTATCTATTTATTTTTATTTATTTATTTTTATTTTTTTATTCTTATTAATTTTTTATTTATTTTTATATATTTATTTATTATTATTAATTTATTTTCATTTTTATTTATTTATTTATTTATTTATTTTTAGTTATTTATTTTTATTTATTATTTTTTTATTAATTTTTATTCATTTATTTATTTTTTTATTTTCATTTATTTTTTTATTTTTTATTTATTTATTCTTATTTATTTACTTAATTATTTTTATTTATTTTTATTTATATATAAATTCTTTATGTATTTATTTATTTATTTATATTTATTTTTATTTATTTAATTCTATTTTTGTATTTTTTTTATTTATTCATTTATATATTTTCATTTATGCTTTTATTGTTTATTTTTTTATTTATTCATTTATTTTTATTGATTTTTTTTATTTATTTATTTTTCTTTTTATTTATTTTTAATTTTATTAATTAATTTATTATTTATTTATTTATTTTTATTTATTTGTTATTTCTATTTATTTATTTTCATTTATTATTCTATTTATTTTTATTTATTAATTTTCATTTATTTTTAATTTTTATTTATTTATTTATTTTGATCTATTTTTATTTTTTTATTTATTTTTATTTTTTATTTAATTTATTTCTATTTATTTATTTTCATTTATTTTTATTTATTTATTTATTTTTATTTCTATTTATTTTTATTTATTTATTTATTTTCATTTATTTTTTTTAATTTTACCTTAATTTATTTAAGTTTTTATTTATTTACTTTTTTCTCTTTATTTGTATTTATTTTTTATTTTTACTTATTTATTTGTTTATTTATTTTTATTTATTTATTTTCAATCATTTTTATTTATTTATTTTCATTTAATTTAATTTTAAAATTTTTTTTACTTATTTTTATTTATTTTTTACTAATTTATCTTTATTTATTTATTTTCATTCATTCCTATTTATTTATTTTCATTTATTTATTCATTTTTATTTACTTTTATTTACTTATTTATTTTTAATTATTTACTTATTTTTATTTATTTATGTTTATTTATTTATTTATTATTTATTTACTTATTATTTTTTTCTAAATTATTAATTTTTATATATTTATTTCTATTCATTTTTATTTATTTATTCTTTTATTTTTATATATTTTTATTTATTTTCATTTCTTTACCACTTTTTATTAATTAAATAATTTATTTATTTATTTTTATTTATTTATTTTTATATATTTATTTTTATTTATTTTTTTATTTTAATTTATATATTTATTTATTTTTATATCTTTATTTATTTTTATTAATTTATTTTCATTTATTTTATTTATTTATTTATATATTTATTTATTTATTTTTATTTATTATTTTTTATTTATTTTTATTTTTTTATTTTTATTTATTTATTCTTATATAGTTATTTATTTTTATTTATTCATTTATTTATTTTTATTTATTTATTTTTTTATTTATTTGTTTTAATTCATTCTTATTTATTTATATTTTTATTTATTTTTATATATACCTTTTCAATTATTTATATTTATTTATATTTATTTATTTTTCTTTTTTTCTTTTTATTTATTTTTATTTATTTATTTTTTTTATTTATTTATTTTTAATTTAGTTATTTTTATTAATTTATTTTCATTTATTTTGTTATTTATTTTTAGCTATTAATTTTTATTTATTCATTTATT
This sequence comes from Macrobrachium rosenbergii, assembly GCA_039081455.1. Taxonomy (NCBI): domain Eukaryota; kingdom Metazoa; phylum Arthropoda; class Malacostraca; order Decapoda; family Palaemonidae; genus Macrobrachium; species Macrobrachium rosenbergii. Next base: position 544,070 of record JANJGK010000018.1, read on the forward strand.
TTTATTTATTTGCTTACTTTTATTCATTTTTAATTATTTATTAATTTTTATTTATTTATTTTCTTTCATTTCTATTTATTTATTTTCTTTCATTTCTATTTATTTATTTTTAATTATTTATTTATTTTTCATTTTTTTATTTATTATCTATTCTTATTTATTTTTTATTATTTATTCTTATTTATTTATTTTTATATTTATTTATTTATTAATTTATTTGTATTTATTAATTAATTTTTATTAATTTATTTTTATTTTTTTATTTCTTTTTTTTTATTTTTATTTGATTATTGATTTTTATTTATTTTTACTTATTTATATTAATTTATTTCTATTTAACTGTTTTTGTTCATTTATTTTTATTTATCTCTTTTTTTATATTTTTTATTTTTATTCATTAATTTATTTATTTTTATTTATTTATTTACTTATTTATTTTCTTTTATTTTTATTCATTTATTTTTATTTATTTATTTTGTTTATAATTTATTAATTTATTTTTATTTATTAATTTTTATTTTTTTTATTTGTTTTTATATTTTTATTTATTTTTATCTATTTTAACTTGTTCATTGATTTTTATTTTTTTTTATTTCTATTTATTTATTTTTATTTATTTATTTAATTTTTTTTATTTATTTTCATTTATTTATTTAGATATATTTATTTTCTTTTATTTGTTTTTTACTTTAATTTATTTTTATATTTATTTAGTTATTTATTTCTATTTGTTTATTTTCATTTATTTTATTTTTTATTTTATTTATTTATTTAAATATATTTATTTTCATTTATTTTTTTATTTTCATTTGTTATTTATTTTTATTTATTTATTTTCATTAATTTATTATTATTAATTTTTATTTTTATTTATTTATTTTTATTTACTTTTATTTATTTATTTTAAATTATTTTTATTTATATTTTTTAC
>JANJGK010000018.1:557500-565000 GCA_039081455.1 Macrobrachium rosenbergii
TTTTATTTTTATTTATTTATTTATTTTTATTATTTTTATTTAAGTTTTTATTCATTTCTTTATTTTTATTTATTTATCTTTTTTTTCTTATTTATAAATTTTTATCTATTTTTATTTATTTATTTTTAATTATTTATTTTCATTTATTTTTATTTATTGATTTTCATTTATTTATTTTTATTTATCTATTTATTTTTATATTTTTTATTTTAATTTTAAAATTTTTTTCATTAATTTATTTATTTTTATCTATTTATTTATTTATATTCATTTGTTTATTTATTTTTATTTATTTATTTATTTATTTTAATTTATTTATATTTTCTATTTTTGATTGATTTATTTATATTTATTTTTTATTTATTTATTTTCATTAATTTATTTTTTTTATATACTTAATTTTTATTTAATAATTTATTCATTTATTTTTATTTTTTCTCTCTATTTATTTTTATTATTATTTATTTATGTTTATTTATTTATTTATTTTTAATTGTTTATTATTTTTTATTCATTTTCATTTATTTTTTTATTTGTTTTTATTTATTAAATTTTATTTACTTATTTATTTTTATTTCTTTATTTATTTTATCCATTTTTATTTTCTTTATTTTTCATTTCATTTATTTCTTTTTCTTTATTTTTATTCATTTATTTTTTTTATTTATTTATTTAGATAGTTTTTTTAATTTATTTATTTTTTTATTTTCGTTTATTGTTTATTTTTTATTTATTTATTTTATTTAATTATTTAATTTATTTTTATTTATTTATTTAGATTTATTTATTTTTATTTCTTTTTTTTTTATTTTCATTTATTATTTATTTTTATTTATTTATTTATTTGAATTTATTTATTTTAATTTATTTTTATTTATTTATTTTTTTATATTTTTTATCTATATTTATTTATTTTTTATCTATTTTTATTTATTTTTCTTTATTTATTTAGTTTTTTCTATTTATTTGTTGTTTTTACTTATTTATTTTTTTTATATATATTTATTTATTCCTATTTATTTAGTTATTTTTTGCACTTATTTATTTTTATGAATTTTTTTTACTTATTTAATTTAATTTATTTATTTTTATTTTTTTATTTTCATTTATTTATTTATGTTTATTTATTTCTTTTCTATTTATTTTTATTTATTTATTTATTTTTAACTATTTATTTATATTTATTTATTTATCTTTATTTGTTTATTTATTTTTTATTTATTTTTTTTATTTAATTATTCATTTTTATATATTTATTTCTATTCCCTTTTATTTATTTTTCCTTTTTTATTTATTTATATATTTTTATTTTATTTATTTATTAACTTTTTTATTTTTATTTTTTATTTTTATTTCTATTTTAGTTTTTATTCTTATTTATTTATTTATTATTATGATAATTTTTTTATTTATATTTATTTATTATCTTTATTCATTTTTATTTTTATTTATTTTTATTTATTTGTTTTTTTTTCTTTTTATTTATTTATTTATTTTTATTCATTTTTATTTATTTATTTAATTTTATTAATAAATTAATTTATTTATTATTATTCATTTTTTATTTATTTATTTTTATTTATATATTTATTTATTTTTATATCCTAATTTATTTTTCTTTATTTATTTTCATTCATATTTATTAATTTACTTATTTTTATTTACTTTTATTTATTTATTTTTATTTGTTTATTTATTTTTATTAATAATTATTTATTTTTTATTTACCTATTATTTTTATTTATATATTTATTCATTTATTTTTATTCTTTATTTTTTATTTATTTTTAGTTATTTATTTTTATTTAATTATTTATTTTATTTCTTTATTTTTATTTATTTGTTTTCATGCATTTTTATTTATTTACTTATTTTTATATATTTATTGATTTATTTATTTGTTTATTTATTTACTATTATTTATTTATTTTTAATTGTATATTTTAGTTGATTTTTACTTATTTAATTTTATTTAATTATCTTTATTTATTTAATTTTATTTATTTATTTATAAAATTTTATGTAATTATTTATATTTATTTTTATTTTCATTTATTTTTTGTTGGTTTTTGTTTTTATTTATTTATTATTATTTTTTTTTATTAATCATTTATTTATATTTATTTATTTATTTTTATTTATTTTTATTTATTTATTTGTTTAATTATTTTTATTTGTTTACTTTAATTAATTATTTATTTATTTATTTATTTATTTATTTTTATTTATTTATTTTTCCTTACATTTTATATTTTTTTTTTATTTATTTATTTATTTATTTTTATTTCTTTATTTATTGTTTTTTATCAATATATTTTTATTTATTAATTTTTTATTTTTATTTATTTATTTATTTCTATTTATTTATTTATAATTTTTTTTATTTTTTTTTATTTATTTTCATTTATTTTTATTTATTTATTTATTTATTTTCATTTATTTTTATTGATTCACTAATTATTATTTATTTTTATTTGTTTATTTTTATTTATTTAATTATTTATTTTTATTTATTTATTTCTATTTATTTTATCATTTATTTTTTTTCTATTTTACTTATTAATCTTTATTTATTTATTATTTTTATTTATTTTTTTATTTTTATTTATTTTTTTATTTTTATTTATTTTTATTTATGTATTTGTTTTTATTTATTTATTTTCGTTTATTTTTATTTATTTATCTTTATTTATTTATTTTTATTTTTATTTACATATTAATTTTTTTTATTTATTCTTATTTATTTATTTATTTATTTATTTTTATTTACTCTTTTCATTTATTTTTATTTATTTATTTATTTATTAATTTATTTATTAACTTTTATTTTTTTATTTGATTCTTTTATTTTTATTTATTTATTTATTTTTATTTATTAAGTGTCATTTATTTTTTATTTATTTTTATTTAAATTTTCCTATTTATCTATGTATTTATTTTTATTTATTTATATTTTTTTATATTTTGTTTATTTATTTATATTTATTTTTTTATTTATGTCATTTATTTATTTTTATTTATGTATTTATTTCTTTATTTATTTATTTTCAATTATTTTTATTTATTTATTCATTTTAATTTTTTTTATTTTTTTATTACTTTATTTTTATTTATTCATTTTTTCTTGTTATTTATTTTACTATTATTTATTTTTATATATTTAATTTTTTATTTTTAGTTATTTCTTTATTTTTATTTATTTATATTCATTTATTTTTTATTTATTTTATTTCTTAATTTTTATTTATTTATTTAATTTTATTTATTTATATATTTTTATTTATTTATATATTTTTATTTTTTATTTCATTTATTTTTATTTACTTCTTTTTATTTATTCATTTTTTTATTTATTTATTTAGATTTATTTAATTTTATTTATTTATTTTTTTATTTTCGTTCATTGTTTATTTTTATTTATTTCTTTGTTTTTTTATTTATTTTCATTTATCTTTATTTATATATTTATATTTATTTATTTTTATTTATTAATTTTTTTATTTTAATTTATTTTTTTTTGTTTTTTATTTATTTTTTTATTTATTTTTATTTATTTATTTTTATCTATATATGTGCATTTATTTGTTATTATTATTCATTTATTTATTTTTACTCATTTATTTATTTTTATTTACTTATTTTCATTAATTTTTATTTATTTATTTATTTATTTTTATAGTTGTTTATTTTTATTTATTTTTTACTTATTTATTTTTATTTATTATTATTTTTTATTTATCTTTTTTATTTATTTTAATTTATTTTTATTTATTTATTTTCACTTATTTTTATATATTTATTCTTTTATTTATTTACATATTTTTATTTATTTATTTATTTTTATCTAATTATTTTTAATTATTTATTGGTATTTATTCATTCATTTTTAATTATTTATTTTTCTTTTATTTATTTATCTTTATTTTTAATTTATTTTTTATTTATTAAATTTTTTATTTAATTATTTATTTTTATATATTTGCTTCTATTAATTTTTATTTATTTATTATTTTATGTTTATTTATTTATTTTTATTTATTTTTATTTATTTATTTTTATATAATTATTTTTATTTATTTATTTATTATTATTATTTTATTTATTTTTATCTATTTATAGTTATTTATTATTTTTCATTAATTTTTATTTTTTTTATTTCTATTTGTTTATTAATTTTTATTTATTTTATTAATTTTTATTTTTTTCATTTTTTTATTTATTTACTTTTATTAATTAATTTTTATTCTTTTATTTTTATATATTTATATATTTTTATTTATATATTTTTTATATATTTATATATTTTTATTTATATATTATTTATTTTTAAATATTTATTTATTGTTATTTTTTATTTTTAGATGTTTCTATTTATTTTTGTTTATTTATTATTATTTTTATTTATTCATTTATTTATTTAATTATTTATTTATTTTATTTATTATTTTTTATTTATTGTTATTTATTTATTTTTATTTAATTATTTTTATTTATTTATATATTTTTTTTGTTTATTTGTTTATTTATTTTTAATTATTTGTTTTTATTCATTTTTATTAAGTTATTTATTTATTTATTTACTTATTTGTATATTTATTTATATTGTATTTATTCATTTATTTATTTATCATTAATTTTTATTTATTTTTTTAATTTATTTATTAATTTTTATTTATTTATTTATTTTTATTTATTTTTTTATTCTTTTTATTTTTACTTATGTATTTTTTATTTTTCTATTTTCATTCATTTTAATTTATTTATTTTTATTTTTATTTATTTTTCTTTTATTTATTTATTTTTATTTACTGTTTTCATTTATTTTCATTTATTTTTATTTATTTATTTATTTTTATTTTTTGTTTATTTTTATTTATTTATTCTTATTTATTTATTTATTTATTTATTTATTTTTATTTATTTATGTTTTTTTTATTTATATCATTTTTAAATCAATATTTTTTACTTCATTATTTATATTATCTTTTTTTATTTATTGAATTTTATTTATCTATTTTTATTTATGTATTTATTTTTTATTTATTATTTATTTTCATTTATTTATTTTTTATTTTTATTTATTGTTATTTATTATTCATTTATTTTTTCTATTTATTTTTCTTTATTTATTTTTATATATTTATTTATTTATTCTCATTTATTTATTTATTTTTTATTTCTTTATTTCTCCTTATTTTCATTTATTTATTTTTTTTTATTAATTTTCGTTTATTTATATTTATTCATTTGTTTATTTTTATTAATTTATTTATTTTTATATATTTATATTTATTTATTGATTTTTATGTATTCATTTCCATTTATTTTAATTCTTTTATTTATATTTATTTTTTTTGTTTTATACTTTTTATTTATTTATCTTTATTCATTTATTTATATGTTTTTATTTATTTATTTTATTAAATTTTTATTTATTTAAATTTTTTTATTTATTTTTATTTACTTAATTTCATTTGCCTTTATTTTTTTTATTTTTAATTACTGATTTATTTTGTTTTTTTTATTTATTTTCATATTTATTTATTTATTTTTATATTTTTATTCATTTAATTTCAATTATTTTTATTTATTTATTTTTCTTTGTTTATTTATTTTTATTCGATTTTTTACTTATTTTTATTTATTTATTTATTCATTTTTATTTATTTATTTTTATTTATTTTTTATTCTATTTTATTTATTTCTGATTTATTTATTTATTTTCTTTTTTTTATTTATTATTATTTATTTTTATTTATTTATTTATTTTTATTTATTTTAATTATTTATTTTTATCTATTAATTTCTATTTATTTATTTATCTTTTTCTATTTATTTATTTATTTATATTTATTTATTTATCTTTTTCTATTTATTTATTTATTTATATTTATTTATTTACTTATTTTTATTTATTGTTTTTTATTTTTTTGTTTATTCATTTATTGATTTTTTTTATTTATTTTAATTTGTTTTTTTATTTATTTTCATTTATTTATTTACTTTTATTTATTTATTTATTTATTTTTATTGATTTATTTTTATTTATTTATTTATTTATTTTTAATTGTTTATTTATTTTTAATTATCTTTTTATTTTTATTTATATATTTTTTTTATTTTTATATATTTATTTATATTTATTTATCTATTTTCATTTATTTTTATTTATTAATTTTATTTATTTACTTTTATCTATTTATTTTGATTTTTATTTGATTTTTATTTATTTTTATTTACTTTTTTATTTTTATATATTTTCATTTATTTATTTATTTATTTATTTTTATTTATAATTTTTTTATTTACTTTTATTATTTATTTTTTTTTATTTATTTTTATTTATGTGTTTATTATTTATTTGTTTTTTTATTTTTTTATTTATGTTTTATTAATTTATTTCTATTTATTTATTTTTATTTATTTATTTATTAATATTTTTATTTATTTATTGTTGTTTATTTATTTAGATTTGTTTATTTGTTTACTTATTTTCTATTTTCATTAATTTTTGAATTTTTATCTATTTATTTATTTTTATTTGTTTATTTTCATTTAATTTTATTTATTAATTTTTATTTATTCATTTAGATTCATTTCTTTTTATTAATTTTTTTATTTTCATGTATTATTTATTTTTATTTATTTTTTTTTTCATTTATTTTTATTTATTTCCATTTATTTATTTATTGCTATTTATTTTTTATCTTTATTTATTTATTTTTTATCCTTATTTATTTATTTTTTTATTTATTTTTTATTATTTTTTTTATTTATTTCTATCTACTTATTTGTATTTATTTGTAATTTTTATTTATTTATCTATTTATTTCTATTTATTTATTTATTTTTATTTATTTATTTTCATTTATTTTTAAATTATTTTTTTATTTTTTATTCATTTATTTTCTTATTTATTTTCATATATTTTAATTTATTTATTTATTTTTTACTTATATATTTTTATTAATTTTTATACTTATTTTTTTATTTATTTTTATTTATTTTATAATTTTTATTTATTTGTTTTCATTTATTTTTATTTATTTATTTTTATTTATCTATTTCCATTTATTTTTTTCATTGATTTATTTTTATTTATTTATTTATCTATATTTATTTATTTATTTTTATTTATTTACCTATTTTTATTTATTTAACTATTTTCATTTATTTATTTTCATTTATTTTTACTAATTAACTTTATTTTTTTACTTTTATTTATATACTTTTTTATGTTCATATATTTTGGTTTATTAATTTTATTTATTTATTTTTATTTATTTATTTTTATTTTTTATTTATTTTGATTCATTTTCATTTTTTATCTATTTTTATTTATTTTTATTTATTTATTTCTATTTATTTTTTTTATTTTTTTATATATTATCTTATTTATTTATTTTCATTTATTTATTTATTTTTATTTATTTATTAATATTTATTATTTATTTATTTTTATATATATATTTATTTACTTTTATATTTTTAATTATTTTT
>JANJGK010000018.1:570000-572500 GCA_039081455.1 Macrobrachium rosenbergii
ATTTTTATTAATTTATTTTCACTTATTTTTTGTTTATTTATTTTAATTTATTTATATTTATTTATTTTCACTTATTTTTATTTAATCATTTTCATTTATTTATTTATTTTTAGTTATTTATTTTTTTACTTATTTATTATTTTTAATTATTTATTCATTTTTATTTATATATTTATTTACTTTTATATCTTTATTTATTTATTTTCATTTATTTTTATCTATTAATTTTATTTATTTTCTTTTATTCATTTTTTTTTTTATATATATTTTTATTTATTTTTCTTTTTTCTTTTTTATTTTTATTTTTTTATTCATTTATTTAGTTTTATTTATTATTTTTTATTTATTTTTATTATTTATTTTTTATATTTACCTTTATTTATTTATTTTTATATAATAATTTATTTTTATTTACTTTTTTTATTTTTATTTATTTGTTCTTATTCATTCTTATTTATTTATTTTTTTCATTTATTTCAACTTGTTTATTTTCATTTATCTATTTTCATTTATTTTTATTTGTTTATCTATTTTTATGTATGTCTATTTATTTTTATTTATTTATTTTATTTTTTATTTATTTTTAATTATTTATTTATATGTATTTATTTCTTTATTTATTTTTATTTATTTATATTTATTTATTTAATTTATTTCTTTAATTATTTTTATTTATTTATTTATAGTCATTTATTTTTAATAATTTTGTTTATTTTTTTATTTTATTTATTTCTATTTATATTTATCTATTTTTACTTATTTATTTTTATTTTATTTTTATTTTTTTATTTATTTATTTATCTTTATTTATTTATCAATTTTTATTTATTTATTTTCATTTATTCTATTATTTATTTTTTTCTATTAATTTTTATTTATTCATTTATCTTTATTTATTTATTTATTTTTATTTATTTTAATTATTTATTAATTTTTATTTATTTTTATTTTTATTTTTTTTATTTATTAATTTATTTTTATATATTTATTATTCTTTTTATTTTTTATTTTTATTTATTTCTTTATTTTTTATTTATTTTTATTTATGTATTATTTCTTATTTATATTCATTTATTTTAATGTACTTGTTTCAATTTATTTATTCTTATTTCTCTATTTATTATTATTTATTTCTTTTTATTTTAAAATTTATATTCATTATTTTTTTATTTTTATTTATTTATTTATTTTTATTTTTTTCGTTTATTTTTATTCATTTGTTTTTATTTATTATTTTGTATTTATTTATTTATTTCAATTTTTTTATTGTTATTAATTTTTCTTATTTAATTATTTATTAATCTTATTTATATTTATATTTTTTTATTTATTTATTCATATTTTTTATTTTTTATTTTTATTTATTTCTATTTATGTATTTATTTTTTATTAATTTACTTATTTTCATTTATTTTCATTTATTCATTTATTTTCCTTTATTTTTTATTTTATTTATTTTTATTTATTATTCGTTTATTTTTATACATTTAATTTTATTTATTAATTTATTTATTTCTATTTTTATGTTTATTTTTATCTATTAATTTTCATTAATTTTTTTTTTATTTTTATTTATTTATTTATTTAATTTATTTCATTTATTTCTATTTACTTATTTTTATTTTTTTATTTATTTAGATTTATTTATTTTTATTTATTTATTTTTTATTTTCATTTATTGCATATTTTTGTTTATTTATTTATTTGTATTTATTTATTTTCATTTCTTTTTATTTATTTATTTTCATTTCTTTTCTATTATTTATTTTTTCTTATTTATTTAGATTTATTTATTTTAATTCATTTTTTTATTTTCATTTATTATTTATTTTCATTTATTTATTTACTTTAATTTTTTTATTTATTTATTTTTAAGTTTATTTTATCTTTATTTATTTATTTTAAAATTTATTTTTATTTATTTTTATCTATTTATTTGTATTCATTTGTTATTTTTATTTATTAATTTATTAATTTTTATTTATTTATTTATTTTATTTATTTATATTCATTTATTTTTATTTATTTATTTATTTTTAACTTTTTTCTTTTTATTTTTTTACTAATTTATTTTTATTTATTTTTATTTATTTATTTTCATTTATTTTTATTTTTTATTTATTTTTATTTATTTTCATTTATTTATTTATTTATTTTTATTTATTTCTTTATTTATTGTTATTTATTTATTTATTTTTAACTATTTATTTATTTTTATTTATTTATGTTAATTTATGTATTCTTATTTGTTTATTTATTTTTATTTATTTATTTAATTGTATTTATTTTTATTTATTTATTTATATTTATCATTTTTCGTTTATTTTTACTTATCTATTATTATTTATTTATTTTCATTTTTATTTATTTTTATTTTATTTATTTTATTTACTTATTTATTTATTTTTATTTATATATTTATTTATTATTATTTATTTGTTTTCATTTTTTTCTTATTTATTTATTTTTTATTTATTTTTATTTATTTATTTCGATTTAT
>JANJGK010000018.1:575000-577500 GCA_039081455.1 Macrobrachium rosenbergii
TATTTTATTATTATATATATTTATTTATTTATTTATTTATTTTTATTTTTTTTATTTTTACTTGTTTATTTTCATTTATTTTTTTATTTATTTTTATTTATTAATTTTCATTTTTGTATTTATTTTTACTTATTTATTTATTTTTATCTTTTTTAACTTATTTATTGATTTTTATTTGTTATTTTAATGATTTCTATATATTTATTTTTATTTATATACTTATATTTTTATTTAGTTATTTTCATTTATTTATTTAGATTTATTTCTTTTTATTTATTTATTTTTTTATTTTCATTTTTTTTATATTTATTTATTTTTATTTGTTATTTTCATTTATTTTTGTTTTAATTTTATTTATTTATTTAGATTTATTTATTTTTATTTATGTTTTTTATATTCATTTATTATTTATTTTTATTTATTTATTTTTTTAAAAGTTATTTTCAATTATTTTTTTTTATTTATTTATTTTCATTTATCTATTTTTATTTAATTTTTCTTTATTTATTTATTTTTCATGTATTTTCATTTATTTTCATATATTTATATCTATCTGTTTATTTGTATTTATTTGTAATTTTTATCTATTTACCTATTTTTTTAATTTATTCATTTATTTTTTTTACTTATTTTTATTTATTTTTTTACTTTTTTTTATTTGTTTATTTATTTTTATTTATATATTTCATTTATTTTTATTTATTTATTTTTATTTGTTTAATTTAAATTATTTTTTTTTCATTTATTTATTTATTTTTATTTAGTTATTTATTTATTTTTATTGGTTTATTTTTATTTATTTATTTATTTATTATTTTTTTATTTTTATTTATATATTTATTTATTTTCATTTATTTTTATTTATTAATTTTATTTATTTACATTTATCTATTTATTTTGATTTTTCTCTTATTTTTTATTTATCTTTATTTATTTATTTTTATTTTTTTTATTTTCTTATTTATTTAATTTTATTCATAATTTTTTTAATTTTTATTATTTATTTTTTTTATTTTTTTATTTTTTAATTATTTTTTATTTTTTTTATGTTTTATTTCATTTATTTTTAATAATCTATTTTTATTTATTATTTATATTTTTATTTATTTTTTTATTTATTTAGAATTATTTATTTATTTATTTATTTATTTCTTATTTTCATTTATTTTTTATTTTTTTTTATTTTTTTTATTTCTTTATTTTCATTTTTTTATTTATTAATTTTTATTTATTTATTTAGATTTATTTATTTTAATTTATTTTTTTATTTTCATTTATTATTTATTATTATTTATCTATTTATTTTTATTTATTTATTTTCATTTATTTTCCTTTATTTATTTATTTTTTTACTTATTTATTTTTATTTGTTTTTCTACTTATTTCTTTTAAATTATTTTATTTACTAATTATTTTTATTAATTTATTTTCATTTATTTTTATTTATTTATTTTTATTAATTTATTTCTTTATTTTTATTAATTATTGTTTTTAATTTACCTACTTTTAATTATTTGATTATTTTTATTTATATATTTATTTACTTTTATATTTTTATTTATTTTCATTTATTTATTTTCATTTATTTTTATTGATTAATTTTTTTACTTCTATTTATTTATTTTTATTTTCTAATTTAATTTATTTTTATTTATTAATTTTATTTTTTTTACTTTTATTTATTTATTTTAATTTTTTTATTTTCATTTACTTTTATTTATTAAATTTATTTATTCACTTTTATTTATTTATTTTTATTATCATTTATTTTTATTTAATTTTATTTTTTTATCTATTTTTATTTATTTTTATTTATCATTTATTTATTTCCATTTATTATTTTTTTATTTATTTTCATTAATTTTTATATATTTACCTTTATTTATTTATTTTTATATTACTATTTATTTTTTATTTTTTTATTTATTTATTTATTTTTATTTATTTGTTTTCATTCATTCTTATTTATTTGTTTTGTAATTTATTTGTCTATTTTCATTTATTTTTATTTTTTTATTTATTTTTATTTATTTCTATTTATTTTTATTTATTTTTAATTATTTATTTTATTTTTTTTATTTATTTTTAATTATTTATTTATATTTACTTTTTCTATTTATTTATTTTTATTTGTTTAATTTTATTTATTTAATTTTTCATTTATTTATTTATTTTTATTTACTTTATTGTCATTTATTTATATTTATTTTTTTATTTTTATTTATTTTTTTTTCATTTATTTCTATTTATATTTCTTTATTTTTATGTTTATTTTTTTATTTTTATTTATTTTATTTATTTATTTACTTTTACTTATTTATGTATTTTTATTTATTTATCTTCATTTATTTTGTTATTTATTTTTTCTATAAATTTTTCTTTATTCATTTATTTTTATATTTTATTTTAATTTTGTTTTTGTTTATTTATTTTTATTTATTTTTTTTATTTTTATTTTATTTATTTATTTATTATTTATTTATTTATTTATTTGTATTTA
>JANJGK010000018.1:585000-595000 GCA_039081455.1 Macrobrachium rosenbergii
TTTATTTCGTTATTAAATTATTTTAATTTTATTCATTTTATTTATTTATTTACTTATCTTTATTTATTTATTTATCTTTATTATTGACCTTACTTTTTTTATTTATTTTTATCTATTTAGTTATTTACTTTTATTTAATTATTTATTTATTTTTATTCATTTATTTTCTTTTTTCATTTATTTATTTTTTTATCTATTTATTTTTATTTATTTATTTATTTTCATTTTTTTTTATTTTTTTTTTATTTTCATTTATTTATTTATTTTCAATTATTTATTTATTTATTTATTTATTTATTTATTTAAATTATTTATTTATTTTTAATTATTTATTTATTTTTATTATTTCATTTATTGTTATTTATTTTTATTTGTTCATTTATTTTTATTTATTTTTATTTATTTATTTTTGTTTGTATATTTGTTTTCATTTATTCTTATTTATTTATTCATTTATTTCCATTTATTTGTATTTTTTTATTTTTTTATTCATTTATTTTTAATTATTTATTTAATTTAATTTTATTTATTTATTTATTTTATTTTAATTATTTAGTTTTATTTATTTTTTTCGTTTATTTTTTTTACTTTATTTTTAATTGTTTATTTTTTTATTTATTTGTTGATTTTTATTCTTTTACGCATTTTCTTATTTTTTTTTAGTTTTGCCTACTTTTATTTATTTAGATTTATTTATTTATATTTTTTACTCTAATTTATTTTAATTTATTTTTATTGATTTTTATTTAAATATTTTCATACATATTATTTATTTTGATTTAGTTCATATTTTTTTCATATACTTACTTTTATTTATATATCTTATTTTCATTTATATTTCTTTATTTATTGATTTATTTTCAGTAAATGTTATATACTTATTTATTATTTTTTTATTACATTATTTTTATTCTTTTTATTTATTTTCAAAAATTTTTATTTATTTATTTTTATTTATTTATATTTATTTATTTATTCAAGTATTTATTTATTTTCTGTTTATTTATATATATATATATATATATATATATATATATATATATATATATATATATATATATATATATATATATATATATATATATATATATATATATATATTTTTTTTTTTTATCTTTATTTATTTATTTGTTTCTGTTTTTTATGTATTTATTTTTTATTTATTTATTTTCCATTTATTTATTTTAATTATTTTTATTTATTTATTTATTTTTATTTTTTTATTTGTTAATTTTATTTATTCATTTCCATTTATTTTTATTCATTTATTTTTATTTGTTTATTTTTTATTTTTATAATTTTTTTTATTTATTTTTATTTATTTATTTATATATTTATTTTTATTTATTTAATTTAATTTTGGTTTATTTACATTTTTTATTCATTTTTTTACATATATAATTTTTTTTAATTATTTATTTTTCTTTACTTATTTTCATTTGCTTTTTTTATTTATTTATTTTTAATTATTGATTGATTTATTTTTTTATTTTTATATTTATTTATTTATTTTTATATTTTTATTAATTTATTTTCAATTATTTTTATTTATTTATTTTTCTATATTTATTTGATTTTATTAATTTATTTATTTTTTTGTTTATTTATTTATTTTTATTCATTTATTTTCATTAATTTTTTTTTTCATTTTTTTTATTTTTTATTTATTTATTTATTTTTATTTATTTATTTATTTTATTTATTTTCATTTATTTTATCTTATTTATTTATTTTTATTTTTTTATTTATTTTTATTTATTTTTAATTATTTATTTACTTTTATTTATTATTTTTATTTATTTATTTATCTTTTCTATTTATTTATTTATTTTTATTTATTAATTATTTTTATTTATTTATTTATTTTTATTTATTTTTGTTTATTAATTTTTTGATTTTTATTTATTTATTTTCCTTAATTTTTATTTATTTATTTTTATTTATTTGTATATTTTTATTTATTTCTTTTTATGCATTTAATTTATATTCATTTATATTTATTTATTTATTTATTTATATATATTTATTTATTTATTTTTATTTATTTTTTATTTATTTTTATTTATCTTTATTTTTTTATTTATTTTTATTTATTTATTTTGATTTATTTATTTATTTATTATTTATTTTATATTTATTCGTTTTTATTTATTTATTTATTTATTTATCTTTATTTTTTAAATTACTTTTATTCAAATATTTTCATTAATTTTTAGTTATTTATTTATTTATTTGTTTTAATTTATTTATTTTTACTCATTTTTATTTGTATATTTTTATTTATTTATTTTCACTTAATTTCATTTATTTATTTTTATTTATTTATTTATTTATTTTTATTTATTTTTAGATTAGTTTTATTTATTTCATTATTTTTATTTATATATATATTTTTTTTATTTATTTTCATTTATTTTTATTACTTATTTTCTATTTATTTATTTTTTTTTATTTTTTTTATTTTTTTATTTATTTATTTATATATATTCATTTATTTACTTATATTTTTATTTTTATTTATTTATTTTAATATACTTTTATTTATTGAATTATTTATTTTTATTAATTTATTTATTTTAATTTTATTTTTCATTTATTTTTATCCATTTATTTATTTACTTGTATTTAATTATTTATTTATTTTTATTAATTTATTTTATTTTTTTTCATTTATTTATTTTTTTATCTATTTATTTTTATTTATTTATTTATTTTTATATATTTATTTATCTATTTTTATTTGTTTAATTATTTTTTATTTATTTTCATTTATTTATTTATTTTCATTTATTTATATTTTCATTTATTTATTTATTTTTTTATTTTTTTATTATTTATTTATTTGTATTATTTCATTTATTGTTATTTATTTTTATTTGTTTATTTATTTTTATTAATTTATCTATTCTTTTCATTATTTTCATTTATTTTTATTTATTTATTTTTGTTTGTTTATATGTTTTTATTTATTCTTATTTATTTATTAATTTATTTCCATTTATTTTTATTTATTTATTTTTTTATTCATTTATTCTTAATTATTTATTTTATTTTATTTATTTATTTATTTATTTATTTATTTTATTTTCATTATTTATTTTAATATATTTTTTTATATTTATCTTTTTATCTTTATTTTTAATCGTTTATTTTGTATTTATTTGCTTTTTTTTGTTTTAATATTTTTCTTATTTTTTTATTTTAGTTTTACTTAATTTTATTTATTTAGATTTATTTATTTCTATTTTTACTCTCATTTATTTTAATTTATTTTTATTGATTTTTATTTATTTATTTTCATACATAGTTATTTTGATTAGTTCATTTTTTTTCATTTACTTCTTTTTATTTATATATCTTATTTTCATTTAAATTTCTTTATTTATTGATTTATTTTTAGTAAATGTTATATACTTATTTATTATTTCTTTTATTTGATTATATTTATGTTTTATTTATTTAATTACATTTTGATTTATTTATTTTTATTTATTTATTTATTTTTTATATTTATTTATTTATTCAAGTATTTATTTATTTTCTGTTTATTTATATTTTTTTTTATTTATTTATTTTCACTTATTTATTTGTTTTTAATTATTTTTATTTTTTTATTTATTTTTATTAATTTATTTTTCATTTATTTATTTTCATATATTTTTTTTACTCATTTATTTTTATTTATTTTAGTTCATTTATTTTTTTTTTATTTAATTTTACTTATTTATTTTTACTTATTTATTTAATTATTTATTTTTATTTTTTATTCATTTTTATTCATTCATTTTCATTAATTTTGTTCATTTATTTTTTTTATTGAATTTCATTTACCTATTTCCATTGATGTTTATTTGTTTATTTTTTTCATTTACTTAATTTTTTTTTATTTTTAATTTTTTTAAAAAATATTTATTTATATTTATTTTTTCTACTTGTTTATTTTATTTTTTTTATTTATTTAATTTTATTTATTTATTTATTTTTTATTAATTTTTTATTTTCATTTATTTTTAATATTATTTGTTTTTTTATTTTTATTTATTTTATTCATATTTATTCATTTTTAATTTCAATTTTTATTTTTATTTATTCTTTTATTTATTTTTATTTATTTATTTATTTATTTATTTCTATTTATTTATTTTTTATTGTTTTTTTCATTTATTCTGTTATTTTTTTATCTATTTATTTTTATTTATTCATTTATTTTTATTTATTTATTTATTTTTATTAATTTTTAATTATTTATTTTTTTTTTATAAATTTACTTTCATTCATTTTTATTTATTTATTATTATTTATTTATTTTTATTGATTTTTATTTATTTATTAATTTATTTCTTATTTACTTATTCTTATTAATTTTTTTTTATTTTTAATTACTTATTTACTTATTTTTATCTATTTATTTTAATTTATTTTTACTTATTTATTTATATTTATTTATTTTTGCTTATTTATTTTTTATTCAATTATTTATTTTTATTTATAATTTTATTTTCATTTATTTATTCATTTTCATTTGTTTATTCATTTTTATTTATTTTTTTTACTTATTTATTTTCATTTATTTCCATATATTTGTTTTTATGTTTTTTTTATTTTTGTTTAACTATATATTTTTATTTATTTATTTTTATTTTTTTTATTTTTAAGCATTTTTTTATTGTTTTTATTTCTTTATTTATTTTTATTTATTTATGTTCTTTTATTTTTATTTATTTATTTTTATTTATTTATTTTTATTTATTTATTTTTATTTATTAATTTTCTTATTCATTTTTATTTATTTATATAATTTCATTTACTTATTTTCATTTATTTTTTTTATTTATTTTTTTCTTATTTATTTATTTATTTATTTATTTATTTATTTATTTTTTACTTATTTTTCTTTATTTATATATTTTTTTATTTTTGTATTTATTTATTTATATTTTTCTTTATTTATTTATTTATTTATTTATTTATTTTTATTTATGTATTTATTTCATTTATTTATTTATTCATTTTTATTTATTTATTTACTTTTGTTTTTTTTTATTTTTTATTCATTAATTTTTTTTATTTCTTTTTATTTATTTATTTTTCTTTTTATTTATTTTTATTTTTATTTTTTATTTATTTTTTAAGTTTATTTTCCTATTTTTATTGATTTCTTTTTATTTATTTATTTTTCTTTATTCATTTTTATTTTTATTTATTTATTTATTTATTTTAATTTATTTGTTTATGTCTATTTATTTATTTTCATTTATTTATTTATTTTTATCTATTTTTATTTATTTAATTTTTTTTATTTCTTATTTCATATATTTCTATTTATTTATTTTTATTTATTGATTTTTTATTTTTTTATTTTATTTATTTATTTAGATTTGTTAATTTTTATTCATTTATTTTTTTATTTTTATTTACTATTTATTTTCACTTATTTATTAATTTTTATTTATTTATTTTCATTCATTTTTATTTATTTATTTTTATTTATTAATTTTTATTTATTTATTTTTATTTATTTTTATCTTTATTTATTTATGTTTTTTTATTTTCTTCAATTTATTTGTTTTTATTTATTAATTTTTATTTATTTACTTGTACTTATTTGTTTTTTATTTATTTTTTATTATTTATTTATTTTTAATGATTTATTTTCATTTACTTTTATTTATTTTTTTGATTTTTTTTACTTATTTATTTTTATTTTTTTTACTTATCTATTTTTTATTTATTTTTTTTTTTATTTTTATTTATTGATTTTCATTTATCTTTATTTATTTATTTTCTTTTATTTATTTATTTTTATTTATTTATTTTTTGTACTTATTTTGATTTACTTGTTTATTTTTAATTTTTTATTTATTTTTATTTATTTATTTTCATTTATTTTTATTTATTTATTTTCATTTATTTTTATTTATTTATTTTCATTTATTTATTTATTTTTATTTATTTATTTATTATTTTTATTTATTTATTATTTTATTTATTTTTATTTACTTATTTTTAATTATTTATTTATTTTTATTTATTTAACTTTATTTTTTTATTTACTTTTTATTTATTTATTTATTTTTAATTATTTATTTTTATTTAATTATTTATTTTTATATATTTATTTCTATTAATTTTTATTTATTTATTCTTTTATTTTTATTTATTTATTTATATATTTTTTATTTTATTTTTTTATTATTTCTATTCATTTTTTATTTAAATTTATTTGCATCTTTTATTTTTCTATTTTTATTTATTTTTTTATCATTATAATTTTTTTTATTTATTTATTTACTTTTATTTTTTGTTTATTTTTATTTATTTATTGTTATTTATTTATTTATTTATTTTTATTTATTTATATTTTTTATCTTTATTTATTTCATTATTTATATTAATTTTTTTATTTACTTTTATTTATGTATTTACTTTTTATTTATTTACTTATTTTCAGTTTTTTTTATTTTTATTTATTTTTATTTATCATTCATTCATATTTTCTATTTCTTTTTCTTTATTTATTTTCATTTATTTTTATCTAGTTGTTTTTATTTATTTATATTTATTTATCCCATTTTTGTATGGGGTAAGCATGATGCCTTCTTTTGAAGGACTTTTGATTTGGCTTTGGGGTAGACCTGTAGTCTCGATCGGCTGCCCTGCCTGACATCGCGTAGACCCCGGTAGCGTATGTTTCATGTATCATACCCGACCAAACACCCTTTCTTCCCAGCAGCGAGAAGTTGTTGCGCGGGTAGGGCGAGAGTTCGAGACGTGTGAGATGTTTGTTATGTTTTTAGAAGGTGTTGTAGTGGCTTTGTTTTGTGTGTGTATTTAGTCTGTAACACCCATTTGCTTTTTAAGCAAACCTATCCGTTGATCACATATATAATCCCGGGATGTCTACACGGATAGCAAAGTGTCTGCCTCTCTGATCAGTCGGCTGCGGATTTGAACCTGCGCCACAGACCTCTACGAAGTCCGAAGCTGCTGCTGTAACCAACTGAGCCATCGAGGCTCCTATATTTATTTATCCACTATTTTTATTTATTTATTTATTTTTATTTATTTATTTATTTATTTATTTTCATTAATTTATTTATTTTTCTTTATTTATTTATTTTTATTTATTTATTTATTTATTTATTTATTTATTTATTTATTTATTATTTTATTCACTTATTTGTTTTTATTTATTTTTTATTTTTATTTATTGATTTAATGATTTATTTTTATTTGTATATATATTTTTATTTATTTAAATCAGTTTATTTTTATTTATTTATTCATTTATTTGTTAATTTTCGTTTACTTTTATTTATTTGTTTATTTCTATTCATTTATTTATTTTCATATATTTGTATTCATTTGTGAATTTTATTTATTCATTTCTGTTAATTTTTATTCTTTTATTTTTATTTATTTATTTTTTATTCATATAATTTTTTTTATTTATTTTTAATTATTTTTTATATATATTTATTTATTTATTTATTTAAATTTTATTTATCTAAATTTTTTACTTATTTTTATTCACTTCTTTATATAGTTTTATTTAATTATTTATTTTTATTTACTTATTTTAATTTGCTTTTATTTATTTATTTATTTTTAATTACTGATTTCTTTTTGTTTTTTAATTATTTTTATATTTATTTATTTATTTATTTTTATATTTTAATAATTTATTTTCAATGATTTTTATTTATTTATTTTTCTTTATTTATTTTTATTCATTTATTTACTTATTTTTATTGATTTATTTTTATTCATTTATTTTCTTAAATTTTTTTATTTAATTTTATTTATTTGTTATTTATTTAATTATTTTTATTTGTGTTTTTTTTATCATTTATTTTTGCTATTTATTTTAATTTTTTTTTATTTTTTTTATTTTTCTTTTTTTTTCTTTTTTATTTATTTATTTATTTTTATTTTTTATTATTTATTTATTTATTGATTTATTTATTTAGTTAGTTATTGAATTATTTATTTTTATATATTAAATTTTATTTATTTATTTATCTTTTTCTATTTATTTATTTTTTTATTCACTTATTTTTATGTATTTATTTATTTATTTATTTATTTATTTTAATTTATTTATATATTTTTATTTATTTCTTTTTATGCATTTAATTTATATTTGTTTATATTTATTTATTTATTTATTATTATTTTATTATTTATTTATTTTTATTTATTTATTTTCATTTACTTTTTATTTATTTTTATTTATTCTTTGCTATTTATTTATTTTTATTTAACTTTTTTATTTATTTAATTTTATTTATTATTTAATTAATTATCTTTATTTTTATTCCTTTTTATTTATTCATTTATTTATTTATCTTTATGTTTTAACTTACTTTTATTTATATATTTTCATTTATGTTTCGTTATTTATTTATATATTTATTTATTTGTTTTAATTTTTTTATTTATATATTTTTATTTATCTATTATCACTTATTTTTATTTTTTTATTTTTATTTATTTTTATTTATTTTTATTTATTTTTATTTATATTTTTTTATATTTTTTTATTTATTTATTATTATTTTTTTTTATTTTTTTTATTTATTGATTTTTATTTATTTATTTTAAGATTCTATTATTTATTTAATTATTTATTTTTATCTATTTATTTTTATCTATTTATTTATTTACTTTTATTTACTTATTTATTTATTTTTGTTAATTTATTTTCATTTATTTATTTTTTATCTATTTATTTTTATTTATTTATTCATTTTTATTTGTTTATTTATTTATTTTCATTTATGTATTATTTTTATTTATTTGTTTATTTTTATTGATTTATTTTTAATTATTTATTTCTTTTTATTATTTCATTTATTGTTATTTATTTTAATTTGTTTATTTATTTTTATTCATTTATTTATTCTTTTTATTATTTTCATTTATTTTCATTTATTTATTTTTCTTTGTTTATTTGTTTTTTTTTTATTTATCCTTATTTCTTTATTCATTCATTTCCATTTATTTCTATTTATTTATTTTTTTATTAATTTATTTTTAATTATTTATTTATTTTTATTTTTTTTACTTATATATTTATTTATTTTATTTCAATTATTTATTTTTATTTATTTTTTTAATTTTATTTTTAATCGTATATTTTTTTATTTATTTGTTGATTTTTATTATTTTAGGCTTTTTCTTATTTTTATTTAGTTTTACTTAATTTTATTAATTTAAACTTTTTTATTTCTATTTTTTACTCTCATTTATTTCAATTTATTTTTATTGATTTTTATTTACTTATTTTCATACATATTAGTTATTTTGATTTAATTCATATTATTTTTCATTTATTTCCTTTTATTTATATATCTTATTTTCGTTTATATTTCTTTATTTTTTTATTTATTTTTAGTAAATGTTATATACTTATTCATTATTTTTTTTTATTTATTTACCTACATTTTTATTTATTTATTTTTAATTATTTATTTTTATTTATATTTATTTATTTATTCAGGTATTTATTTATTTTCTCTGCATTTATATATTTATTTTTATTGATTTATTTATTTTCATTTATTTATTTATTTTTATTTATTTTTATTTTTTCATTTATTTTCATTTCTTTATTTTCCATTCATTTATTTATTTACCATTTATTTATTTTTATTTATTTTTATTTATTTATTTATTTTTATTTATTTTTGTTTATTTATTTTTATTTATTTAATTTTACTTATTTATTTTTATTTATTCAATTATGTATTTTTATTTATTTATTTATTTTCTTTCATTTTATTCATTTGTTTTTTTTTTATTTATTTTCATTAATTTATTGTCATTTACCTATTTCCGTTTATGTTTATTTTTTTATTTTTTTATTTATTTTCATTTATTTAGTTATTTATTTAATTTTTTTATTTATTGTTTATTTTTTTAATTATTTATTTATATTTATGTTTTCTACTTATTTATTTTTATTTATTTATTTTTATTTATTTACTTTTATCTATTT
>JANJGK010000018.1:600000-602500 GCA_039081455.1 Macrobrachium rosenbergii
TATTTATTTATATTTATATTTATATTTTTTATTTTTATTCATTTATTTATTTCTCTATTTATTTACTTATTTTAATTAATTTATTTATTTTTATTTATTTTTTATTATTATTCATTTTTATTTTTTTATTCATTTATTTTTATTTCTTTATTTTTATTTTTATTTATTTCATTATTATTTATATTTATTTATTTATTTTTTTTTATTTGTTTATTTTCATTTATTTTTTTATTTATGTTTATTTATTAATTTTTATTTTTATATTTATTTTTACTTATTTATTTATTTATATATATATATATTATTTTCTTTTATATCATTATTTATTTTTATTTATTTATTTTTATTTATTTTTATCTATTAATTTTATTTATTTTCTTTTATTTATTTATTTTTATTTTTTATTTATTTTCATTTATTTTTATTTTTTTATCTATTTTTTTTATTTTTATTTTTTTATTTATTTATTTATATTTATTTATTTATATATTTTTATTTGTTATTTTCATTTATTTTTGTTTTAATTTTATTTATTTATTTAGATTTATTTATTACTATTTATTTTTTTATTTTCATTTATTGTTTATTTTTATTTATTTATTTTTTTAAATTAATTTTCAATTATTTTTATTGATTTATTTTCATTTATTTATTTTTTTTTCTTTCTTTATTTATTTTTTATGTATTTTTATTTATTTATATCTATCTATTTATTTGTATTTATTTGTAATTTTTATTTATTTATTTTTTTACTTATTTTTATTTACTTTTTACTTATTTTTAATTTTATTTATTTATTTATTTATTTTTATTTATATAATTTCATTTATTTTTATTTATATATTTTTATTTATTTATTTTAAATTTTTTTTCATTTATTTATTTATTTTTGTTTAGTTATTTATTTATTTTTATTGATTTATTTTTATTTATTTATTTATTTATTTATTATTTATTTATTTTTATTTATAAATTTATTTATTTTTATTTATTTATTTTCATTTATTTTTATTTATCAATTTTATTTATTAACATTTATCTATTTATTTTGATTTTTCTTTTATTTTTATTTATCTTTATTTATTTATTTTTATTTTCTTATTTATTTATTTTTATTTATAATTTTTTATTCATTTTTATTATTTATTTTTTATTTTTTATTTTTTTTGTTATTTATTTTTATTTTTTTTGTTTATTTTTAATTTCATTTATTTTTAATTATATATTTTTATTTGTTATTTATATTATTATTTATTTTTTTATTTATTTAGATTTATTTATTTATTTATTTCTTATTTTCATTGATTTTTTTTATTTTTTTATCTTTATTTCTTTATTTTCATTTATTTATTTAGTTTTATTTATTTTATTTTTTTTTATTTTCATTCATTATTTATTTTTATTTATTTAATTATTTTTATTTATTTATTTTCATTATTTTTATTTATCTATTTTCATTTATTATCCTTTATTTATTTATTTTTTTACTTATTTATATTTATTTGTTTTTCTACTTATTTGTTTTCAATTATTTTTATCTATTAAATTATTTTTATTAATATATTTTCATTTATTTTTATTTATTTATTTTTATTTATTTATTATCATTTATTTTTGTTTATTTATTTTCATTTATTTATTTTTTATTAATCTATTTCTTTATTTTTATTTATTTATTGTTTTTAATTTACCTATTTTTAAATATTTAATTATTTTTATTTATATATTTATTTACTTTTATATTTTTTTTTATTTTCATTTATTTATTTTCATTTATTTTTATTTATTAGTTTTTTTTACTTCTACTTATTTATTTTAATTTTTTATTTTTATTTATTTTTATTTATTAATTTTATTTATTTACTTTTATTTATTTATTTAAATTTTTTTATTTTCATTTATTTTTATTTATTAAATTTATTTATTTATTTTTATTATCTATTTATTTTTATTTAATTTTATTTTTTTTATTTATAATTTATTTGTTTCCATTTATTATTTTTTTTATTTATTTTGATTTATTTTTATATATTTACCTTTATTTATTTATTTTTATATAACTATTTATTTTTTATTTTTTTTATTTTTTTATTTGTATTTATTTGTTTTCATTCATTCTTATTTATCTATTTTTTTCATTTATTTGTCTTTTTTCATTGATTTTTATTTTTTTATTTTTTTATTTATTTCTATTTATTTTTATTTATTTTTAATTATTTATTTTATTTTTTATTTATTTTTAATTATTTATTTATATTTATTTTTTCTATTTATTTATTTTTATTTATTTAATTTTATTTATTTAATTTCATTTATTTATTGATTTTTATTTACTTTATTGTCTTTTATTTATATTTATTTTTTTTATTTTTATTTATTTTTTATTTTTTTATTTCTATTTATATTTATTTATTTTTATTTATTTATTTATTTTTATCTATTTATGTATTTTTATTCATTTATATTCATTTATTTTGTTATTTATTTTTTCTATCAATTT
>JANJGK010000018.1:605000-607500 GCA_039081455.1 Macrobrachium rosenbergii
TTCATTAATTTATTTATTTTTATTTATTTACTTATTTATATTCGTTTTTTAATTTATTTTTATTTTATTTATTCTTAGTTATTTATTTATTTATTTTGATTTATTTATATTTTCTATTTTTTATTTATTTATTTATATTTATTTTTTATTTATTTAATTTCATTAATTTATTTTTTTCATGTAGTTTTCTTTATTTATTAATATATTCATTTATTTTTCTTTTTTTTTCTTTCCTTTTATTTTTAATATTATTTGTTTTATTTATTTATTTATTTATTTGTATTTATTTATTTTTCTTTGTTTATTATTAATTCTTCATTTTCATTTATTTTTTTATTTGTTTATTTATTAATTTTTATTTACTTATTTATTTTTATTTCTTTATTTATTTTATCTATTTTTATTTTTTTATTTTTTATTTTTCATTAATTTTTATTTTTTTTATTTTATTTATTTCCATTTATTTATTTTTATTTATTCACTAATTTTTATTTATTTTTATTCCTTTATTTTTATTTATTTATTTATTTAATTCATTTATTTATTTTTATTTATTTATTTTTCATTTATTTATTTTTATTGCTTTTTTTATTTATTTTTTATCTACTTTATTTATTAATCTTCATTTATTTATTATTTTTATTTAATTTTTTATTATTACTTATTTATATTTATGTATTTGTTTTTATTTATTTACTTTCGTTTATTTTTTATTTATTTATTTTCATTTTTTTTAAATTTTTGTTTATTTTTATTTATTTATTAATGTTTATTTATTTATTTTGATTTATTTATTTATTTTGATTTACTTTTTCATTTATTTTTATTTATTTATTTATTTATTAATTTTCATTTTTTTTATTTGACTGTTTTATATTTATTTATCTATTTATTTTTATTTATTTATTGTCATTTATTTTTTATTTATTTCTTTTTTTAAATATTCTTATTTATGTATATATTCATTTTTATTTATTTTCATTTATTTATATATTTTTATTTTATTTATTTATTTTTATTTATTTTTTTAATTATTTATTTCATTAATTATTTTTATTTATGTATTTATTTGTTACAGGGAACAGAATCAACACTTTTTTTTGAAAGTGTACGTAATGTGATCTTAGCGATCTCTTCAGGAAAAAGACGTAAAAAGGTTCAACCCATGATCACACTCGCATTTTTTTTTCCCTCTCTCTCTCTCTCTCTCTCTCTCTCTCTCTCTCTCTCTCTCTCTCTCTCTCTCTCTCTCTCCCTGACCTCACTCATTCTCACCAAAGGAATTAAATGGACTATTTAAAGAAACACAATCGTTCTTACAAAAAATAGGTTTATTATTCAAATAACCCAACAAGAAATGAATAAAACAAAGCAAAGATTAAAATGCATAATAAATCAATTATCGAGTCAGATAACTAAACTCTAAACTGCAAAACACTTCTGATTAAAGAAGTCTCATTATGGCTAATAGCTTGGAAATACCCAAAATCACACATACTCCCAAATCAATAACTAAAAGTCATGTCCAAAAAAACAGTCTACCACAATTCCACAGACATCAGTCGAAAGAATTAAACATGATAGAAAACTCCCAAAAATATATGAAATACAAAACACAACAATGGAAAGTGTAAAATGCATAGCCAAGATATGGCAAACGTAACATGACAAAATAACAATATAAAAGAGGAATGAATATTCATATTAAATTTCCCACACCAATTCACAAGTTCATAATGATTAGAAAGTCATGGTAAAAATCACAAGTTCAATTTTCTCCCATAAAAACAAAGATTTGAGACTACCTTATCTGCCGATTTTTAAAGCCTGGAACCACTCCAAAGCTATGACTGGACAACTGCAGTTCTATCACGTTAATGAACGATCAAACTCACTTTTAGGGCAGATTTTGGCATAATCTAGATCAAAGTAACGCACGTACTCACGAATATACATAACGCTCCGGAGATCACCTGATCGCCAATATTGCTGAGCTTCTCGCGCAGAGAGCTGAGGAATCAAACTATTTGCTGAATACAAAGATTTTGCAACTGACGACTTCCATCAGTACCATCTCGCACCGAAAATTCTTTCATCACACCATGTATCTTATAAGATTGTTGCAGCCATATTTTCGGAAATATATTTCTTTATTTATTTATTT
Source organism: Macrobrachium rosenbergii (assembly GCA_039081455.1). Taxonomy (NCBI): domain Eukaryota; kingdom Metazoa; phylum Arthropoda; class Malacostraca; order Decapoda; family Palaemonidae; genus Macrobrachium; species Macrobrachium rosenbergii. The sequence goes on from JANJGK010000018.1 coordinate 607,165, forward strand.
TCAATTATTTTTATTTATTTATTTATTTTTATTTATTTATTCATTTATTTTTATTTATTAATTTTTCTTGTTATTTATTTTACTATTATTTATTTTTGTTTATTTATTTATTTATTTTAAGTTATTTCTTTTTTTTATTTATTTATAATTTTTTTATTTTTTTATTTATTTTATTTATTAATTTTTATTTTTTTTATTTTTTTTTATTTATTTTTATATATTTATTTATTTTTATTTTTTATTTAATTTATTTCTGTTTATTCATTTTTATTTATTCATTTTTATATTTATTTAATTATATTAATTTTATTTTATTTTTTTATTTTCGTTCATTGT
>JANJGK010000018.1:610000-622500 GCA_039081455.1 Macrobrachium rosenbergii
TATTTATTTATTTATTTAATTATTTATTTATTTTTTCATTTATTTTTTATTTATTTTTATTTATTGATTTAATTATTTATTCTTATTTATTTATGTATTTATTTTTATTTCTTTATTTCTGTTTATTTTCATTTATTTATTTATTTATTAATTTTCGTTTATATATATTTATACATTTGTTTATTTTAATTAATTTATTTATTTTTATATATTAGTATTTACTTATTTATTTTTATTTATTTATTTCCATTTATTTTAATTAATTTATTTTTTTTTTATATTTCTATTTATTTATTTTTACTTATTTATTTATATATTTTTAATTATTGATTTTATTAAATTTTTATTTATTCAATTTTTTTATTTATTTTTATTTACTTATTTATATATTTTTATTTAATTACTTATTTTTATATACTTAATTTCATTTGCCTTTAATTATTTCTAATTACTGATTTTTTTTATTTATTTTTATATTTATTTATTTATTTTTATATTTTTATTTATTTATTTTCAATTATTTTTTTTTATTTTTTTTCTTTATTTGTTTTTTTTATTCATTTACTTATTTACTTTTATTTATTCATTTATTTATTTTTATTTATTTATCTATTTACTTTTATTTATTAATTTATTTATTTTTATTCATTTATTTTTATTTATCATTTATATCTATTTTATTAATTTTTTATTTATTTATTTATTTTTAATTATTTTTATTTCTTTATTTATTTTTTAATTTTTTTTTCATTAATATTTATTTCATTCATTTATTTTTATTTTTTTTATTTATTATTATTTATTTTCATTTATTTATTTATTTTTATTTATTTTATTTATTTATTTTATTTATTAATTTCTATTTATTTATTTATCTTTTTCTATTTATTTATTTATTTTTATTTATTTACTTATTTTTATTTTCTTATTTATTTATTTTTATTTATTTTTGTTTATTTATTTATTGATTTTGTTTTGTTTATTTTTATTTATTGTTATTTATTTATTTTATTTTATTTATGTATTTTTATTTATTTCTTTGTATGCATTTAATTTATATTTATTTATTTATTCATTATTATTTATTTATTTATTTATTTATTTTTATTTTTTTATTTTCATTTTTTTTTTTTTTTTTTTTATTTATTTCTCGGTATTTATATATTTTTATTTATCTTTATTTATTATTTATTTTAATTTATTATTTATATTTATTTTTATTTATTTCGTTATTTAATAATTTTAATTTTATTCGTTTTTATTTATTTCTTTACTTATTTTTATTTATTTATTAATCTTTATTATTTAACTTACTTTTATTTATATATTTTCATTTATTTTTAGTTATTTATTTATATGTTTTAATTTATTTCTTTTTATTAATTTTTATTTATATATTTTTATTTATCTATTTTCACTTATTTTTATTTATTTATTTTTATTTGTTTTTATTTATTTTTTTATCTCTATATATTTTATTATTTTTACTTATATATATATTTTTCATTTATTTTCATTTATTTTTATGACTTATTTTCTATTTATTTATTTTTGTTTATGATTTTATTTATTTTTTTATTTTCTTTTATTTATTTATTTATATATTTTCATTTATTTATTTATTTTTATTTATTTATTTATTTTTATTTATTTTTTTATTTTTTTATTTATTTATTTATTTTTACTTATTTATTTTAATATACTTTCATTTATTTAATTATCTATTTTTATTTTATTTATTTATTTTTATTTTATTTTTTTAAATTTATTTTTATCTATTTAGTTATTTACTTTTATTGAATTATTTATTTATTTTTATTCATTTATTTTCATTTTTTCATTTATTTATTTTTTTATCTATTTATATTTATTTATTTGTTTATTTCTATTTTTATTATTATTTTTTATTTATTTTCATTTATTTATTTATTTTCAATTATTTTTTTTTCATTTATTTATTTATTTATTCTTAATTATTTATTTATTTTTAATTATTTATTTATTTTTATTATTTCATTTATTATTATTTATTTTTATTTGTTCATTTATTTTCATTTATTTTTATTTATTTATTTTTGTTTGGGTATTTTTTTTAGTTATTCTTATTTATTTATTCATTTATTTCCATTAATTGTATTTGTTTATTTTTTTTATTAATTTATTTTTAATTATTTATTTATTTTAATTTTATTTATTTATTTATTTATTTTATTTTAATTATTTATCTTTATTTATTTTTTCGTTTATTTTTTTAACTTTATTTTTAATTGTTTATTTTTTTATTTATTTGTTGTATTTTATTCTTTTAGGCATTTTCTTATTTTTTATTTAGTTTTGCCTAATTTTATTTATTTAGATTTTTTATTCATATTTTTTACTCTCATTTATTTTAATTTATTTTTATTTATATATTTTCATACATATTAGTTATTTTGATTTAGTTCATATTATTTTTCATATACTTACATTTATTTATATATCTTATTTTCATTTATATTTCTTTATTTATTGATTTATTTTTAGTGAATATTATATACTTATTTATCATTTTTTATTACATTATTTTTATTTTTTTTTATTTATTTTCAAACTTTTTTATCTATTTATTTTTATTTATTTATTTTTATTTATATTTATTTATTTATTCAAGCATTTATTTATTTTCTGTTTATTTATATATTTATTTTTATTTATTTATTTATTTTAATTTATTTATTTGTTTATATTTTTTATTTATTTATTTTTATTTATTTATTTTCCATTTATTTATTTATTTTCCATTTATTTATTTTTATTTATTTATTTATTTATTTTTATTTATTTATTAATTTTCTTTTCTTTTTATTTAATCACTTGTTTGTTATTATTCATTTATTTATGTTTATATATTTGTATTTATTTGTTAATTTTATTTATTCATTTCCATTTATTTTTATACATTTATTTTTATTTATTTATTTGTTTATTTTTATAATTTTTATTTATTTATTTTTATTTCTTTTTTGTATATTTCTTTTTGTTTATTTAATTTAATTCTGGTTTATTTATATTTTTTATTAATTTTTGTTTACAAATATAATTTTTTTAATTATTTATTTTTATTTACTTATTTTCATTTGCTTTTTTTCTATTTATTTTTAATTATTGATTGATTTATTTTTTATTTTTATATTTATTTATTTATTTTTATATTTTTATTCATTTATTTTCAATTATTTTTATTTATTTATTTTTCTATATTTATTTAATTTTATTAATTAATTAATTTATTTTTTTATTTATTTTTATTCATTTATTTTCATTTATTTTTTTATTTCAATTTATTTATTTATTTATTTATTTGTATTTATTTATTTATTTTTTATTTATTTTCATTTATTTCATTTTATTTATTTATTTTTATTTTTTATTTATTTTTATTTATTTTTAATTATTTATTTATTTTTATTTATTAATTTTTATTTATTTATTTATCTTTTCTATTTATTTATTTATTTTTATTTATTTACTTATTTTTATTTATTTATTTATTTTTTTTATTTTTGGTTATTCATTTATTGATTTTTATTTATTTATTTTCCTTTATTTTTATTTATTTGTATTTTTTTATTCATTTTTTTATGCATTTAACTTATACTCATTTATATTTATTTATAATTATTTATTTATTTATATATATTAATTAATTTATTTTTATTTTTTTATTTATTTTTATTTATTTATTTATTATTTATTTTATTTTTATTCGTTTTTATTTATTTTTTATGTATCTTTAATTTTTAAACTACTTTAGTTATTTATATATTTATTTGTTTTAATTTATTTACGTTTACTCTTTTTATTTACATATTTTTATTTAGCTATTTTCACTTATTTTTATTTATTTATTTTTATTTATTTTTATTTATTTATTTTAATTTATTTATAAATTTATTTTTATTTATTTCATTATTTTTATTTATGTATATATTTTTTTATTTATTTTCATTTATTTTTTTACTTATTTTCTATTTATTTATTTTTTTATTTATTTTTTTATTTATTTTTATTTATTTATTTATATATATTCATTTATTTACTTATTTTTTTATTTTCATTTATTTATTTTAATATACTTTTATTTATTTAATTATTAATTTTTATTTTATTTTTCATTTATTTTTATCTATTTATTTATTTAATTTTATTTATTTATTTATTTATTTATTTTTATTTATTTATTTATCTATTTTTATTTATTTAAATATTTTTTATATATTTTCATTTACTTATTTATTTTCATTTATTTATATTTTCATTTATTTATTTATTTTTTATTTTTTTTATTATTTTTTTATTTTTATTATTTCATTTATTGTTATTTATTTTTATTTGTTTATTTATTTTTATTCATTTATTCTCTTTATTATTTTCATTTATTTTTATTTATTTATTTTTGTTTCTTTATATGTTTTTATTTTCTTGTTTATTTATTAATTTATTCCATTTATTTTTATTTGTTTATTTTTTTTATTCATTTATTCTTAATTATTTATTTATTTTATTTATTTATTTATTTTATTTTATTTATTTATTTTATTTATTTTTTATATTTATCTTTTTAACTTTATTTTTAATCGTTTATTTTGTATTTATTTGTTTTTTTTTTTGTTTTAGGCTTTTTCTTATTTCTTATTTTAGTTTTACTTAATTTTATTTATTTAAGATTTATTTATTTCTATTTTTTACTCTCATTTATTTTAATTTATTTTTATTGATTTTTATTTTCATACATAGTTATTTTGATTTAGTTCATATTTTTTTTTATTTACTTCCTTTTATTTATATATCTTATTGTCATTTACATTTCTTTATTTATTGATTTACTTTTAGTAAATGTTATATACTTATTTATTATTTCTTTTATTTGATTATATTTATTTTTTTATTTATTTAATTACATTTTTATTTATTTATTTTTATTTTTTTTTATATTTATTTATTTATTCAGGTATTTTTTAAATTTCTGTTTATTAATATTTTTATTTTTATTTATTTATTTATTTTCACTTATTTATTTGCTTTTATTTATTTTTATTTTTTTATTTATTTTTTTTATTTATTTTCCATTTATTTCTTTTCATATATTTTTTTTATTCATTTACTTTTATTTATTTTAGTTCATTTATTTTTATTTATTTAATATTACTTATTTATTTTTACTTATGTATTTAATTATTTATTTCTGTTTATTTGTTCATTTTTATTTATTTATTCTCATTAATTTTGTTCATTTATTTTTTTTATTTATTTTCATTTATTTAGTTATTTATATAATTTTTTTTATTTATTTTAATTTTTTAAAATTATTTATTTATATTTATTTTTTCTAGTTGTTTATTTTTATTTATTTATTTTTATTTATTTAATTTTATTTATTTATTTATTTTTATTAATCTTTTATTTTCATTTATTTTTTATTATTATTTGTTTTTTATTTTTATTTATTTTATTTATATTTATTTATTTTTAATTTCAATTTCTATTTTTATTTATTTTTATTTACTTATTTTTATTTATATATTTATTTTTATTTATTTATTTTTATTTATTTATTTTTTATTTTTTTTCATTTATTTTATTATTTTTTATCTATTAACTTTTATTTATTCATTTATTTTTATTTATTTATTTATTTTCCTTAATTTTTAATTATTTATTTATTTTTATAAATTTACTTTCATTCATTTTTACTTATTTATTATTATTTATTTATTTTTATTGATTTTTATTTATATATTTATTTATATATTTGATATATACTTATTCTTATTAATTTATTTTTTTATTTTTAATTACTTATTTACTTATTTTTATTCATTTACTTATTTTTATCTATTTATTTTCATTTATTTTTACTTATTTATTTATATTTATTTATTTTTGCTTATTTATTTTTTTATTCAGTTATTTATTTTTATTTATAATTTTATTTTCATTTATTTATTTATTTTCATATGTTTATTTATTTTTATTTATTTTTTTTACTTATTTCCTTTCATTTATTTCTCTTTATTTATTTTTATTTTTTTTATTTTTGTATAACTATTTATTTTTATTTATTTATTTTTATTTTTTTTCATTTTCTATTTATTTTTATTTCTTTATTTATTTTTATTTATTTATTTTCATTTATTTTTATTTATTTATTTTTATTTATTAATTTATTTATTCATTTTTATTTATTTATCTATTTTTATTTACTTATTTTCATTTATTTTTTATTTATTTTTTTCTTATTTATTTATTTATTTATTTTCTTACTTATTTTTATTTATTTATATTTTTTTCATTTTTGTATTTATCTATTTATATTTATCTTTATTTATTTATTTATTTTTATTTATGTATTTATTTTATTTATTTATTTATTCAATTTTATTTATTTATTTTTGTTTTTTTTATTTTTTTTTATTTTTTATTCATAAATTTTTTTTATTTCTTTTTATTTATTTATTTTTATTTTTATTTTTCATTTATATTTTTTAATTTATTTTCTTATTTTTATTGATTTCTTTTTATTTATATATTTTTCTTTATTCATTTTTATTTTTATTTATTTATTTATTTTAATTTATTTTTTTATTTCTATTTATTTATTTTCATTTATTTTTTTAGTTATTTTTCTTTATTAATATTTTAATTTATTTATTTTTATTTATTTATTTATTTTTATCTATTTTTATTTATTTATTTTTTTTATTTCGTATTTCATATATTTCTATTTATTTATTTTTATTTATTCATTTTTTTTATTTTTTTATTTTATTTATTTATTTAGATTTGTTTAATTTTATTCATTTATATTTTTATTTATTATTTATTTTCATTTATTTATTCATTTTTATTTATTTATTTTAATTTTTTTATCTTTATTTATTTATGTTTTTTTTTATTTTTTTCAATTTATTTGTTTTTATTTATTAATTTTTATCTATTTACTTGTACTTATTTGTTTTTATTTATTTTTTATTTATTTTTATTATTTATTTATTTTCATTTATGTTTCGTTATTTATCTATATATTTTTTATTTGTTTTAATTTTTTTATTGACATATTTTTATTTATCTATTATCACTTAATTTTATTTATTTATTTTTATTTATTTTATTTATATTTTCATTTATTTATTTATTTTTATTTATTTCTTTTTTATTTTTTTATTAATTTATTTTTATTTATTTATTTTAAAATACTTTTATTTATTTAACTATTTATTTTTATTTATTTATTTATTTTTATTTTATTTTTTTTATTTATTTTTATCTATTTATTTATATACTTTTATTTAGTTACTTATTTATTTTTATTAATTTATTTTTATTTGTTTATTTTTTTACCTATTTATTTTTATTTATTTATTTATTTTTATCTATTTATTTATTTATTTTCATTTATGTATTTATTTTCATTTATTTATTTATTTTTATTTATTTATTTATAATTATTTATTTATTTTTATGATTTCATTTATTGTTTTTTGTTTTTATTTGTTTTTTATTTTTATTCATTTATTTATTCTTTTTATTATTTTCATTTATTTATTTTTTTTTGTTTATTTCTTTTTTTATTTATCCTTATTTCTTAATTCATTTATTTCCATTTATTTCTATTTATTTATTTTTTTATTCATTTATTTTTAATTGTTTATTTATTTTGATTTTTTTTACTTATTTATATATATATTTATTTTATTTTAATTATTTATTTGTTTTTATTTTTTTTCATTTATTTTTTTAACTTTATATTTAATCGTTTATTTTCTTATTTATTTGTTGATTTTTATTATTTTAGGCTTTTTCTTATTTTTTATTTAGTTTTCCTTAATTTTATTTATTTAGATTTATTTATTTATTTTTTTTACTCTCATTTATTTTAATTTATTTTTATTGATTTTTATTTATTTATTTTCATACATATTAGTTATTTTGATTTAGTTCATATTATTTTTCATTTACTTCCTTTTATGTATATATCTTATTTTCGTTTATATTTCTTTATTTATTGATTAATTTTTTGTAAATGTTATATACTTATTCATTATTTTTTTATTTATTTACATGCATTTTTATTTATTTATTTTTAATTATTTATTTTTATTTATATTTATTTATTTATTCAAATATTTATTTATTTTCTGTGCATTTATATATTTATTTTTATTTATTTATTTATTTTCATTTATTTATTTGTTTTTATTTATTTTTATTTTTTCATTTATTTTCATTTATTTATTTTCCATTCATTTATTTATTTACCATTTATTTATTTTTATTTATTTTTATTTATTTATTTATTTTTATTTATTTAATTATGTATTTTATTTATTTATTTATTTTCATTCATTTTATTCATTTGTTTTTTTTAATTTATTTTCATTAATTTATTTTCATTTACCTATATCCGTTTATGTTTATTTGTTTATTTTTTTATTTATTTTCATTTATTTAGTTATTTATTTAATTTTTTTATTTATTTTAAATTTTTTAAAATATTTATTTATATTTATGTTTTCTACTTATTTATTTTCATTTATTTATTTTTATTTATTTACTTTTATCTATTTATTTATTTTTATTAATTTTTTATTTTCATTTATTTTCATTTGTTTTTTATTATTATTAATTTTTTATTTATATTTATTTATTTATTTATTTTTATCTTATTTTTCATTTTTAATTATTTTTATTTATTTATTTTTATTTATTTATTTATCATTATTTTTTTCATTTATTTTGTTATTTTTTATCTATTAATGTTTATTTATTAATTTATTTTTATATTATTAATGTTTAATTATTTATTTTTTTATAAATTTATTTTCATTTACTTTTATTGATTTATGATTATTTTCCTTATTGATTTTTATTTATTTATTTATTCTATTTTTTATTTACTTATTATTATTAATTTATTTTTCATTTTTAATTACTTATTTATTTATATTTATCTATTTATTTTCATTTATTTTTAGTTATTTATTTATATTTATTTATTTTTGTTTTATTTATTTTTATTTTTCCAATTATCTATTTTTATTTTTAGTTTTGTTTTTATTTATTTATTTATTTTCATTCATTTTTATTTATTTATTTTTATTTATTTACTTTCATTTATTTTTATTTATTTGCTTTTATTTTTTTAATTTTTCTTTAACTATTTTTTTTTATTTTTTATTTATTTTTATTTATTTATTTTCATTTATTTATTTTTATTAATTAACTTTTATTTATTAATTTTTTTATTAATTTTTATTTAATTATTTACTTTTATTTCCTTATTTTCATTTATTTTTTATTCATTTTTTTATTATTTATTTATTTATTTATTTATTTTGTTTTTATTTATTTATATTTTTTTTATTTTTGTATTTATTTATTTATTTTTTCTTTCTTTATTTATTTATTTTTATTTATTTACCATTTTATTCATTTATTTATTCATTATTATTTATTTTTATTTATTTATTTTTATTTATTTCTTTATTTCTATTTTTTTATTTTCATTTATTTTTTTAGTTATTTTTATTTATTAATTTTTTTATTTATTTTTATTTATTCATTTATTTTTTCTAGTTTTATTTATTTATTTATTTTTATTTTTTATTTCATTTATTTCTATTTATTTATTTTAATTGATTCATTTTTCTATTTTTATTTATTTGTTTAGATTTATTTAATGTAATTTATTTATTTTCTATTTTTATTTATTATTTATTTTTATTTATTTATTAATTTTTATTTATTAATTTTCATTTATTTTTATTTATTTATTTTTATTTATTTTTTACCTCTATTTATTTATCTTTTTTACTTATTTTAATTTATTTTTTTATTTATTAATATTTATCTCTTTATTTGTTATTTTTATTTATTTATTTATTTTTATTATTTGTTTATTTTTAATTATTTATTTTCATTTATTTTTATTTATTTTTTATTTTTTTTACTTATTTAATTTTATTTACTCTTTACTTGTCTATTTTTTATTTATTTATTTATTTATTTTTATTTATATATTTTTGTTTATTTTTATTTATTTATTTTTATTTATTTGTTTTCATTTATTTTTATTTATTTACTTTCATTTTTTATTTGTTTATTTTCATTTATTTATTTGTTTCTATTTATTTTTGTATTTATTTATTTTTATTTATTTATTATTTACTTATTTCTATTGATTTATTTCTTTTTAATAATTTATTTATTTTTATTTATTTATCTTTATTTATTTATTTACTTTTTATTTATTTATTTTTATTTACTTATTTATTTTTATTTAGTGATTTATTTCTATATATTTATTTCTTTCATTTTTATTTACTTATTCTTTTGTTTTTATTTATTTATTTATTTTCATTTACATTTTTTATTTATCTATTTTTATTTATTTTTTATTATTATATTTTTTTATTTATTTTTATATATTTAAATTTATTTATTTTTTATATTTATTTTTTATTTGTTTATATATATATATATATATATATATATATATATATATATATATATATATATATATATATATATATATATATATATATATATTTTTTTTATATCCTTATTTATTTTTAGTAAATTATTTTCATTTATTTTTATTTATTTAGTTTTATCTATTTATTTTTATTTGTTTATTTATTTTTATTTATGTATTTATTTTTATTTATTCTTCTTAATTTATTTATTTATTTTTATTTATTATTTTTATTTAATTTATTTATTTATTTTATTTACTTATTCCTATATAATTATTTTTTTTTCTTTTTTATTTATTTTTATTTATTTTTTTATTTTTATTTATTTGTTTTCATTCATTCTTATTAATTTATTTTTTTCATTAATTTCCATTCATTCATTTTCATTTATACATTTTTGTTTATTTTTATTTGTTTATTTATTTTTTTTATTTTTATTTATTTTTCATTTTTTAGTCGTTTTTATTTATTTTTAATTATTTATTTATATTTATTTTCTATTTATTTATTTTTATTTATTTATTTTTATTTACTTAATTTTATTTTTTTCTATTTTTATTTATTTATTTATTTTTATTTATTTTTTATTTTTATTTTATTTTATTTATTTTTATTTACATTTTTTAATTTTTATTTATTAATTTTATTTTTATTTATTTTTATTTATTTATTTTTATTTATTTATTTATTTTTAATTATTTTTTTATTTGTTTATTTTCACTTATTTTTATTTATTTATTTTTATTTATTTATTTTTATTTTTATTTTTTTTAATTATTTTTATTTATTTATTTATTTATTTTGGTTTATTTATTCTTATTTATTTAATTATATTTTTATTTATACATTTTATTTATTTATTTTTAATCATTTATTTTTATTTATTTATTTTTATTTGTTTATTTTTATTTATATTTTTACTTATTTATATTAATTTTTCTATTTATTTGTTTTTATTTATTAATTTTATTTATCTATTTATTTCATTTATTTATTTTTATTTTTTAATTTTTATTCATTAATTTATTTATTTTTATTTATTAATTTTTTATTAATTTTTATTTATTTATTTATTTTTAATTATTTATTTTAATTCATTTTTTATTTATTATTATTTATTTTTTAATTTATTTATTTAACTTTATTAATATTTTTTTTAATTTTCATAAATTTTTTATTTATATTTATTTTTTTTATTATTTATTTTTATTTATATATTTGTTTTTTTATTTATTTACTTATTTTAATTTATTTTTATGTTTATTTATTTTTATTTATTTCTTATTTTTATTTATTTTTATTTATTTATTCAATTATTTTTATTTATTTATTTTTATTATTATTTATTCTTATTTATTTATTTATTTATTTTTATTTATTTTTTTATTTTTAATTATTTATTTTCATTCATTTATTTATTTTTATTTTTTATTTAATTTATATCTATTTATTTATTTTTATTTATTAATGTTTATTCTTATTCATTTATTCTTATGTATTTATGTAGATTTATTTATTTTTATTTATATATTTTTTATTTATATTTATTTTTTTAATTATTTATTTTTATTTTTTTTTATTTATTTATTTTCATTTATTTTTATTAATTATTTTTATTAATTTTTTATCTTTATTTTTTAAATTATTTTTATTTATTTATTTTCATTAATTTATTTTTATCTATTTATTTGAATTTATTTGTTATTTTTATTTATTTATTTAATTATTTTCAATTATTAATTTTCTTTTATTTTTATTTATTTTTTCTTATTTATTTTATTTATTTTTTATTTCTTTATTTTTATTTGTTTATTTATTTGTATTTTTATTTATTTTTTTTATTTGCTTATTTATTTATTTTTATTTATTTTTATTTATTTATTTATTGATTTTTATTTATTTTTATTTTTATTTTTTATTTTTATTTATTTATTTATTTTTATATAGTCGTTTTTCTATTTTTATTTATTTATTTATTTATTTTTT
>JANJGK010000018.1:630000-652500 GCA_039081455.1 Macrobrachium rosenbergii
ATTTATTCTTATTTATTCTCATTTTTTTTATTTATTTATATTTATATTTATTTATTTATTCAATTTTATTTTTTTATTTATAATTTTTTACATATTTTTTATTTATTTTTTTTAGTTATCTTTGTTTCTTTTTTATTTATTTATATAGTTATATTAATTTTTATATTCTATTTATATTAATTTTTTATTATTTTTTATTGATTTATTTATCTTTATTTATTTATTTTTATTAATCTTAATTATTCTTAGTTATTTCTATCTGATTTTATTTATATATATTTATTTTGCTTTCTTTATTTTCGTTATTTATATCTTATTTATTATTTTAATTTTATTTATTTTCATTTATTTTCATTCATTTATTTTTGTCTATTTATTTATCTAATTATTAAATTATTTTTTTATTTTTATTTATGTTTTTAATACATTTATCTATTTTAAATTGTTGATTGATTGATTGATTGATTTTTAATAAATATTATTTATTTTTTTTCTAATTTTTGAATTTTTTAAAATTTTTATTTTATTTATTTATTTATTTTTCATTAACTTATTTATTATTATTTTGTCTTCATTTTTAATTTGGTTTTCATCTATTTATGTCGTTATTTTTTATTTATTTAATTTTATTATTTTTTCTATTTTTTATTTTTATCTTTTTTTATTTATTTTTTACTATTTTTTTTATTATTTATTTTCCATGTTTTTTATTTTCATCTTTTTTTATATATTTTTATTTATTTTCTATTTTATTTACCTTCTTATTTATTTTGTTTTAATTTTTATTTCTTCTGTTATTTATTTATTTATTTATTTATTTATCTTTTTATTACTATTTTTTATTTATTAACCTTTTTATTTTATTTATTTTCTATTTTGCTCATTATTAATTTTATTTATTTTCATTTACTTATTTTTATTGATTTATTTATTTTTACTTGTTATTTTTATTTATTCAATTTATATTCATTTATTTATTTTAATTTTATTTTGTATTTTTATTTATTTGATGTATATTTATCTATTTATTGATTGATTAATTGATTTATTTACTTTATTCTTCTATTTTTTATACTTTAATCTTATATCTCTAAGTATATTTTTAATTATCTTTATAAATTTTATTTACTTATATCTATTTATTCATTTTTATTCTTTATTTTTATTTATCTTATTTATATTTTATTTACTCCTATTTTTGTTTTTTTTATTTATTTATTTGTATTTATAATTATTTATTTTTTCATTTTTATTTATTCATCAATTTTCTAATTCATATATTTTTGTTTTTATTTATTTATATATTTTTTTTAATTTTTGTTCAGTTTTTGTTTTATTTGTTTATTTTTTGTTTCATCATAATTTATTTTTTATTACTTTTATTTATTTAATTTATTTATTTTTAAATATTTTTATTTCTTAGTTTTATTTATTCTTATTTTTATTGATTTATATTTTTTGATTTCAACTTATTTATTTTTAGTTAATTTTGTTTATGCACTTTATATTTATTTATTTGTTTCTTTTGTTTATCTACATTGATTTGTAATTTTTTTTTGTTGATTTTTATTTATTTATTTTTACATATTTATTTTTGTCATATTTATTTTTCTTTTTTATTTGTATTAATTTTATTTGTTTTATTAATTTTTATTTATTTTATCAATTTTTATTTATTTTATATTATTTCTCATTTATTTATATATTTTCATTTATATTTTCTTTATTTGTTTATTTATTTTTATAAAAAATTATTTACTTATTTATTATTATTCCTTTTGTATTTATGTTTATGTATTTTTTTATTTACTTTTTATTATTTATTACTTAGTGATATTCATTTATTTATTTTTATTTATTTTTTACATTAATTTTCATTTATTTCTTTATTTAATTTTATTTATTTTTTGGTTATTTTATCAATCTATTTATATTCATTTTCATTATTTTATTTATTGCTTTTCATGTTGCTATTTATTTGTATTTATTTATTTTTAATAATTCTTAATTATTTAAGTATTATTAATTATTCATTTTTATTAATTTATATTTAATTTTTTATTCATTTTATTTATTTATATTTAAATATTTATTCATTTACTTATTATTTATTTATTTATATTTATTAAAATTTTTTTATTTATTCTTCTTAATTTATTTGCATTATTAAAAGTAACCAAATAAATAAATAGAAATAAATTTAAAAAATAAATAGAAATAAATAAATATCAATATATAATAAATAAACAAAAAATAAGTATTAATAAAAGAACTATATAAATAATAATTAATAATTAAATATAATTGAATAAAAATAAATAACCTGAGAAAAATGAAATAAATTAATACATATAAATAAATCAAATAAATTAAACAAATGAAAATAAATAAAAATAATATAAAATAAATAAAAATGGAAAAAATAATTAAAACTAATAAAACTTAAAAGACAAAAATAAATAAAGTAAAAGAAAAAATATTAAAATAAGTAAAAAAAAAAATAATGAATAATCAAAAATAAAAAATATAAAAATAAATAAATAAAAATACATAAATAAATAAAAATAAATAAATATAGATAATATAAATAATATTTAAAAAAAATAGATGAAATAAAAAAGTAAATGAAATAAAAAAATAAATAATAACAAATAAAAGTAAAAATAAAAAAAATAATGATAAATATAACTAAATATAAAATAAATAATAATGAAATAAAAATATAAAAATAAATTAATAAACTAATATGAAACAAAAATAAATACTATAACAAAAATAAAAAGTAAATAAAAATATAAATATATTAAATACATAAAAATAAATAAAAATATACTGATAAAGATTATAAAAATTAAAATACAAAAAAATATAAAAATAAATAAATTATTATAAATAAAATAACAAACATAAATTAAAATAAATAAATGAAAATTAATAACATAAATAAAAACCACAATAAAAAATAATAGATAAATAAATTAAAATAAAGAAAAATAAATATAAATAAAGAAATAAAAACATAAAAATAAAAATAAATAAAAATAAATAAATAAAAAATAAAAACATAAAAATAAAAAATAAATAAAAATAAATAAGATAAATAAAAGTAGGAAAAGTAAATAAATAGATAAAAATAAATAACAAAAGAAATAAAAAATAAGTAAAAATTTAAATAAAAATTTATTTAAAAAAAACTAGATTATAGGAATATATCAGAAAACGTTGAAGTAAAATCAGTCGTCAAAAAGAGGGCAAAATTCCCAAAAATATTGTACTCATATTTAAATATTTTTATTTTAGCCTTAATTTGATTTTTGAAATAGATTTTTCCTTTAAATATTGATTGTTTTTTGCCGTTTTTTTTATATAAAACTTGGTTATAAGAATACCTCTGAAAAAGTTAAACTAAATTCATTGATCATAAAGAGGGTATAATTCCCAAAAATAATGTATTCAAAATTGACATATTTTTTTTAACCCTTTATGCTACATTCTTTTTCCTTTTTTAGGTAATTTTTGAAGTGTATTTTTTACTTAAATATTGACTGTTTTTTTAACCGAGTTTTTTTTATATAATTCTGTTATAACAATATATCAGTAAACGTTGAACTAAAATCAGTCATGAGAAAGAGGGCAAAACTCCTAAAGAATATTGTTTTCAAATTGAAATAATTTTGAAACATTTTACATATTTAATTTATTTTCATTTTCTTAATGATTTTTTAAATTGATTTTTGACTGAAATCATGAATGTGTTTAAGAGCATTTTTATATACAAAACGTATATGAACATTTAGCCTTTAACTTTATCTTGATCGTTTTTTAACGGAGATATTTTTTTCATATATCCGTAAACGGTACACTAAAATCAGCATCAAAAAGAGGGGAAAACTACGAAAAATATCGTAATCAAATTGATTTTTTTTACTTCTTACATATTTCATTTATTTTCCTTTTTTTAATGATTTTTAAATATATTTTTGTCTTAAATCTTGAATGTTTTTAACGATATTTTTATTACATAATTTAGGTTCTGAATTCGTGATGCATTATTTTTATCATAATAAATCAATTAATTTTAGATTTAATATTTCTGAATAAACTGATTTTTCATAAGTTAAACTAAACTCATTCATCATAAAGAGGGTCAAATACATAAAAAAAATTGTATTCAAAATTGACATTTTTCTAAAATTTTCATGTTATATTCTTTTTACTTTATTTATTGATTGTTTTTAACGGAGTTTTTTTTATATAATTTTGTTACAATAATATATCAGTAAACGTTAAACTAAAACCAGTCATCAAAAAGAAAGCAAAACTCCCAAAAAATATTGTATTGAAATGAAATATTTTTGAAACGTTTTACGTATTCCATTTATATTCGTATTCTTTATGATTTTTCAAATCGATTTTTGACTGAAATCTTGAATGTTTTTAACAGTAATTTTTATATACAAAACGTATATGGCCATTTAGCTTTTGATTTTGCCTTCAATGTTTTTTATCGGGGATTTTTCCATAAAACGTTGTTATAAGAATATATCCTAAACGGTAAACTAAAATCAGTAATCAAAAAAAGGGCAAATTAAACTGAATTTTCTTAGGTGATTTTTGAATAAATAAAATATGAACATTAATAAATAAAATAATAAAATAAATGAAAATAGATTAATAAAATAACCAAAAAAAAATGCAATAAAAATTATTAGAAAATAAATAAAAATTAATGTAAATAATAAATAAAAATAAATAAATGAATATCACTAAGTAATAAATAAACAAAAGTAAATAAAAATAAATAAATATAAATAAAAAATGAATAATAATAAATAAGTAAATACAATTCAATAACAATAAATAAACAAATAAAGAAAATGTAAACGAAAATAAATAAAATAAAAATAAATAAAAATAATATAAAACAAATAAAAATAAATAAAAGACAAAAATAAAAAAAATAAAAAATAAAAAAATAAATAAAAACAAATAATAATAAATAAACAGAAGTAAAAAAGTAAATATAAAAATAAATAAATAAATAAAAACAAATAAATATAAATAATATAAAGAAAATTAAATAAAATAAAGAAAATGTATAAAAATAAATACAAAAAGCTAGAAATGAAAAAAATAAGTAGAAATAAATAAAGGTAAAAAACAAAAATAAGTAAAAATAAATGAAACTAAATAAAAAAATAAATGATGATGAAAAAACTTAAAAATAAATATTTAAACTAATATAAAATAAAAATAAATGAATAAATAAAAACAAAAATAGATAAGATAAATAAAAATAAAAAAGTAAATAAAAATAAAAATAAATTAAATACATAAAAATAAATAAAAATAGACTAACACAGATATAAAAAATTAAAACGCAAAAATATAAAAACCAGAATAAATAAATAATTATAAATAAAATAAATAAAAGTAGGGAAAAATAATTAAAATAAATAAAAAGAATTAAAAACATAAATAAAGACCACAAATAAAAGTTAATAGATAAATAAAAGTAAACAAATAAAAATAAAAATAAATAAATAAAAACATAAAAATAAAAATAAATAAAAATAAATTAATGAAAATAAATAAAAAAAGTAAAAAGAAATAAATAAAAAGAAATAAAATAAATAAAAGTAATAAAAAAAAAATAAAAATAAATGAATAGATAAAATAAAAAAACAACAAAAGAAATAAAAAATACAAAATAAAAATAAGTTGAATAAAATTTAATTTTAAAAACTATGTTGTAAGAATATATCAGACAACGTTGAACTAAATTCAGCCATCAAAAAGAGGGCAAATTCCCAAAAATATTGTATTCAAATTTAAAAGTTTTTATATTAGCTTTAATTACCTTTGAATTTTGAAATTGATTTTTCCCATGAATATTGATGTTTTTTTTTTACTTTTTTTTTTTTTTTATAAAACTCGGTTATAAGAATATATCTGAAAAGGTTAAACTAAATTCATTGATCATAAAGAGGGCATAATTCCCAAAAATATTGTACTCAAAATTGACATTATTTTGTACTTTTTATGTTACGTTCTTTTTCCTTTTTTTTTAGGTGATTTTAGAAGTAATTTTTTTACTTAAGTATTGATTGTCTTTTTTAACAGAGTTTTATTTTTATATAATTCTGTTATAATAATATATTAGTAAACGTTAAACTAAAATCAGTCATGAAAAAGAGGGCAAAGTTCCCAAAAAATATTATTTTGAAATTGAAATAATTTTGAAAAATTTTACATATTTCATTTATTTTCTTTTTGTTAATGATTTTCTAAAATTTACTTTTGACTGAAATCTTGAATGTTTTAACAGTATTTTTATATACAAAACGTATATGAACATTAAGCCTTTAATTTTATCTTGATAGTTTTTTACCTTACATTTTTTTTTCATAAAACGATAAACTAAAATCAGTCATCAAAAAGAGGGCAAAACTACGACAAATACCGTAATAAAATTGATTTTTTAAATATTTTTTACATATTTCATATATTTTCCTTTTTTAAATGATTTTTAAATTGGTCTTTGTCTTAAATCTTGAATGTTTTTAACGGTACTTTTATATAAAAAGATTATGTGATCTTTAACTTTATTTTATTGCATAATTTAGGAACTGAATTCGTGATGCATTATTTTTATCATAATAAATCATTTATCGTTTTAGATTTAATACTTTCTGAATACATTTATATTAAAATATATCATACCAAATATAAATAAAACATTTTTAAAACATATAAAATTTAAGAATGCGGTAATAATAATAATAATAATAATAATAATAATAATAATAATAATAATAATAATAATAATAATAATAATAATAATAATAATATTAATAATAATAATTTAAAAATCATTAAAAAAAGGAAAATAAATGAAATATGTGAAGAGTAGGAAAAAAAATCAATATGATTACGATATTTTTCGTACTTATATTCTCGTTTAGATGACTGATTTTAGTTTACCGTTTACCGACATATTCTTATAACAATGTTTTATGAAAAAAATCTAAGATAAAAAACAATCAAAATAGAATTAAAGGCTAAATGGTCATATACGTTTTGTATAAAAAAATTCAGTCAAAAATCAATTAAAAAAGGAAAACAAATGAAACACGTAAAAAGTTTCAAATATATTTTAATTTGAATACTATATATTTTGGGAGTTTTGCCCTCTTTTTGATGACTGATATTAGTTTAACAGAATTATAAAAAAAAATCCGTTAAAAAAGCATTCAATATTTAAGTAAAAAATCAATTTCAAGATTCACCTAAAAAAGTTAAAAGAATGAAACAAAAAAACTTTAGGTTGGTTTTAATTTAAAAAAGTTAAAAATAATACAATCTTTTGTATCATTTCTAAATCTTTTGCCTTTATGTTTGTTTTAATTTTCATCTTATTTCATTTCAAATTTTTTGTTTAGATTTTATTTCGATTTTACTTTATTATTGTTACTGTTTTTTTATTTACTTGTATCATAATTTTCTTCATTGGTAATTAAATAGTATTTGCCATTTGAATTAAAAATAAAAATTACAAATACAAATATAAAACAACAATGGTAAATAATAATAAGAAAATATCAGACAACGTTGAACTAAAATCAGTCATGGAAAAGGGGGCAAAATTCCCAAAAATACTGTATTAAAATTTAATTTTTTTTTTTTAGCTTTTTATAAATTATATTATATTTCCTATTTTAGGGGATTTTTAAATTAATTTTTCATGTAAATATTGATTGTTTTGTTAACGTTTTTAATAAAACTCGGTTATAAGCATATATCTGTAAAAGTTAAACTAAATTCATTCATCAGAAAGAGGGACAAATTCCTGAAAATATTGACATATTTTTCTAAAACTTTTTATGTTACATTCTTTTTACTTTTTTAGGTCATTTTTGGAAATGATTTTTTACGTAAATATCGATTGTTTTTTTAACGGATTTTTAAAAATAGAATTCTGTTATGATAATATATCAGTAAACGTTAAATTAAAATCAATCATCAAAAAGAGGGCAAAACTCCCAAAAAATATTGTATTGAAATTGAAATATTTTTGAAACTTTTTTACGTAATTCATTTATTTTCCTTCTCTTAATTATTTTTAAAACTGATTTTTTACTGAAATCTTGAATGTTTTTAAGAGTATTTTATATACAAAATGTATATGACCATTTCCACTTTAATTTTATCTTGATTGTTTTTTAACGGAGTTTTTTCATAAAACATTGTTATAAGAATATATCCGTAATCGATAAACTAAATTCAGTCATCAAAAAGGGAGTAAAACTACGAAAAATTTAACAGAGTTTTATTAAGTAGAATTGAATCTAAAAAAATACAGGATTTATTATGATAAAAATAATGTTTCATGAATTCAGTACCTAAATTATGCAATAAAATAAAATTAAAGATCATATAAATTTTGCATATAAAATAATTTCCCTTTTTATTTTTTATTTATTTACTTTTACTTATTTGTTTATCTATACTTATTTATATATTTGTATTTTATTCTATTTATTTTAAATTACATATTTTTTTATTAATTTATTTTTATTTATTTTAATATATTTATTTGTACTTATTTTTGTCTTAATTAATTTATTTAAATTTTTCTCATTTATCTTTTTTTTTTTATTTTTTATATTATCTTCTATTAATTTATTTTTATTTAGTATTTACAGTTATTTTGTTTTTTCTTTATTTCTCTATTCACATCTATTCAATTTTGAACACTAATTTATTTTTATTTATTCTTATTTATTTTTTTATTTATAGATATTTATTATTTATTAATTTGTATTTATTTATCATATATTTATTTGTATTTATTTATTTATTTATTTATTTAATTATTTATTTATTTTTTGGATATTTTTTATTTATCTATATTAATTTATTTTTATTAATTCTATTTATCAAGTTTAATTTTATTTTTTTTATATTCATTTATATCTAATTATTTATATTTATTTGGGTATTATAATGTATTCATTTTTTATTTGTTTGATTTAATTATCTATTATTTATTTGGTTTTTTTATTTAATTACTTTTTATTTATCATTATTTGTTTTATTTTTTTATTCGTTTTTAATTCTTATTTATTTACATGTATTTATTATTTTTATCTATTTTATTAATTTATTTTTAATAATTTTATTTATCTTAATTTTATTCTATTTATGTATTTCTACTTTTGGGGGGTATTTTTTTACTTATTTTTTTATTCATTTCTATTTATTTATTTTTGTTTATATAAGTTTTATATTTTTATTTTCATTTAATATTATTTAGTTTTTATTATTTATTTTTATTTAATTATTTACAGTTATTCTCATTTATTATTGTCTATTTTTAATTATTTATTTTATTTATATTTATTCATTTTGGGGGGTATTTTTTTTCTTATTTTTTTATTCATTTCTATTTATTTATTTTTGTTTATATAAGTTTTATATTTTTATTTTCATTTAATATTATTTAGTTTTTATTATTTATTTTTATTTAATTATTTACAGTTATTCTCATTTATTATTGTCTATTTTTAATTATTTATTATATTTATATTTATTCATTACAATTTATTTGTTTTTAATTATTTATTTTTATGTATTTTAGTTTTTTTATTTATCTCCTTTTATTTATTTAGTTTTATTTAATTTTTTAAATTTGTTTTTTAATTTATTTTTATTTTTTATTGATTTATTTTTTATTAATTTTTATTTACTTATTTTACTTAACATTTTTTTATTTTTATTTGTGTCATTTAATGTTATTTAATTATTTATATTTATTTTTGTTTATTTATATTTATGTTTATTTATTTATTTTAATTCTTTTTTTAAGTTATTTTTTCATTTATTTTTCTTTATTTTTTTTATTGATTTTTCTTTATTTAATTTGACTACTTATATCAATTTATTTTTATATTTTTATTTTTATTTACGTTTATTTATTTATATTGATTAATTTCATTTATTTTTATTTAATTTTATATAGATTCATTTTTTATTCTTTTATTTATTTTTTCATTTTTATTTATGTACTTTTATTTATTATTATACTTTTATTTATTCTATATCTTATTTATTTATTCTTATTTATTTATATATCTTTGTTTATTTAATTATTTTACATTTATTTCCTATTTAACTTATATGTATTCATTTTTATCATTTATTAATTTATTTATTCTTTAATAATTAATTTATTATTTTTCTTCATTTTTAATTAACTTTTCATTATTTTATTTTTTATTTCTATGTTTATCTTTTATTATTTATTATTATTTCCTCGTTTTTAATTTGTTTTTCATTTATATATGTAATAATTTTCATTTATTTGTTTAATGAATTTTTTATTTTTTTTTATTTTTTACTGATTTCTATTTATTTTTATTGTTATTTAGTTTTTTATTTATTGTTCATCTATTTGTTTATTTGTTTATTTTTTTCAGTTTTTAAAATTTTCTTTATTATTTATTTATTTATATTTTTTATATATTTTATTTTGTCCTTTTTTATTATTTCTTTTATTTTTATTTATATTTAATTATTTATTTACTTAGTTTGGTAAATTTTTACTTATTTTTATTTATTTTATTTAATTTATTTTATTTTATTTATTTTTATTTATTTATTTTTATTGTCACGTGTTTTTATTTATTTTTATTCTTATTTATTTTTCTTTATTTTTAATTTTTATTTATTTAATTTGTTTTATTTCTTTTTATTTATTTACTTGTTTATTTCTTTTTTATTTCAGTATATTTAATTTTATTTAGATTTATTTTTATTTATTTCCTTATATATACTTTTATTTTCATTTATTTATTTTCTTTATTATTTTTATTTATTTATTTGTATATATACTTATATTTTAAAATAATCTATTAATTAATTATTTTATTTATTTTATTTAATTCTGTATTTATATTTCTTTATTTAGTTAGTTATTTATTTATTAATTCACTTGCTTATTTATATTTATTTATTTTGTTATTTATTTATTTTTATTTATTTATTTATTTTTATTTGTTTGTTATTTTATTTATTTTTATTTATTTCCTTGTTTTTTATTTTTATTTATTTATTTTATATCTATTTCTTTAATTTTTATTTTTTTTATTTCTATGTTCTTAATTTTATATTATTATTTATTTATTTCATTTATTATAATTTATTTATTTCGTTTATTTATTTATTTTTTTCTATCTACTATATTTGTTTATCTAATTTATTTTCCTTTACTTACTGTTTTATTTGTTTTTATTATTTATTTATTTATTTCCATTATATATATATATATATATATATATATATATATATATATATATATATATATATATATATATATATATATATATATATATATATATATATATATATATATATATATATATATATATATGTATATACACATATATATATATATATATATATATATATATATATATATATATATATATATATATATATATATATATATAGAGGTGAAACATGGCCCATGAAGAAAGCACAAGAGAGAAAGATGGAAGTGGCAGAAATGAGAATGCTATGTTGGATGTGCCGAGTGACAAGAAGAGACAGGATAAGGAATGACTTCATAAGAGGGACGATGGAAGTTACAGAAATATCAAAGAAGCTGCAACAGAGACGATTAACAATGGTTTCGACATGTTATGAGGAGAGAGGAGGATTCTGTATATAAAAGAACCATGAATATGAAAGCGCCTGGAACAAGGAGGAGAGGTAGATCAAGAATGAGATGGAGAGCCACAGTCAACAAGGACATGCAGGAGAAGAACGTGAGTGAGGTAATGGTGCATGATCGCAGAAGATGGAGAAGACTAATAACAAACAGCGACCCCATATAAAGGTATTTATTTGTATTTAGTTTATATTATTATTTTTTATTTTTTTTATTTATATATCTTCATTTCTTTTATTATTTTTGTGTATTTATTTATTTTTAGTCAATGTTATATACTTATTTATTATTATTTATTTATTTTTAATCATTTTTTAATTTCCTTTAATTTATATTCATTTATTTATTCATATTCTTTAATTAATCTTTATTTACTCGTATCTATTTTATTTTATTTACTTTATTTCTATTTTATGAGTTTTTTACGTACTTTTTTGTTTTATTTCTTTTATTAATTTTATTTGTTTTATTTTTCTCTATCTAATATATATATATTTCTCTTTAGTTTTATTTTCATCTTTTATTTATATGTATTTTTTAATTTCATTTATTTATTCTATTATTTATTTTTTTATTTGTATTTATATATTTATTTTTATTTTCATTCATTTATTTTTTCACTTAATAGTTTATTAATTAATTAATTTATTTATTTTATTTAATTCTTTATTATATTTATTTATTTATTTATTCTTTTGTCTATTTACATTTATTTATTTTATTTATTTATTTTCATTTACTTATTTATTTATTTATTTATTTTACTTATTTATATATTTATTTTTATTTATTTATTTATCGTTATCTGTTATTTATTTTGATTATTTTCATTTATTAAATGGTTTCCTTTTTTATTTATTTTTTATATCTGTTTTAATTTATATTTATTTTTTTATTTTTATATTTTTTATTTAGTTTTTTTAATTATTTATTTTTATTTATAATAATTTATCTTATTTACTAATTTCGTTAATTTATTTATCAATTTATTTTTATCTACTACTTTTCTTTATCTTACTTATTTCCATTTACTTTCTTTTTTATTTGTGTTTATATTTCATTTATTTATATATATATATATATATATATATATATATATATATATATATATATATATATATATATATATATATATATATATATATATATATATATATGTATATATATATATATATATATATATATATATATATATATATATATATATATATATATATATATATATATATATATATATATATATATATATATATATATATATATATATATATATATATATATATATATATACTTATTTCTATTTATTTATTTAAGTTTCTTTTTAATCGTTTATTTTTTATTTTATTTATTTTTCATTTTTAATTATTTTTAAGCATTTTTATATATTTTGTATTTGGTTTTATTTAATTTTCTGTATATAGTTTTATTTATTTTTCTTTTTTTACTTTCGTCTATTCTTGTTTTTTCTTTCATATTTTTATTTTTATTGATTTTTATTTTCTTTGTTTATTTATTGTCATATATATCAATTACTTTTATTTAGTTTATATTTGTTTCTTTTTTATTTTTATTAATATGTCTTGTTTCTTTTATTTTTCTTTATGCATTTATTTATTTTTAGTCAATGTTAAATACTTATTATTTATTTATTTTTTAAAATTTTTTAATGAATTTTAATCTCTTTTTTGTTTATTTATATACATTTTTATTTGATTATTTTTAATTTTTTTGTTATTTATTTGGTTATTTTTATTTATCGATTTTCACTTATTTTTATTAATTTTATTTATTATTCCTAACTATTTTTCATTTATCTATTTTTATTATTTTATTTTTAAATATTATTACTTTTTATTGTATTATTAATTATTTTTATTTATTTATTTATTTATTTATTTATTTATTTTACTTATCTATTTTCTATTTTTTTTGCATTTTATTTATTTTTTTATCATCATTTACTTTTTAAATTTTTCTTATTTCTATTTAATGAAGTTTATATCAATTTATTTTTAATTATTTAATTTTGTTCACTCTTATTAATTTGTTTTATCTTTTTATTTTTATCAATTTGTTTTCCTTTTTCAATCATTTTTAAATTTACTTATTGGTTATTGTGTAAATTTTTATTTTTATTTTTTTATGTTATTTTATGGTTTTATTTTAATCTATTATTATTTATTTATTTATTATTATTGATTTTTATTTATTTATTTTCTATTATTTTTATTTATTATTATTTCTATTTATTTATTTTTATTTATAATTATTATTTTTATTTTTATTTTTTTATTTTTTATTTATCATTATTTATTTAAATATATTTATTTTTATTTATTTGATCTTTTAAATATTTATATATGTTTTTTATTGATTTTTCTTTATTTATATTTATTTATTTTTATATTAATTTAGTTACATTTATTTTATTTCAATTTATTTTTTTTATTTACTTAATTTTTTTATATTTTATATATTTTTATTTATTCTATTTTTATTTAATTTTTCATTATTATTAAGTAATTTGTTTATATTTTTTTTATCATTTTTAGTAATTTATTTAATTTTTTAATTATTTTTTTATTTATTTTATTTTTATTTCTTTTTATTTTTTATATAATTATATTTATTTATGTATAATATCTATTCTCATTTATTATATTTTTTCATCTATTCGTTTTTATAATTTTTTTCTTTATATTTATATTTATTTATTTATTCAATTCTATTTTTTATATTTTTTATATTTTTACTTATTTTTAATTTCAATTTTTTTAATTTTTTTATTCCTATTGATTTATTTATATTTACATTTTTATTTTTGTTTTCATTTTTTATTTATTTTTATTTATTGATTTTTATTAATACTATTAAATTTTAATTATTTTTATTTGATTTTATTCATATATATTTATTTTGTTTTATTTATTTATTTTTTATTGATTTTTTTTTTTACTTTTATTTATTTTCATTAATTTATTTTTTATCTATTTATTTATTTATTAAATTATTTGTTGTATATTTATTTATTTTTATATATTTATTTTTATATTTTTATATTTATATATTGATATATATTTATTTATTTTTATATATTTATCTATTTTAAATTGGTTGACTGATTTACTTTTAATAAATAATGTTTATTGTGTTTTTCTAATTTCTAAAGGTTGTTCTCATTCACTTTTTTTATTTATTCGTTTATTTTTTATTAATTAAATTTTTTCATCATTTATTATTTCTTGTTCATTAATTTTTTTATTAATGAATTCATTTAGAATTTACTAATTTATTTATTTTTTATTTTCTATTTCTTATTTTTATTTATTTTTGTATTTATTGTTTATTTTTTTATTATTTATTTTTAAATTTTTTTTATTTTTATTTTTATTTAATTCTTTATTATTTTTTATTTATTTTATTATTTTTTTTATTTGTATTTTTTTATATTATTTTTATTTATTATTGCTCGTTTATTTATTTATTATTTATTTTCATTTATTAACCGTTTTATTTTTATTTTTTATTGTGTTTATTATTATTAATTTTTCTATTTCATTTATTTATTTTCACTTATTTATTTAGTTTTACTTGTTATTTTTATTTATTTAATTTATACTCATTTATTTAACTTAAATCTATTTTTTTTATGTTTATTTATGTCATTTATATTTTCTTACTACTTTTGTTCATTTATTTTTATTTTTATATTTGTTATATTTTAATTTTTATATGTATATTAGTATATTTTTATTTATCTTGTTATATTTATTTATCTTTGTTTATTTCTAAATTTTTATTAATTTTTTTTCATTTATCTTATTCATATTTTCATTTACTATGATTTTTGTTTATTTTTATTTATTTATTTATTTATTTGTATTTATATTTATTTATTTTTATTTATTTATTTATTTATTTGTATTTATATTTATTTATTTTTATTTTCATTTATTCAATAATTCTTTTAATTCATATATATTTTTTTATTTATTGTTTTATTTTATTTCTTTATTTTATATTTTTCATTTCATCATTATATATTTCTTTATTTAGTTTTATTTATATTTTATTAATTTTTATTTTTATTTTTTACTCTTATTTAATTTTATTTATTTTTTTCGATTTTTATTTCTAATTTTAATTTATTTATTTTTATTTATTTTCTTTATGCTATTTATATTTGTTTATTTTTATTTACTTATGTCTTTTTATTTATTTATTTTTATTTATTTAATTATTATAATTTTTTTTATTTATTGTTATTTAATTGTATTTATTTATTTTTATTTATTGATTTTTTATTTATTTTTATTTTATATTTTTTTATTGGTTTCATTTATTTTATTATTTTTTTATTTTATATTATTTTTTTATATATTTTATATATTTTTTCTTTATATTTTTATTTATTTTTATTCAGTTACATTCACTTATTTATTATTATTGATTTTTTATCTATATTTATTATGTTTTATTTACTTTTAATTATTCATTACTTAGTGATATTTAATTATATATTTATTTTTATTTATTTATTTATTTACATAATTTTTTTTATTATTTTCATTTATTTTTTATTTGCTTATTTGTTTTTTTTTTTTTTGCTATTTTAATTTATTTTTATTTTTTTACTTATTAAATTTCATATTTCTTTTATTTATTTATATTTATTTTTTCAATTATTTATATTTTAATGCATTATTATTTATTCATTTTATTCATTTATATTTATTTATTTATTATTTATGTACTTATATTTATTTTCTTTTTTTTTATTCATCAATGTTTATTTTTTAATTGTTTAATTTATTTTGATTTATTTTATTTATTTTCATATATTTTTTATTTATTCTTCTTAATTTATTTGTATTAATAAAAATAACCAAATAAACAGATAAAAATAAATATACAAAATTAAATAGAAATACATAAATATCAATACATAATAAATGAACAAAAATAAATAAAATAGAAATATAAATAAAAAATGATAAATAATAATAAATAAGTAAACAGAAAAAAATAAGGAAAAATAAATAACTAAACAGAAAAAATAAGATAATTGAAAATATATAGAAATAAAAATATAGGAATAATATAAAATGAGTAAATTAAATAGAATAATTAAAACTAATGAAACTTTAAAGACAAAAATAAATAAAACAAATTAAAAATTATATTAAGATAAATAAATAAAAACAAATCATAATAAATAATAAAAAAATAATTATAAATATAAATGAATACAAATACATAAATAAATAAAAATAAATGTACATAAATAGTATAAATAAAATAAAATTAAATAAATAGAAATAGATAAATAAAAGTTGAAAATTAAAAAAATAAATAGACATAAATAAAAGTAAAAAACAAAAATAAAATAAAAATGAATAAATAAAAATAAATAAAACTAAATAAAAGATAAATAATGATGAAATAACAACATAAAAATAAATAAATAAGTAAAAAAAAAAATTAAAAATAAAAATTAATAAAAAATAAATAACAAAATGAATAAATAAAAACAAAAATCAATAAGATAAATAATAATAAAAAAAATAAAAAGGAAATAAATAAAATAAATACATAAAAATAAACATATATATACTAATAAAGATATAAAAATGAAAAAAAAATAAAAAAATAAAGATGAATAAAAATAGATAAATAATTATAAATGAAATAAATAAAAGTAAGGAAAAATAGATTAAAATGAAGAAATGAAAATTAATAACATAAATTAAAACAACAAATAAAAATCAATAAGTGAATTAAAAAAAAAATGAAAATGAAAAAATAAATAAAAGTCAGTATATAAAAACATAAAAATCAAAAGAAATAAAAAGAAATATATGAAAAAAGGTAAAACAATAAGTAAAAATAAAAATAAAAATATATAAATAAAAATAAATAAAATTAATAAAAGTTGATAAAAATAAATAAAAATGAAGAAAAGTAAAAAATAATAAAATAAATAATAAATTAAATAAAAATTAATTTTAAAAAACTAGCTTATAACAATATATCAGAAAACGCTGAACTAAAATCAGTCATCACAAATAGGGCAAAATTCCCAAAAATATTGTCTTCAAATTTAAAATTGTTTATTTTTGCTTTAATATGTTTTATTAATTTTCCTATTTTTAGGTGATTCTTCAAATTGATTATTCCTTTAAATATTGATTGCTTTTTAACGTTTTTTAAAATAAAACTCGGTTATAAAAATATATCTGAAAAAGTTACTCCAAATTCATTGATCATACAGGGCGAAAAGTTCATAAAATTATTGTATTCAGAATTGAAATTTTTTAAAACTTTTTATATTACATTCTTTTTCCTTTTCTTAAGGTGATTTTTGAAATTGATTTTTTACTTAAATATTGACTGTTTTTTTTAACGTATATATATATATATATATATATATATATATATATATATATATATATATATATATATATATATATATATATATATATATATATATATATATATATATATATATATATAAAATTCTGCTATAATAATATATAAGCAAACGTCATCAAAAAGAGGCCAAAACTCCCAAATAATATTGCATTCAAATTGAAATAATTTTGAAACATTTTACATATTTCATTTATTTTTCCGTAAACAGTAAACTAAAATCAGTCACCAAAAAAGAGGGCAAAACTACGAAAAATATTGTAATCAAATTGAATCTTTTTTTTACTTTTCACATATTTCGTTTTATTTTCCTTTTTTTTTAATGATTTTTAAATTGATTTTTGTCTTAAATCTTGAATGTTTCTACCGGTATTTTTATATGGAAAATTTATAAGATATTTAATTTAATTTTATTGCTTAATTTAGGTACTGAATTTGTGAAGCATTATTTTTATCATAATAAATCATGTATATTTTTAGATTTAATTCTACTGAATAAAATTCTATTAAGATAAATTATACTAAATATCAAGAAATAAAATTTTAAGAATGCAATAATAATAATAATAATAATAATAATAATAATAATAATAATAATAATAATAATAATAATAATAATAATAATAATAATAATAATAATAATAATAATAATAATAATAATAATAATTTTAAAATCTTTCAAAAAAGGAAAATAAATTAAATATGTAAAAACTTAAAAAAATTAATTTGATTACGATATTTTTCTTAGTTTTACCTTCTTTTTGATGACTGATTTTAGTTTACCTTTTACGGATGTATTCTTATAACAAAGATTTATGAAAAAAATATCCGTTAAAAAACAATGAAGATAAAATTAGAGCCTAAACTGTCATATACGTTTTCATATAAAAATACTTATAGAAGTATTCAAGATTTCTGTCAAAAATCAATTTATCATTAAGAAAACGAAAATAAACGAAAAATGTAAAAACAATTTAAAAATATTTCAATATGAATACAATATTTTTCGGGAGTTTTGCCTTCTCTTTGATGGCTGATTTTAGTTTAACATTTACTGATATACTATTATAGCAGAATTATATAAAAAAAAAAATCCGTTAAAAAACGATCAATATTTAAGTTAAAAATCAACTTCAAAATCACTTAAAAACATTCATTATTTAAGATAAAAATCAATTTAAGAATCATTAAAAAAGGAGCATAAATGAAATATGTTAAAAGTTAAAAACAATTCAATTTGATTACGATATTGTTAGTAGTTTTGCCCTCTTTTGATAACTGACTTTAGTTTACCGTTTATAGCTATATTCTTATAACAAAATTTTATGAGAAAAATCTCCGTCCAAAAACAATTGAGGTAAAATTAAAGGCTAAATGATCATATACGTTTTGGTATATAAAAATACTGTTATAAACATTCAAGATTTCAGTCAAAAATCAATTTAAAAAATCATTACGAAAAGGAAAATAAATGAAATATGTAAAAAGTGTAAAGAATATTTTAATTTGAATACAATTTTTTGGGGGGAGTTTTCCCCTCATTTTGGTAACTGATTTTTAATTTAACAGCATTCTATAAAGAAAATATCCGTTAAAAACATTAATTATTTAAGTAACAAATCAATTTCACAAATCACCTAGAAAAATGCAAAAAAATGTAACAAATAGCTTTAGTTTTGTTTTAATTGAAAAAAATTAAAATAATACGACCTTTTGTATTAATATTTCGTATTATTTTTTGTTTTATGTTTGTTTTAATTTTCATCTGATTTAATTTCTTATGTTTTTTTTTATTTTTATTTAGTTTTTTTTATTTATTTATTGCTATTACATTTTTTTTATTTACTTGTATCAAAGTTTTCTTCATTGGTAATTACATGGTATTTGCACTTGAATGATAAAAATTACAAATACAAATATAAAACAACAATGGTAAATGATATTAAGAATACATCAGAAAACGTTGAACCAAAATCAATCATGAAAGAGGGTAAAATTCCCAAAAATATCTTATTAAAATTTTTTTAGCTTTTTATAAGTTATATTAGTTTTCCTATTTTAATTTGGTTTTTTAAATTGATTTTTCATTTAAATATTGATTGTTTTTTTTAACGTTTTCTTAATAATACTCGATTATAAGAATATATCTGTAAAAGTTAAACTAAATTCATTCATCATAAAGAGGTACAAATTCACAAAAATATTATATTCAATATTGACATATTTTTCGAAAACTTTTAATGTTACATTCTTTTTCCTTTTGTTAGGTCATTTTTAAGTTGATTTTTTACTTAAATATTGACTGTTTTTTTTACAGACTTTTATATATATATATATATATATATATATATATATATATATATATATATATATATATATATATATATATATATATATATATATATATATATATATATATATATATATATATATATATATATATATATATATATATATATATATATATATATATATATATATATATATATAAATCTGTTATAATAATATATCAGTAAACGTTAAACTAAAATTAGTCATAAAAAAGAGGGCAAATCTCCCGAAAAATATTGTAATTTATTTTCCTTTTCTTAATGATTTTTTTAATTGATTTTTGACTGAAATCTTGAATGCTTTAATCAGTATTTCTAGATACAAAGCGTATATGTCCACTTAGCCTTTAATTTTATTTTGATTGTTTTTTAACGGAGATTTTTTTTTATAAAACTTTGTTATAATAATATATCCGTAATCGATAAACTAAAAGCAGTCATCAAAGAGACGGCAAAACTACGAAAAATATCGTAAGCAAATTGAACTATTTTTTTTTACTTTTACATATTTCTTATATTTTCCTTCTTTTAATAATTTCCAATTTATATATTATTATTATTATTATTATTATTATTATTATTATTATTATTATTATTATTATTATTATTATTATTATTATTATTATTATTATTATTATTATTATTATTATTATTATTGCATTCTTAGAATTTGATATACCTTAAATTTTATTTCTTGATATTTGGTATAATTTATTTTCACAGAATTTTATTTAGTAGAATTAAGACTAAAAATATACTGGATTTTTTTCGATAAAAATAATGTTTCACGAATTCAGTACCTAAATTATGCAATAAAATAAAATTAAAGATCATATAACTTTTGATATAAAAATAATTTACTTTTTTATTTTTTTATTTATTTACTTTTACTTTTCTATTTATTTATATTTATTTATATATTTTTATTTAATTTTTTTTATTTTAAAGTACACATTTTATTTGAATTTCTTTATTTATTTTAATATATTTATTTGTATTTATCTTTTATTTTTATTTATTTTATATTATTTTTATTTATGCACTTTTATTCATACATTTTCACTTGTTTTATTTTTCTTTGTTTATTTATTCATATCTATTCAGCTTTATTTACTTACTTATTATTATCTATTTATTTTAATTTATTTTGTTTTATCTTTTATTCATATTTATTATTTATTATCTTTATATTTATTTATCATATATATAAATATATATATATATATATATATATATATATATATATATATATATATATATATATATATATATATATATATATATATATATATATATATATATATATATATATATATATATATATATATATATATATATATATATATATATATATATATATATATATATATATATATATATATATATATTATATAATTATTTTCATTTATTTATTTTATTTATCGATTTCGATATTTTTATTTATCTCTTTTAAATTATTTTTATTATTTTAATTTATGAAATTTAATTTGATTTTTTATATATACACATATTTTTAATTATTTATATGTATTTATGCATTATTATGTATTAATTTTTATTAATTTGTTTTATTTAATTATCTATTCATTACTTACTTATTTTTATTTAATTACTTTTTATTTATCATTATTTATGTTTTATTTTTTATTAATTTTTTTTATTCTTATTTATTTTTTGTATTTATGATTTTTATCTATCATAATTAATTTTTTTTATTACTTTTATTTATTTATCTTATTTTAACTCTATTTATTTATTTTTATCTATCTTTATAGTATTTTTATTGTTACTTATTTATTTTTATTCATTTTTTTATTTTTATCTATATTTTATGTATTTATTTTTATTTAATAATATTTGGTTACTAATTTTTTTTATTTAATTATTTTCATTTATCTTTTTTATTATTATTTATTTTCAATATTTATTATTTACATTTATTCATTACCATTTATTTGTTTGCAATTATTTATTTATATGTATTTTGATTTATTTATTTTTTATCTAATT
>JANJGK010000018.1:657500-692500 GCA_039081455.1 Macrobrachium rosenbergii
TTTTATTTTTATTTTTATATTTATTTTATATTTTTAATTTAATATATTATTCTTTATTTTTCATAAATGGTTTTTATCTATTTGTTTTCTATTATTTTTATTTATTATTATTTATTTGTATTCTTTAATTTTCATTTATATCTATTCATTGTTATTCATTAATTGTTATTTATTTTTTATTTTTATTTATTTTTTATTTTAACATTTACTTTATCTATTTGTTTTTTTATAATTAATTTATATATGAATTTATTTTATTTATTCTTATTTATTATTATTTTTTTGTTCTTTATATTTTTTTGTTTTAATTATTGTATTCTAATTTATTTTATTTATTTATTTAATTATCTTTTATATTTTTATATATTTTTAATTTTATTTTTATTTACTTATTTATCATTATCTATTCTTTTATTTATGAATTTTTAGTAATTTATTTTGATTTCTTTTATTAGTCTCATTTTAGTTATTTTATTTAATTATTTTTATTTATGTACATTATTTGTTTTAATTTATTCTTATTATTATTTATTTATTTATTTTTAGTTATTTTTGTTTATTTATATTTATATTTATTTATTTATTCATTTTTGTTTTTTATGTTTATTAATGTTTCACGTGTTTTTATTTATTAATTTTCTGTTTATTTTAATTTACTTTTATTTATTCTTTATTTATATTAATTTTATATTTTTACTTATTTTTTATTATTTATTTTTATTTATTTGTTTTTATCAATCTCAGTTATTTTAATTTATTTTCATAAAATGTTATTTATATAAATATTTAGTTATTTTGTTTATTTATTTATTTTTGTTTTATTTACTTCTATTTAATTATTTTAAATTTACTTATTTTAATTTATTTTTATTTATCTATTTGTATTTATTTCATTATTTTTTAATTTATTTAATTATTTTATATATATTTACTTATTACTTTATATGTATTTATCTATTTGCAATTGATTTTATTATTTAATTATTTCTTTTTATCAATAATATTTATTATTTTTCCTAATATCTAAAATTCTTTTATTTAGTTTTTATTTACAAATTTATTCTTTTTTATTTATTTATTATTTTTGCGAAATTTATTTCGTTTCCATTTATCTATGTATTTATTTTTTATGTATTTAATTATTTAATTTTCCTTTATTGTTATTTATTTTTTATTCTATTTTATTTTTTATCTATTGTTTATTCATTTTAATTAATTTTTAAATTTATTTCTTTATGTTTTTATTTATTTTTTATTCATTTTTTTTTATTTTTACAATTTTCTATTTATTTTTTTATTTGATTTATCTTTTTATTTATTTTGTTTTTATTTTTATTTCCTTTATTTTTATTTTTTTTATTTATTTATTTTTATTTATTTTGTTTACTTTTTTATTTAATTTTTTAATTCAATTTTTATTATTTATTTTATTTATTTTCATTTATTTATTTTTATTTATTTTTGTTTACTTTTTTATTTAACTTATTTTTTATTTAATTTTTATTATTTATTTTATTTAATTTCATTTATTTATTTTTATATACTTATTTATTTTTACTTGTTATTTTTATTTGTTTCATTTATATTAATTTATTTATTTTAACTTTATTTTTTTATTATTTGTTTCATTTTTATTTATTTTTATTTATTTATTTTTACTTTTTATAGTTTTTATATTTTGAGTTTATATCTTTATTAGTATATTTTTACTTATTTCATGAATTTATTCACTAATTTTTTATTTATTTATTTTAATTTATCTTCTTTATATTATTATTTATTTTTTGTTTATTTTTATTTATTTATTTATATTAATATTTATATATTTATTTATTTATATATTTTTATTAATTTTTATTTTCATTCATTTGTTGTTTTATATTTGTTTGTTTTTTCATTATTTTTTATTTTAATTTATTTTTATTTATTTTTATTTAGTTCTACAGATTTTTATCTTTTTAATTTTAATTAATTTTATTTATGGTATTTATATTTATTTATTTTTATTTATTAATTTGAACTTATACATTTTTTATTAATTTTCATTTATTTATTTGTATTCATATATTTATTTATGTTTTGCTTATTTGACTTTTTTAATTACCTATTTTTATTTTTTTTATGTACCTTTTAGGCATTTCTATTAATTTTTATTTACTTTTTTATTTTTTTGTTATTTGTTTTATCTATTTTTATTTTTTTACTTTCATTTATTTTTATTTTTTCCTTTCATCTATTTTTACTTCTTATTTTTATTTTTATTTATTTATTGTCATATATTTCGTTTATTTTTATTTAAATAATATTATTTTATATTTATTTATTTTTATTTATATATCTAATCTCCGACCTGCCAAAGGAGAATAAGAGGAATTTATTTCTGGTGATAGAAATTCGTTTCTCGCTATAATGTGGTTAGGATTCCACAATAAGCTGTAGGTCCCGTTGCTAGGTAACCAATACGTTCTTAGCCACGTAAAATAAGTCCGATCCTTCGGGGCAGCCCTAGGAGAGCTGTTAATCAAGTCAGTAGTCTGGTTAAATTAAG
Source organism: Macrobrachium rosenbergii (assembly GCA_039081455.1). Taxonomy (NCBI): domain Eukaryota; kingdom Metazoa; phylum Arthropoda; class Malacostraca; order Decapoda; family Palaemonidae; genus Macrobrachium; species Macrobrachium rosenbergii. The sequence continues at coordinate 660,049 of JANJGK010000018.1, forward strand.
ATACACTTAACTTATTTATATATCTTCATTTCTTTTAATGTTCTTTATTTATTCTTTTTCAATGTTATATTCTTATTTATTATTTTTTAAATTCTTATTTATTTATTTTTATTTCTTTGTTTTCATTTATCTTAGTTATTTTTATTTATTTATATATAATCTTATTTATATATATTTATTTTATTAATTCTTGTTTTTATTTCTTTTTTATTACTTTAATTTTATTTATTTTCATTTATTTACTTATGTTTTTATTTATCTAATTATTTTATATATATTTACTTTTTTATTTTATATATATGTATTTATCTATTTTAATTAATTTAATTATTTAATTATTTATTTTTTATTAATAATATGCATTTATTATTTTTAACTAATTCTTAAAGTTTTTACATTTATTTTTTATTTATTCATTTATTTTTTATTAATTTATTTATTATTTTTTCCTAATGTTTATTTGTTTTCATTTATTTGCATATATATATATATATGTATATATATATATATATATATATATGTATATATATATGTATATATATATATATATATATACATATATATATATACATATATATATATATATATATATACACATATATATATATATATAATATATATACATATATATATATATATATATATATTTATTTATATGCTTATTTATTTTTATTTACTATTTATTTTTTTATTTATTGTTTATAATTTTTTTAATGATTTAATTTTTATTTTTTATTTATTATTTATTTTACCATTTTTTATTTATTTTTATTTATTCTTTATGTTTTTTATTATATTTTTTATTTATTATATCTTTCCATTTCTTTCGTTTTTATTTTTATTTATTTTATTTTCATTTTTTAATTTATTTATTTATTTATTTTTATTTTTTTGTATTTACTTTTAATTTTTTTTTATTTTGTATTATTTATTTCATTTTTCTTTTATTTTTTATTTATTTATTTTTACTTGTTATTTCTATTTATTTCATTTATATTTATATTCATTTATTTTTTTATTTTATTTTTTATTTTTATTTCATATAGATTTATTTTTTTTTATTTATTTTTTTTTATTTTATAATTTTTTTTATTTTAATCTTCATATTTTTATTAATATTTTTTATTTATTTTTTGAATTTTATTACTTTATTTTTTTTTTATTTATTTATTTTTCTTTGAAAAGTTGGGTCAGCTATTCGCAGGGTCCATTTTGACTATACACAGCATATAAGAAAAGTGCTGAACCGTTCACATACCACAAGGGTCGAAGAAACCACCTTGGTGACCGGACACGGGCTGGCAAATGCGTTTTCAGCAAAGAACGTTCTAGAAGCTGAACCAGTTACAAAATCCGGTTTTGAAGGATGCATGTCGATAGTGACGCCTTGAAATACAGAGGCGTGTCTTGCTGAACTTTGACCTCGAATGATGTCATACAAAAGTTCGTTCGTTCGTGCGTTACATAATGAATATAATGGGAGGAACCGTTGTTCGAATCGGACTTGTGAGATCCGATTCATGTGTGTCTGATGATGTGAGTGATTTTTCACATGGAGACTGTCCCAGAGGACTTGTGGAGTGAGTAAGAATTCATATACGTTTTTAGACTTTGTTTTTCAGAACTGTGAACACACGGTATCTCCTGTGACAGTGAAATGTGTGTTTCTGCAATATTTTACATTTTATGATTTTTAATGTGTCGTTTGTTCTTTCACAGGTATTTCTGTTCCACTCCATTCCTATTCCTTTTTCCTCTCTCCCTCCTACAAGGATGAGAGTGGTATGACATTTGAGATGACCTGTTTTTATAAACTGACCTGTTTATGTTTTGGCAGGTGAGTTATTTTCTGTATTCCCTTAGGTATTTGAGTGTTTATGATTTTGGAACCTTATTTCCTTAGAAGATTTTCTGATAGTTATGTGAAACATTGGATTTCATTCTTCGTAATTTTTAAGAAGTTATTTTTCGTTGATTTTTGTCAATAAAGGGTTTTAGTTTTGTACTTAGTATCTCATTCCAGTAGTCCTTAGATTTTAGTTAGGGAAAGATATAATTTATGATGCCGGCTCACGTTACTGCTATCACACAATGTCTCGGAATAAGCGAGATCAAACTTCTGTTCATAAAACAGAGACTTAAATCAAGTATAGGCTCAGAAATGGCCTTTACACATGATTGGTATGAACAATTCTTTCTTTTAGATCACTTTCACTTATGATCTTTAGCTTATTTAATTTTAACACTTCTAATACATTTATAAGGACAATGAAACTTTGGTGATACTTTTATATTAGGACCTTCTGGATCATAATTCTGAACATATACCTGAGTACCTACTACAATTTTTGGTTTAGCTGTATTTTTGTCATAGTACTTTGCTTGGACACTTTGAGCTTCCTTAAGTCTAGTCCTCGTCTGTTTGATCGTTTCATACGTAGGTCTAGTTTTCTAGGCAATATAGTCATCGTAGTTATAAGTATGTCGGGGTGGTGTGGCATCATCTAGTAACGTATTTGGTAGTCTCTTTTTGTATCCGTATAACAAGTAGTGTGGTGATTCTCCTACTGTCTCATTTACATTATTATTTATAGTAAACTGTACGTCTCCCAAAGCTAAATCCCAGTCTTCTGTATTAGGTTTAACTAAAGTTTTCAGGATATCCTTTATCTTACGATTCGTTCTTTCTACTGCTCCATTTGAACTTGGTTTATATGCAGTGATTTGACATTTATTTATCTCATAAAGTTCACATAAATTCCTTAAAAGTTCACTAGTAAATTCAGCTGCGTTATCAGAAAGAACTTGTGGACATGAATGTCTCGTAATAATTCTAGATTTAAGAGCTTCTGCTACTGTAATTGCATCTCTATTTCTTACTGGTACAATCTCTACATATCTTGTTAGATAGTCTAAAAAGACTAATATTTCTTTATTCCCTCTAACAGTGGTAGGAAATGGACCTAAAAAGTCCATAGATACGACCTGAAATGGATTCAACTCCGATGTGTATTTTTCAAGTGGAGCTTTTGGATTTACGTTACGTTTATATCTATTACAAACTACACAATTTTGTACAAAGTTTTTGGCATCTTCACTACAATGGGGCCAAAAATAGTTTCTGGTTAGGATTCTATTTGTCTTTTTGATTCCAGGATGTCCTACTAACTTGTATGAGTGGGTTAGTTCTAAAACTTCTCTGATTAGTGTTTTTGGGATGTATAGACGAGAATAACCATTCTTCTCTGTTGGTCATTCATACAATAAACCATTAATTAAAACAAAATCAGGTTTTAAAGATTCATCTGTCATTAATTGTCCTATTATATGCCTGATTTCTGTATCCATCCCTTGTTGTATTTGTACTCTTTCTAAATCTAAGTCCACCAATTGACAGCTAAAACAAAAAGTATTAGTGGTAATACATTTCTCTGTTTCTTCTTTGGATCTGGATAATACATCTACTAGTGTATTAAATTTTCCTGGGATATATCTGAATTCTGGTGCAAATTCTAGCACACTAATGAACCATCTATTGAACTTCAAGTTATTTGTAAAAGTTCTCTTCTTAAACAAATCACAAATTGGTTTGTGATCAGTAAGTACATTGACTTTATGTCCTAAGATTATGTGTCTAAATTTCCTTAGACCCCAGTATAATGCTAAACATTCTCTTTCTATTGTACTATAATTTCTCTCTGCAGCATTCAAAACTCTACTGACATAATATACTGCTCTCATTCTTGTTTTGTCCTTTTGTAATAATACAGCCCCTAGCCCGGTACTGGAGGCATCACAGGCTAAGTAAAAGTCTTTGGAGAAATCTGGGTAGACTAGTACGGGATTTCTGGTCATTTTACTCTTTAGTGTTTGGAAGGCTGTCTCTTGTTCTTTATTCCATTCATATTTGACATCTTTCTTTGTTAATTCTGTTAATGGTTTGGCTATTGTAGCAAAGCCCTTAATGAAAGGTCTATAGTAGCCTACCATTCCTAGGAATCGTCTCAATGCTTTCAAATTGGTAGGAGCTGGATATTCAACTATTGCCTTTATCTTGCCTGCTTGCATTCGCAGACCATCTTCACTAATTACATGTCCTAAGCATTCCAAAGATTTCATTAAGAATTGACATTTCTCTAATTTGATTTTTAATCCTGCTCTTCTTAATCTTTCCAGGACTATTTCTAAAGTTTTGAGGTGACTTTCTAAATCTTTGCTAAAAATGATAACATCATCTAAGTAAACTGCAACCTTTTCTATATCCCCTAATATTTGAAGCATTAATCTTACAAACGTTAAAGGAGCCGAAGTGAGTCCAAATGTCATGACTTCAAATTGCAAGTGTTCCTTGTGTGTGCTGAAGGCTGTGTATGGTTTCGACTCTTCGTCTAAAGGTACCTGCCAGTATCCACTAAGTAAATCTAAAGATGAAAATATCCTTGCACCTCCTAATTGAGCCAACATATCTTGAATCACTGGCATTGGCATTCTATCGGAGATGGTGTTGGAATTTAACTTTCTATAATCTATCACAAGTCTCCAATTTCCATCTTTCTTTGGAACAAGTAGTAATGGAGAATTATATGGAGATTTAGAAGGAATGACTACCCCCATCATTCTTCATTTCTTCTATCAAATTATCAACTATGGGTCTTTGGCTTATTGGTAATCTGTAATTAGGAATAAAGAATGGTTTTGTTCCATCATCTAATACAATTTTATGTCTTAGGACATTTGTTCTACCTAATTTAGCTCCTTCTATTGCTATTACATCTCTGTATTTTTCTAATACTTGAATTAATTTATCTTTGTTTTCTGGAAAATCTGTTTTATTCACTTCTTTGCTTAATTCAGATGTTTGACCAGTTACAGAGAAAAATCCTTCTTCTAATGTTAGTAATGGATTGTTAATAGGTATTCCTTTGCAAAAGACAATGCCTGCATATAGCTTTAGTTTTTTTATCTGAGTAGTTCTGGACATAAACTTCACACGTATCACCCTTCATGTGGACTAAAGAATTATCCATCCTGACAAATTCTGGTAACTCTTCATTTAGTAAAAGAACGTCTTTAACTTCTATCTCTTCTTTTCCCCTTAGATGTATTTTTGTTAAACACTTTGGATGCAAAATTACCTATCTGTTTAGTATAAATTGTACTTTATTATCATCAGCAGTGCTTACACAACATACTTCTTCATCTTTTATCTCTGCAAAGTAACAATGTACTGCATCTATACTAGTTTCTTCAGTTACTGCTATTATATCATTTATATCTACTTTATTTATTTTGTTTAACAACAGTACCTCATTTACTAATTTCCCTTCATTATTACAACTGATTACTACATTGCTATAATATTCTGTATTTATCTCTGCGTATTTATCATCTCATATGTCTTGCTCCTTTATTTATTTCTGGGTCACTTCTTTTATTGGATGGTATAATTTCTGGATGTGCATCTTAAATTTCTAGTCTGTAATTGTGGAAATTCCTCCTTTCTATTACCATTCAATTTAATTTGATTGTTCTCTTGATGATAAGTTATTTTAGGTATGTCTTTGTCGCTTGTTGAAGTCGTCTCAGACAAATTGATCAGATTTGGGTGAAACTTTTCTTCTTCCAGCGTAAAGCATACGCTCTTTTTATTATCTTGTGTAAGGTTAATTCTTCCTTCTCTGCAATTCAGTATAATTCCACATTTCTTCATTAATTTATATGAGAACAACACCTGTGCGGGAAAGAATCTGTCTTCTTGAACTATAAAACTTTCAACAGTTTTATATGACGAAAGGTCTATTTCTAAGTTCACATTTCCTAAACTTTTAATCTGTTTACCCGCTACTCCTTTTATTATTTTGCTTTGACCCTGAATTAGCGTTTCTTTAACGCCTAAGTAATTTGTTAATTTGTGTTTATCAATTATGCTTACAGTACTAGCTGAATCCATAAGGACAGTACATAATTTACTCTGTATTGGAATTTTAATGATAGGTAAATCCTTTCTGATTATTTCTTCTTCATCCATGGAAAATACAACTTCTTTACTCTGCAATATGGATAGTGCGGATGAACCCTCACTTCTCCTTTTTGCTAATTCTTCTACTCTTAATTTATCTTCTTGGAGGGACTTTCTTGTGGTATTCTGTGTAGGGATAAATTGTCATTGATTTGAAGACTTATTTGATGTTGAGCGATTACTACTTAATTCAACTATTTCTTTATTTCCTTCTTGTGTTTTAAACCAACAATTCTTTGTTAAATGTCCTACTTTCTTAGAAACCGTGCAGATTCTAGGTTTTCTACACTCATTTGTAAAATGATTTATATCCGCAGTTTTCACAGGCTGTCTTTGGTCTCGCCCCTTGAGCGGAATAGTTCACTTGGGTTGAAGTGTTTGTGTTTGAGTTTTGACCATATCTATAAGGTTTGTGCGGTCCACTCTTTGTTAGATTGTTTCTTCCCTTTTGATCTGAATTCCATTTTCTTTTAGTATTTTGGGCATATTTCCTTTGGAAGGTATTTGGTATATTTCCTACTTGTCTGGAATTATCATTAAACTTATTATTCATTTTAAAAGTAGGATTATTATTTCTGACTTTCCTTTCATTTTGTGCTTCTGTTGTTCCCACAAATTCCTTGGATAGATTTATCTCTTTCCTTTGGATTTCTTCTCTCATTGTCTTCAATGTTTGAAGGCTTGTTTTCTTGGGATCAAGTTTTATTTTTCTGAAAGCCTTCTTTTTCTCTTCTCCAAGGGCATTATATATTGTTCCAAATGACACGTAATTTAATACATGTCGTAGCTCAACTAAGTTACGGGCAGTATCCCCAAACTGAGTCTTGTCTCCTATGGTAATGCCTGTCTTCATTAAGTCTTCGGTTATTTTCTCTATTGTATTCTCCACGCTTGCGTACAAATTAGCAATTGTTTTATATTGTGGGTTAAGAAATCTAGTTATGTTATATAAACTGTCAGTCTTATTTACTGGTTCCCAGAGTGAAAAACAAATTTCTTTAAATTCTGCATAGTTATTAAGTTTGCTAAAACTTGTGGAATTCAAAGTTTTATGTGCGTTTCCATGTTCTGAGCTGACGAGCAACAAGGCTTCATTTATTTTAGCTCTTTCATCTGTTATTTCCCCTGAAATTATACGACTATCTGCATCTGCTAGCCAGTGATTTACAGTATAGGATTCGAGTCTAATTTTGTCAGGATTGGAATCATCCACCCGTCCACAGAAGCATGTGGCGGTTATTATTACTGCCGCCTGATTCATTGTATAAGATTGTAAGGTGCGAGAGTTATTAGTATTATTAGTATTGTTACTATTATTATTACTGTTAGTAGTATTAGAAAGATTAACACTATTTTGGTTCTGATTATTTGTGTTATTATTGTTAGTGTTTCCTTGCATTACAGCGGAGTGGGAATTTAGTCTTGAAATTCGCCTTCGTCTTATTGTCGACAGTCTTAAATCGTAATGTGAATGTCTAACAGTGTTCAGTAATTCTTCAAACACTCGTTGCATGTCCACACACATACACACAAATTATTCAATCAGAGTACATTAATCATAAAAAATTTTTGTTATATTGTACCAAAATTAAAACAATTTGTCAAATTGTCACAAAAAAAATTAAATTCTCCATTGAGTTCAAGTGCACAAGTAAAACCTTTCTCAATACAGAAAAGAAATTCTTATATGAAATTGGGCATCATATCATCAAAATTCATCACAAAAAGTACACAATATATATATATATATATATATATATATATATATATATATATATATATATATATATATATATATATATATATATATATATATATATATATATATATATATATATATATATATATATATATATATATATATATATATATATATATATACTTCTCAAATAATCATCACCAACTGAGTGTAGAAAAAAAATAAGTAATTCCCTATCTAAATTATTTACTAGATAATTAATTATCATAGAGTAATGCTGGTATTTATGCAAAAGGAATTTTATTCACCTGAGAGAGTTTTCTTAAATTTCAATCTTATTGAAAGATGCAAAAAATATATATTTTCACTTATTCACACATTAATAGAGAGAGCAAACAGTATTTTCATTTCTCGCCAACTTATGGTGGTTGTTATGCTGATATCGTGATATCACTAAATGTTGTGCCTTCACTGCGATTCTTCGCCGTCGTATCCTCGTAAAAAATTTTCACTGAGTCGGCGATGTTTTTCTCTGTAGTTTTCCGCCTTCGGAATCTTGTTGCAAGTTCTCTGGCTGTTTTTCTTCAATCACTTCGATGAAATGTCACAAACACTGGGCTTATTATCGCTGTCGGCGTCTTGCTCAATTTGTTGACGGTAACAGTTCTAAATGTTTTTGCTTCGGGACGCACTAATACTGTTTTTTATTCACGCTCGACGTTCTCTTGTAAGCTGCTATTTCTTCACATAACTTTTGTTCGTTGCCAAAAATCTAAGTTCGTTTTGTTGAATTTCGTTTCACTGTAACTTAAAGAATTGCACTGATAATTTCATTAATGTTCATGTGTTTCGTCTCGCCTTCTGGATCCAATTACGCTGTCACCATTGTTATAAAAGTGAGGATCTTTCTTCTCTCTGTATGTTGTATGTTTTTATTCTCTCACTTCTTACCTTGGTTTCTTCTAATTGTGTCCTTCAAGGGAGAGTACGTCTCCCCTCGCTTCAGTGTTCCCCATATAGACTGAGCCATTTTATAGCTCCAGAGTGATTTCGTTTTCTATCATTGTAACTTGTAAATTTTGTACTGATCCTTATAATACTAAGTACTAATTAAAGTGAAGAAATTACCGATCTCGTCTCTATACGCCTTTCTGAGAGATATCAATACTTAAATTAATTAATATAAAGAAGACAGCATATCATCAGTGAAGCGATGCTGAGGGACACATTTAGAAGAAACCAAGGTAAGAAGTGAGAGAATAAAATCATACAACAACAGAAGAAAGAAGATCCCCTTTATAGCAATATATTATTATTTAATCATTTTTGTTTATTTATATTTTTCTCCATTATAAATTTATTTATTATTTATATATTTTTTATAATAATTTTTTTATTTATCATTGTTTATTTTTTTTATTGTTTTATCTATTTTTTTTATTTATTTATTCCTCTTAATTTATTTCTGTGCAGCACGTTCGAATTCCTTGTTAGTGTCCTGCCATGTGGAGCAGTGGGAGAGGGCCCGTTTAATGAAGTTCCTGAGCAGTTATAGCCTGAAGTCCTCTGTGGAATTCCTCAAAGTGATCCGAGACTCCCCGGGCGCAGGGACCATCGCCTCTCTGGATGTAGAGAGTCTATTCACCAACGTACCTGTGGATGAAACCATCCACATTATCCTGAACAAATTCTACAGAGACCCGACTATGACCCTGCTGATCTTCCCAGAAGGTTCCCTTGAAGGCTCTGCTGGAGATCTGTACGAAGATGGCGCCTTTCACTACACACAGAGGGCACATGTATCGACAGAAGGATGGCGTTGCGATGAGCTCTTCATTGGGCGTCCTCTTTGCAAATTTTTACATGGGGACCGTAGAAGAACGTGTCTTTGAGAGAATCCAGCGGCTGAAGAAATATGCCCGAATCATCGACGACGTCTTCGTTCAAGCAAACAACGAGGAGGAGGTTGAAGTCCTTTGTCTGACCTTCCAGCAATGTAGTTTGCTGAACTACACTGTCGAGTTCAGCACAGACGACCGGCTCCCCTTCCTCGATGTTATGGTCACAAAGACGGAACGGAACTTGAAGACACCAGTCTGCACAAAATCCAACAATTTGGGACTTTGCTTGAACGGAGATAGCAAGTGCCCTGCTAGGTTTAAGAATACAACGGTCAGGACCTTCATTAAAAGGGCCCTCTACCACTGCTCCACATGGCAGGACAGTAGGGGAAAAAGTGCCATTTGGCGTCCTGGCGTCCTGAACATTTTGGCGTCCTGAACATTTGGCTTCCTCAAGAAAGGGTGTCATTTGGCGTCCTTGATTATTATTTATTTTATTTTTTATATTTTTAGTGAGGAAAATAACATGCAATTTTATTTTTATATTTTTGCTTTCGAAAATAACATGCATATATAAAAAAATTATGTAGTAAGTAGGGGAAAAGGTCCCCGAACTAATATGAGAGAGGCCCACTGAGTGACTCATCAACTGACGCATGATTGATGAAATGAATCAATATAAACTATCTGTTATTAATCCAACTTTATCGATAAGAGTCTGATTAGGAGGAGGAGACACCTTGCCGAACAGATCTGAACTGATATTAGAGAGCCCCACTGCGAGACTCAACCACATCTGTGTGACTGATAAGGGCTGAACCTTTATAAACTAACTGTTATTAATCCCACACTATCGATAAGAGTCTGATTAGGTATCCGCTGCTGATATGATTTAGACCCGCCTTGTGACTCATGAACAGGTGTATCACTGATAAGAGTTGAAGCATTATAAATTATCTGTTATTAATCCAACTCTATCAATAAGAGTCTGATTAGGTACCTATCTGTTATTAATCCCACTTTATCGATAAGCGTTTGATGAGGAGTTGACGTCCCGCTATATAATGTATGAGTTTGGTGAGACGGATATCAGTTCACAGAACGCGTAGCTATACTCCACAACATCCCGCCAGCAGAGATGGGTAATTCCAGCAGCTCCAGCAGTGGCGATGACAGCTCAAGCAGTAGCGAACAGCCAATGCCATGGGATTTATTAATACCATCAGTGGCAAAGACATTGTGTAGGAGGAAGAGTAGCGCTAATGGCGGAAAAAGAAGAAGAAGGAGCAGTGAGAGAGGTCAGAAAGGATCGAACCTGAGACTCATCCCTGCAGGAGAGAACACTACTCTCAGCTCTGGTAATAATAATAATAATAATAATAATAATAATAATAATAATAATAATAATAATAATAATAATAATAATAATAATAATAATAATAATAATTATAATAATAATAATAATAATTTTATTTTTCATATATGATGCAACACCAGTCTACGTGAATATTGCCGCTCTTTTTACATATAAAACTTTACATTTTATAATTAAAAATTCACCACAGCCACTCCTATTTTGCAGCCTCTCCTAACACCCACACTACTCCTCTGCCAAGCAAAGCAAGGGTAACCTCTGTAGGAGAGAACACAGCTACTCCTGTATCTGGTAAGAATAATTCATTTTGACCAGCCTCCATAAAATAAAACAATGTCACCTTTTACATATAAAACATTCTTTTGATACTTTTAAAATTCACCACAGCCACCCCTATTTCGCAGCCTCCTCCACCTCCACTTCAAATGCTTTTGTCGCACCTCCACCGAGTGAAACAAATGCGATGGAAACATCGGCAGCGAATGCTGGAAGACATTGTCGAGTAGGCAGTGCCAAACAGCGAGTGTCCCAGCAGCGGGAAGCACCGTTGCTTGACAGGGAAGGAGAGGTAGGCAACCGGATTGTGAGTGCCATCACATACTCGACTGCGGTGGGAACGCACGTCGATGTGACAACGGCACTCAGACTTAACCAAATGCAACTCGCCGAGGAGGTTATACGTGCTCTCAACAACCTGAATGTAAATAGTGCCATGCTATACTTGTGCATTGTCATCAGCAGAGAGAGAATGATGGGTGCCAGTGCCACTCGTGAAACTGGTACTTTTTACATTAATACCCTACCAGTGTTAACATTGGTGGACACTGCTCTCGATGTGATAGACGAGGCTATCGAATATGTGGCGAGCAATCTGGAAGATAAACTAAACTTGAGTGAAGGTTCAGGTTGGCACATCACATTGTTGCTCAGTGTTCAGATCAAGATCTCCCGGCAAGAACTGGTGAACATGGCCAATTTTCGACAGTATCCTGCAGGAGTTAGGGGCGGTGGACAAATCTTTAACATCGATTCGGGGTACAACTGCGTCATTACAGCGTTAGAAGCGTACAGCATGCTCGAGGGAAATGATGATCCTAACCCAACCTCACCCGAGATGTGAAAAGATGAATAAACTTGAAACGCTTCACCACTGAACACACGCCCGGCATGCCTGTGAACAGTGATACCTTCAAAACGTTAGAGAAGGATAACAACCTTAATATTTATGTATATAAATTGAGTGAAGTGGTCATGGGAAAGGGACAGAAAAAACACTGGACATTGCATCTCACCAGAAAGGGGGGCAATAAATCATGTCCCCGACTAGTTCCTCTACTGTTGATCACTGATGACCATGTCGCCCTCATCAAGGATTTGCCAACCTTCGTAGATACTTTCCACCATTTGAAATCAGGTAGGTGTGACCATGCAGAGGGCGTGTGTTACAATTGCCTCACTCTCTTCAAAACTCCAGCCATACGCGATGCTCACACCCAAAGATGTTCAACCCAAACCACCATTCTATACCCTGAACCTGGCCAGTTTAAACAGTTCACCAAAGTGAAAGCGCTGAATAAAAGCTCACACATCGCCTTCTTAGATTTTGAGGCGTACAACAGACAGCCGGAAGAAGAAGATGAAAACCCAAGAATCGTTTCGAAGCAGAAAGCGTACGCCTATTGCTACGTCATCATCAATGGCAGAAGCGGCGAATACTGCGTACACAGAGTAGGTGTAGGTGAATAGTGTGTCGACGATTTTCTCAATAAAATTACGAGAGACTGGACCAGGTTATGTGAGAGGAAATTAAATGTGAAACAAGTTGAAAGATCCCTATCCATTTTAGTGCATAATTTATCATATGATGCCGCCCTCATCTTGAAAGAAGCGTCCGCCAAACACAACTTTGAAATTTTGAAACGCAATGGGGGCACATTTTATGCACTGAAAACAGGTAACATCCGATTGATAGATAGTTTGAACATGATAAGAGGATCGCTATCCAGTCTCGCTTCAAGCCATATTAAACAGAAGGGGTCACTGGAAATCACACGTCGGATGTTATCCAAATATCCCGACGAGTTTACAGAACTGGTTTTAAGTAATGGTAAACAGTATTACCCCTATGATTACGTCACAGGTTTCAACGTGTTGAGAAAAACGGGTGTCCCTCTTAAAGTGCATTTCAATTCCTCACTGATGGGGAAAACATACCCGACGAAGGATACGAGCACGTCTGCAAAGTGTGGAAGGCTGCAAAGTGCACTAACCTGCTTGATTATACCATTTTATATTTGGTTATGGATGTGGGATTATTGTGTGATGTTTACCCAGCTTGGAGGAATGCCACTTACACGCAATTTGGATTAGACCCAATCTATTATTTAACATCTACCTCACTCTCTCTAGATGTATTCTTCACTCTTCACGAACGCGCCTCCCCCTAATTTCTGACGGGGAAACTTAACAGTTGATTTCCAACAACATTAGAGATGGTTTCTGCAGTCTAGTCCAAAGACACGCCATAGCCAACAATCCCGAGTTAAATCCTAATTTTAAAACGGGTGACAAACAGTCATATATATTATATGTTGATTTCACTAGTCTTTATCCCACAGTCATGAGCAGATATAAAATGCCTCTGGATGAAGTAACGGAGCTCTCCCCCGCCGAACTTGAGAGTTTTATCGCCAGCGATATCACGAGCATCAATTTGCAGGGGGAATATGGTTACTTCATCCTCCTCGATACCAAGAAGGTTAGAGACGATGTCGCCCTCCGGACTGATGACTTCCCTTTGGCCCTGCACCATATGAACCTGACTTTCCAACACCTCTCCCCATACACTAAAAGTCTATTGGAAAAATTCAATGTGAAGCTGCCTGAGAAGAATGTCAAACTGGTGGGTACACATTTGCCAATGTGCAACTATCTGATCTGTCTTCCTCTTTTACAAACGCTGATAAGACTCGGGTTGTAAGTGGAGAGGATAAGGAAAGTTTACAAGTTCAAGCAGTGATATTAATTGAGGGAATACATCACTGAGAATGCAGAGAGGAGAGCGAAAGAAACGGACCCCGACAAGAGGAACACCATCAAAATCTTGATGAATGATCTTTTTGGTGAAACCATTAAAAACCCTTTAAACTATTCCACCAGGACTGTTGTTACCACCAACGAAACCTCGCTGCTTAGAAATGTGTCTAAGCATATGTACAAATCTTTTGAGAGGTACATTGTGAATCACTGCAAGGATGCTGTCAAAGCCGAATCCCCGATCTATATTGGATTCAGCCTGCTGGGTCTGGCAAAGGACATGATGTACAAGTTCCGCTACGACGTTCTTCAAAAACTGTATGGCAGGAGAGTTAAGCTTCTGTACACTGACACCGACAGTTTGATCATCTCCCTGGAAACGGACGATCTCACACGCAAATTGAAGGATGTGCTCAAACCCCATTTGGATTTGAGTAACTTCCCTAAAACTCACACAGCATATGACAGTTCGCGCCAGGAAAAACTCCTACTTGTTAAAGTCGAAACAGGAGCTGAACTCATCAGAGAATTCATCAGTGTTAAACCTAAAGTGTATTCTTACGAAAATCAAAACAGTCTGTGCAATACTTTAAAGGGATTCAAAGTTGCAGGCAAAAAACCATTAGTTATAGTCAATACCTGGATGTAATAAAAAAATAATGAGATTATGCACACTACAGTGCACAATTTGCAGATGATGCAGGGAACAATGTGTCACACCCAGCAGAGAAAGGTAGCTCTATGTCCTTTAGAGGACAAGAGATATTACCTCACTCCATTTAAATCTTTCGCTTATGGACATCCACAGATTACAGCGAGCGAGTTAGAGGAAGCCGTTAGCGAAGATGATGACACATTACCTAGAGCACCATCGCTGCCTTTCCCTCCACCTATGCCAAGTACATCCAGAATTCCCGATGTACAACCCTTTACTCTGGCGATTCAGTACCCCCGGATAAAAGGTTGTTCTAAAAGACGGAGAGTGGACAGCAAATTGGTGGATGAGCAACAGCAGCAACAGCAGCAGTAGCAGCAACAGCGGCAGCAGCAGCAGCAGCTGTGACAACCTGCATGGGCTAAGCTGATGCCCTTCCCACCTGCCAAGAAAAGACAGCTGAGCTTTAGTAGACGCGTGTGAGAAGAATGTACAGTTTTTCAATTAATGTAAATATGTACCATAGTAAGAGTATACATGTCACTCACTCAGCCTAAATGCCTTGTTTGTATATATATATATATATATATATATATATATATATATATATATATATATATATATATATATATATATATATATATATATATATATATATATATATATATATATATATATATATATATATATATATATATATATGTGTGTGTGTGTGTGTGTGTGTGTGTGTGTGTGTGTGTGTGTAATTTTCAAATAATGTAAATATGTTTTATAGCCAGAGTATTCACATCACTCGCTCTGTGAATAAAAAAAACAAATGCTCGCTTGTATATAACCGTCACCAGCTAAAAAATATACACATGTATATGCCCTGTAATATATACATATGTCAATAAAAAACGTTATTTATTAAAATTAATTTTCTCTACAACCTTCACCTTAATATATAGCAACATGCAGATCATCGCATCCTCTCAGTACACTTTGAACTTTAAACATGGAAGCTGGTCCTTTCCAAGGATAAATCTTAAACCTTTTCGCTGTTCCTGCGTGGATTATCATAGCAGGTTTCAGCAATAGTGGCAAATCTGTGTCAAAACATAATAGAAATGTATGAGGCAAAGTTTCACTGTATTTTATATTGTGGGGTGAGTGAACACCCTCTGGAAAGTCATCACACCTTAAGCACCAAATTAAAAGTATCCAAAGAGATATTGAACCCTTTCGATTACACGGAAAGAGGAGTGGAGAGTGGTAGTAAAGGACTGTTATTTGTACTTGATGATTGTTTTCTCGAAGCTAGCGACAATAAATTCGTGACCCAAGCATTCACCGCCGGACGGCATTCGAATATATTGGTGATCTTCATAACCCAGAACGTGTTTCACTCGGGTAAATTCAGTAGGAGCATCAGTCTCAATTGCTCCCATTACATCCTCATGACGAATCGTGACATTGGTCAAATTAAAACTTTGGGCAGGCAATTGTTCGGTCGGCAAAGAGGTGCGGAGTTTTCTGACATATACAAAAAAGCTTTAACGCATAACCGATACGGTTATCTATTAGTAGACTTCGCACCGTCAACACCTCGAATTGTTGCAGCTCAGAACGAATATGACTGAAGAACAGTTACGACTGCTTAGGGATTTATAGGCAATGTGACACAACTATCATGTTTCAGCGGTGTGAATGCGCTACTCAAAGCAGCGAGGAAGGTAGACAAAAACGTGACTAGAGCGGACGTCGTTAATTTTTTAAAGAGTCAACCTTCATATACCTTGCACAAGAGCACGCGCAAACGTTTCCTTAGAAGGAAAATCATATCAACTAAACCTCGAGCAGCGGCCAGCACGGATTTGGCAGACATGTCGAAACTGGCTCGACACAATGAAGGTTATAAATATCTCCTAATTTTCATTGATCAATTTTCGAGGTTTTTACGTATTCTCCCCTTGAAAAAGAGGGATGGCCTTACTGTGTGCAATGCGCTAAAAACGATTATAGAATCTACAGATTTTTGAGGTCTGTCTCGCCTGAACAGTGATGAAGGTAGGGAATTTATTAACCGGCATGTAAGGAATTATCTGAAAAGTAAAAATATATTGTTATATAGCGTCTATTCGCGGGAAATTAAAGGTTCTATAGCTGAAAGGGTGATAAGACCTATTAAAAACCGCATATACAGATGTTCTGCGAGACATAGTTAACAGTTATAACAACTCACCGCACAAGAGTTTGGGGTAGGGGCGCACACCCAAGGAGGTGCACGCTATGAGAAGCGAAGCAGACATTAAAAATCAATTCTCGAGAATATATAACAACGCTTTTCCCACAACGAATCGCGTCACTTCATCCTTGAACGTTGGAGACACCATACATATAGCTGACGAAAACCGGAACGCAGTTTTCAGGAAGGGGTATACTGTTCAAAACACTAGAAATTTTTAGAATCAAGAAGCTCGTCACTCTGCAAAATCCCACAGTTTGCATCTTAGAAGATTTAGCGCGAGAAGAAATAAAAGGCACATTCTACAGAAAAGAATTAATACCTGCCGAATTACCCGAAACCTATGACATCACCATCTTAGACAGGAGAAGGAGAGGCAGCAAAACGCAGTATTATGTCAATTGTAAGGGTTATCCCGCACAATTTAATTCGTGGGTTGACGAATCGTAAATTTTGCGGACATGAGCTGTAAAAAGGAGGTTTTAATACGTAAAAACAAAGATTTTATTTTATTCATCTCTCGTTTATCCCCCTCCGAGAGGAGTATAGTAATTCCCACATTAAGCAAAGCATTTATCGCCACCATATCTGAAATTTTCAGAAATTTTATTCGTGGTAATCTGACCAGAGAAAAAACATTTATTAAAAAACTCTGAAGGTTTAACCCTTGGATGCAGACATCTCTTGCTATGACACCAATGCAGAAGGTGGATCTCTCAGACCCTTCGTACAGACTTTTCATATTGGTAATAACTAAAACGATTTAAAATAAATACTTGTTTTATTCCTGAATATTTATCATATGAAGTACATATTTAAGGCAAAAATAATTAAATTCTTGTCCAAATTCAGTACATGAAATGTACTTTTTGAAAAACAATTCCACTGAAAAGATGAAAAATTTAAAAATTTATATTTGAAATGATATCTTGATAATCATTCGTATTGTTACGACATTTAAAAAAAAACATTGTTTCATTCAATGAAAGATGTAAATTAATAATTAATATACTGAACTTAACACCTTACAGTGATAGCAGAGTTCTATGTAACGCTACACTAGAGGACCTACAGTTTTTACAGCGCTGCCTACTACGCTCCAGACTTGGCATTTAGAACATAAAATGTAGCTGTGCTCTTTGCAGGCTTTGGCATTTCTTGCAAGTTGTTGCACTTTTACGATCTCTCTTGCTTGGACAGATGTGACACCTCTTCTTCCCCACTTTTGTTTGTTGAGAGGATCCCTCAGCTGGTTTGGTTACCACTCCACATCTTTCCATGGAACATAATACAGCTTATGGAAGATTTGGGACTGATTCCAGTCGTTCTGACATATGTGGAATAACTAACTCTTTCACGAGTTCTTTTATAAAAAGTCGACGTTTGTGTGATTTGTTTGGGTGGAAGTCTGGATGTTGTGAAATAAAAATTATGTAAGCATCTAGACAGGCAACGTCTATCATATTGTACCAAAGAACCATTGGCCATCTTCTTGTTTGCCTTTTGCATGAATAAGATTGTACCATTTGGTCCATCACATCAACCCCACATTTTGTTTCATTGAAGAAGGTAATGATATATGGTTTTTGTTTCTTGCTATCCTTGTCAATCTCTTTGTCATGATGCACAGTGCTAAGCAGTATTACATTTGTCTGAGTTGGTTTTTTTTGGTATGTAGCTGACCATTGTGACATCATTCTTGAAACCAAATTCACTACTGTAAATTTCACGATTCTTTGCACTTTTCATGATGTTAGGAATATTGGGCTTGCTTTGGCGTAGTGTACCAACCAATGACAATTTTTTTTCCAAAAGGGCCTCTGCTAGTGGTACAC
The DNA here is from genome assembly GCA_039081455.1 of Macrobrachium rosenbergii. Taxonomy (NCBI): domain Eukaryota; kingdom Metazoa; phylum Arthropoda; class Malacostraca; order Decapoda; family Palaemonidae; genus Macrobrachium; species Macrobrachium rosenbergii. The sequence goes on from JANJGK010000018.1 coordinate 678,736, forward strand.
TAGTGAAAAAGTTGTCAGTGGTAATGTTACGACCTGTTTTTCTAAACTGACTGCACAGCTGTAACACAATTTTTGTGCCAAGGTTTTTACAAACATCTTCCCCAGGCTGTCGTCCAGTGTAAATAATTTCATCAAACCCAAAATAACTTCTGGAATAACAAACCCAAAATATCTTTATTCAATATTTTGACGGCTTCGCTGGCATATACTGGATGAACCTGCACCTTCCCCTGAAAGGAACGAGTTCTCATCCACTGTCACGCAGTCACTAGGTATATAAGATTTTCTACAATTTAAAATGAACTGGTCCCATATATATCTAAAAGCAGCTAGATGATCAGTTTGCAAACGGAATTCTCTTGTTCTTTTATCATCAAATCTCATGAAACGCCTAATTTCCTCAAATCTTTCAACGGACATTGTTGCCTTGTAAATAGGGTTAGAAAGAGGGTCACCAAATAATTCTCGTATTGGGACATCCCATTGCTTTTCAGAGCCTGCTAAAAGAACTATGCCGATAAAAGCAAAAAATTAACTCTTTGTACTTTCTTTTCATTTTTTCTTTTGTGCCCTTCTTATCCGATTTCCTTCCTGGTTTGAGCATTTCAAGATTTCTTCAGTAATACTTTCTGAAATAAACAGTGTGAAAGTATCTTTAGGTGAAGCTGTAACTATCCCAGGAACAGGGCCCATGCGCTGTCGCAAGATATTATGCTGTGGAGTTCTAGCATAATATCTTGTGGAGTTGTTATATTATTTTATTTTCAGTGTTATACCTATAATTCAACGAAAACACAATATAATCTGAAGATTGTTCATGTATCAATTAATATCTGAAGTGGAAATAAACGAAAGAAAAGAGTAAAACTCTTACCGGGTCTCAGAGACCCAGTTCCTGCAAATTACGCATACACATTGAAATATGCACCTGTCCCAAAGACCTTAATATATTTGGTGTTTTGCACTAATAAACATATTTTATGATAAATTTTCAAGGATTTCATGAAATATGAATGCTCTCACATGAATAGAATGCAGCGTTATCAAGATACGAAAAATCGTCCTGGTCCAATAGACCCATTCCTGCATTTAAGAGTTAAGAGAGAGATCCGTTAAATATCCCTGAAATCTACGTCATTAACGAAGAAGAAAAAAATATTGAAGAGTCGCAAAGGTGGCGCCATTCTGTCCGTATTACTTCCTTTAGCGGCTAGTTTGATAGGCAGTCTTTTTTTAAAATAGGAAAAAAAATAAAAAAATAAAAAGAAAATAAAACAAAATTAAGGAATTCTACGTTGTATCAGCTATCACATATGAGAGGTTGACAAAAGGTCGGGAAACATGCGTCAACAGCAATAATGTTAATAACCATAGTAATAACGTTAACATCAATGCCGACGGCGAAGAAAGCGCTGGTGGGGGAGGAGGAGGAGGAGGAGGGGGAGGTTGGGTTAATGCGGGGTCGGGTGTCGCACCCATTCCTCTTAACGTGCAGAGAAATGTGAATTTTCCAACAAATGCCAAAACAGTTACAACGCCACCTCCTATACCTCCTGTCGAGGACGATCGTGTGAAGAAGGGAGAACAGCTAATTTTAAATGTGCTCAACCGCGGAGTTACCCGCAAAAGAGTTAATCCTGACCTGACTGGTATTATTCCTATATTATTCAAAGATCATCAAATACCATATGTGACTGCCTTGGTTAACCACTTGCCAAATTCGGGTGCGATTGAATGGAATGAAGAAGGGGACTTGTCCCACCCGCTTATGGGATATAACATTTTAGATGTGGCAAGAGAATTTCAAGCGAATAAGAAGACGGATGATAACAATGTACCCAGTTATAACTATATAATTGAACGGGGCTGTATTAGAGATCAGATGGTGAGGAACTCAGCTATAAAAAAACAGATAGAAGCATGGCTCAATTCACCTAGGAAAGGAGGGGGAGGAGGAGGAGGAGGAGGGAGGAGAATAATGAAAAACAAGGTGGCGAAGAAAAAGGTGAACGTGTGGTAACCATATTGATGAGTCCAGAAATTAACGTGTTCAATCCCGCAGCAGCAGCGATAAACTTTTTCACGAGTGAGTGACTGTTCTGACGTATATCACAAATTATCTGCGGCAAATCCTTCCCTTATCGCGAGGTTTAAGACCCGTTCAATCATGTTCGATCATGGGGGTGGGCTCAGAGATAAACCAGTTCAATCAAGAGGGTAGGGGCGGAGCCTAGCGTGATGAATCACAGAGGAGAAGACGAAGGGGTGTGGAAAATTGAAGGAGTTTATGGAGGCATTAGTATTCCAGCTCGTGTAGCGTTAGTGTGTACACCCTTCCAATTTTCACAGTTCAGAGATGGCTTGGTCACCTTGCAAGTTGGTTTTCGGGAGATTATCCGAGACCAAGTTCAAGAAGGAGTGTTGCCTGGTTATAGCTACTAATTGTGTAACGTGCCGGAATTATGGCATTGCTCAAGACATTGTGAGAGTTTACCCCTACGCCGACGTTGCAGGTCTCCATTACAACAGAGCTGGGACGAGTTATGCTGCATTCCGCCACCGCGGGATAGAAGGTACCGCCGTTCTGAGAGTGCCAGAGGGGGAGAATACACTCGATGCGGAAGAACCCGACCTACCCGTCATTGCAACGTTGTTAACCCATATGGAATTGGCGCTTCTGTGGAAGAGAACGAATTCGCCAAAACGAGTATAATGTATTCCAAGGATGAAGAACATGCAGAAAGGTTGTGAAACGACACGAGAGAAATGAGATACAATAACTTCTACGCATCATTGAAGAGTTTGAAATCGCAGTTAATGAAGGCGTCGCGTGAAGATGCGAAATATATTCTATTTGCTGCGTGGATAGGACTAAGTGGTCGCGTGAACTGTATTACCTGCCTGCGATTGTCTCCTTTGGTGAGGAGATGAAACGACACGGAAAAGTCACTTGTATAGCTATCACAGAAATTGTTTTATCACACATTGAAGAGAGGTGTGTAGACGATGTGAAGTTGAAAGACGCATCATCCAAATTGAAACGTTTGGAAATAATGGATGTGGAGAAATTATGTTTGGGGGTTGAACAAAAGATGGACGTCTCTTCCAAACTGAAACGTTTGGAAATTGTGAACGCGGAGAAATTAAACTTTGGCTTCAACGTGGCAAGCTGTGTGACACACCAGTGTAAAAATGATTACCAAAGTCTGTAATTTAATATGTGTATTTTAATATGTGTATGTATGTATGTATGTATGTATGTATGTATGTATGTATGTATGTATGTATGTATGTATGTATGTATGTTCCAAACAATTTGTATAATAAAACAGTTTTTTTTATACATAATTTTTTATTCTTCCATTCTATGTTGCGGGATATATATATGTATGCAGTCGTGTGCATTACCAGCATTGCACATTCAACATGTGTAGCAATTACATTGTATATGTGAATAGCGGGTTGTATCTGGATTTATTTCCTGAAAACCAGCCCTGTAAATTTACAAACAAATTGTCCACTCCCATAACTCTATCAAAAGCGGTGGAATATGAAATGGGTGTTATAGGGGTTACACTCCCAAATGAATACTACGCTGTCACACCTGAAGATAGAGATTTCACAATCCATTTCAAAGCAACCTTAAATCAGGGTTTGGCACCTCGCTCGTTTGGTTTCACGTATGTTCCTACCGTTGGATTATTAGCGGGAGATATGAATAGATTGACCAGAGCACTCAATACGGACGTTACAGAACACTTGGAAACATTTTACATTGCATACATTCGAGGTGTTATGCGAAGGGAAGGATTATTTTCAGGGAACGATGATTTGAAGCGGATGAGTCTCACATACGTGAATGCCGAGGTGGCGAAAGTAGAAGGAATTGTTTCAGTCACTGTAAAGTTTAGTGTTAGAGCAGCGCGAGCATTACGGTTTAACACAGAATTGACATACGGGATTTATGGTTCAGGGGGCAATGAGAAATCATCTCTCCAGAATTTCTTATCTCGACGATCACAGTACCGCTGGGTGATAAAACTGTAAACATCCTGGATTGTTTCGCGTTGGAATGTGCACTGAGTAGAGGTGTACATAATGCTGTTTATAAACCTATAACCGTGAATGCGGTGGATTATATCGCGATCGATGTAACGAATCAGACGGGGGAACACGTGAAGTTTATTACAGGTAAAACTGTGTCATGCACCATTCATATAAGACCCAGATGAAGGAAATTGTGTGCAGTACATTATCAGTATGGCAGGCGAACACATTATATATGCGAGCACTCTCGGCAGCCTGGACAAGTATGAAAATAACTCCCCATCAGGGTTTGTAAATAGGTTACCCACTCCTATATTCCTGCCGAATGGTAGAGAATATGAAGTAGGTCTTGCTTCGATCATGTTTCCGGGCGTTTATTACGCTGTATTATCGAGAGATGAAGAATTCACCCTCTACTTTGTTACTGATCGTGGTAAAAATGATAAGCATGCCTATAGCTATAGACCAACGACAGCTATGTTAGCGGGGGATATGAAAAGGTTGGTGAGGACGCTTAACAAAGATGTTTTTGAACATTTAAAAGTCTATTTTGACACTGGATACAAAAACGTTTTCAACAGCAATGATATATTCAGTTGGGATGAAGACAGCAGGAGAGTTATCATCCCTCACGTTAGAAGGAGGAACATTAAGGTGGGGGATATTAGAAGTGTAACTCAAATTCAGCGATAAAGCTGCCAGGTTGTTAGGTTTGAAAAATAATGAAGCGTACGAAGTTTACGGTCTCGAGGCATTGAATGTGCACCTCTCTGCCGATTCCTTACCCGATAATTGTGGTGTAGATTATATGTACCTGTACACAGATATCGTTCAACCGACTGTTTTTGGGGGTGAACTAGTAAATATATTGGATTGTTTCCCATTAGAGAGTGGTAAAGGGAACGGGATACACAATATGGCATATAAAGCATTGAACACGAACATCCTGGAACAGATTTCGATCGTTATCACGGACCAGAATGGGAGGCGTATCCATTTCAACAACGGTTCGAGTGTCACCTGCGTGCTTCATATAAGACCCAGATAGAGAGGTACGTATATAAACACCTTCTTTTCAGTGTTTTTCATTATTTACTTTCGCAACCTCGCGTAATTAGGAACGTTCAAACGCATGGTCTGCTTAACAAAAACAGGGAGGAGATTAAAAGTTTTTTTTTTTTTAGTCAACAGGTATGAGGGTTGTCTTCGCTCCACCCTCTGAGGTGGAATTTAAAACATTATTCCTGTCCGAACCTTTAAGGAAGGGAGGGGGTTTAGAAGACATTTCAGTTTTCTATCCGAGTCATAGGAGGGGCGGGGGTGTATTTTCGGCAATTGCCAGCATTGCACGTAGGGTACTCCCTTTTTTGTTGAATGTTGCTAAACCTTCTGTTAAAGAGTTTGGCAGATCGGTGCTTTCCGATGTAGTGAATGATCAGTTGCCTTTGCGGGAATCTTTAAAAAGACATGGAGTGATAGCTCTCAAAAGCACGGGCCGACGAATTTTAAATGGAAGTGGGAGGGTCGCCAGGAAAAAGTTGGGGAGTCGAGTACGTCGTACACTCGCTAGCTCAGCCTCGAGGAGAGGGAATAAGAAGAAGAAGAAGAAGAGAATGACATATCGAAGGGTTAAATCGAGAAGTAAATATAACAAGGATGTGTATGATCTTCTTTAATTCATTAACCTTTTGCCCGTTGGCGTGCATGCACACATTCTCTCTCCTCTTGCATTTTTTTTTTCAGGAATGGCGGGCATTGTTCCTAAAGTGCCTGGGACGGGAAACAAGGTTCCTGTCTCCTCCTATATCGCGGGTAACTCAGAATTGTTCCCGAATGTGAACAGACGTAGGATTACAGAAAGCTTGATTAATTCGAAGGAAAGGTTGGATTTCACACCGAGTAACAATTCAGTAAATCGAATCCTGACAGACAGTTATATCGAGTTTCGTATTAATGGCATTACCTATTCCTTCTTGGATTTATCGAGTATAGCTTTGGAATTATACATTACAGTGGCCAGGGCCAGTGTGCGGCTAGCAGACGATGTAAATGTTGCACTGGTTAATGGTATAAGTAATACGCTTTTTAAATCCGTCTCTGTTTTCTTGAATGAAAAGTTGGTGGAATCGTGTCCTGTTTTTAACTATCAATCATATATAAAAATGCTCAAGAGCGTTAAAACCAGTGCACTGCCGACTGTTGGTATAAGTGGGTTTTTCCACGATGACTTTAACGTTACGCATGGTGTTACACAGACCTATACCGCTGCTTCTTTCGGACAGCTGAGTAGGTGGGAATCTCGGATGTTGAGCTCCATTAAGGCAGGGGGAATTCACATGTACTTTCCACTCCTTATAGATCTGGCGAGTATAGACATGTATTTGCTAGATTCCGTGGATTTGAGAATAAGACTCGAAATGGCGAATAACTACTGGGTGATGGGTGCACACACAGACGGACACTTAGATGATATGAATATAGAAAAGGCCAAGTTGTGGATAGATCGGGTTACCCCTCATTATAACGCCATGTCCGCTTTAAACACCGCTCTAGCAGTTAACCCGATACAATATATATTTGATAAGACTTTATATAAAACGTATATTATAGGGCAGAACGAGGATTCCATTTTAATAGATCAACCTTTCAATACCTGTATACCTGAAAAGATTAGACTGGCCATGATAAGCATGCAAACATTTTCGGGGAATTACTCGGCCAATAGTTTATATTTCGGAGCTTATGACTTGAATAATGTGCACATCACAGTTAATGGGAATACGGTGTATCACATCAACTGTAATTTTCCTAATGCTATCACGCAATTGTATTACGAGACTCAAAAGTCGATAGGAGGGGGACATGATAACCGCATAACCTATAATAGTTTTAAAAATGGGAGAGCCATCTATTGTTTCAGCTTCATTACGGAAGAGGTGGAAGATTCCATGCCGGTTGAGATTTCGGCCAGTTTGAGAATATCCATAAAGCTGGGCACAGTCGCACCACACCCTTGCATGATTTTACTGTTCGGTGACACGAAAGGTATTTTAACCATTGATTCAGATAGAATCATTCAGTGCGATGTTAGAGGCTAGGTGTGATGGATACGAAAGAAGTCGAGACAGTTTTACAGGGTTCGCTAGGGAGTCTTATTAAATATTTAGGTGTGTTCACTTCGGATGAAGTTGGTGCGTTTAAAATACCTGCGAGTAGAATTAAACCTCTAGTTTTTATATCTAATACTCTACCTTCAACTTCTAGTATTGACCTTGTCGGACACTGGGTGTGTTTTTATATAGACTGTTTGCCTAAGGATACAATCTACTTTTTTGACAGTTACGGTATAAACCTGCAAATTTATTCGGGTAGCTTCTCATCTTTTCTCGATGCGCATTCAGATTTTACCCTTCGCCAGTCCATAAGGCAGATACAGCCCAATAATTCTTACAAGTGTGGTCTTTACTGCATTTTCTTCGTTCACTGTACGAGTCATAGAGGGTTAAAATCGGTTTTGTCGTTAATGAGTGTCGTCTTCTCCACAAGTCGTTTGAAAAGTAATGACAGGTGGGTGATGGAATACTATTTCAAAATTTTCAGGAGGGTGCGGTGTTCACACTGGAGTTCGGGCGTTAAACGAGCCCTTAGATACAAGGAGTGCGTGCATTCTTTAAATGAAAGGTAATGATTAATTCCATTTTTAAAAAACGTTGCTAATATACTTCACATAATTAATTTTGGGGACGTTCGGTTTTTCTAAGACATTTTTTTTTTTTACTTAGGATGAATGGTCAAGGAGGAGGGCGAGGAGGAGGAGGAGGAAGACGGGTTCTTCTACGCAGAACACTTACGTAAGAGGGGGAGAAGAAGGGGGAGGGGGAGGAAAGTCAAGCTGTACGACATACTAGATTTGGAAGCCTATGGTTATTTATTGTAAAATTATTTAGAGGTTTAAGGTTGGTTATAACAACTCGTGGTGGTATTGTATTGGAATGTGTGTCGGGAGAACCCCCAGATTCATGTATTTGTTAATGTATACCGCTTTATCTAATAAAATGAGTGGATAGGAGGAATCGCTTTTTATTATCCCATACGTAGGTTAAGTGACACTGACAGTGAGCGTAAGCCAGAGCGTGTTAAAACGTGTGACTTTTAACAATCGGGTGGAGAGTTAGAGCTGTATATCTTAGAGAGCTGTACATTGTAATGTCCGTATGAAGTCATACAGCTGTTCATGAGTCACACAGCAGGTCTAAATCATATCAGTAGCAGATACCTAATTAGACTCTTATCAATAGAGTGGGATTGATAACAGATAGTTTATAACGCTTCAACTCTTATCAGTGATACACCTGTTCATGAGTCACAAGGCGGGTCTAAATCATATCAGCAGCGGATACCTAATCAGACTCTTATCGATAGTGTGGGATTAATAACAGTTAGTTTATAAAGGTTCAGCCCTTATCAGTCACACAGCTGTGGTCGAGTCTCGCAGTGGGGCTCTCTAATATCAGTTCAGATGTGTTTGGCGAGGTGTCTCCTCCTCCTAATCAGACTCTTATCGATAAAGTGGGATTAATAACAGATAGTTTATATTGATTCATCTCATCAGTCATGAGTCAGTTGATGAGTGTATCAGTGGGCCTCTCTCATATCAGTTTGGGAACCTTTTCCCCTACTTACTACATAATTTTTTTATATATGCATGTTATTTTCGAAAGCAAAAATATAAAAATAAAATTGCATGTTATTTTCCTCACCAAAAATATAAAAAATAAAATAAATAATAATTGAGGACGCCAAATGACACCCTTTCTTGAGGATGCCAACTGTTCAGGACGCCAAAATGTTCAGGACGCCAAATGGCACCTTTTCTCCTACTTACTACAAATTTTTTTTATATATGCATGTTATTTTCGAGAACAAAAATATAAAAATAAAATTGCATGTTATTTTCTTCACCAAAAATCTAAAAATAAAATAAATAATAATTGAGGACGCCAAATGACACCCTTTCTTGAGGACGCCAAATGTTCAGGACGCCAAAATGTTCAGGACGCCCGGACGCCAAATGGTACCTTTCCCCTACTCAGGACACTAACAAGGAATTCGAACGTGCTGCACAAATGTTGGTGAATAATGGTTTCACCAACAAACTCGTCAACAAAGAAATTCGAACTGGCCTGGAAAAATGGTACAACGGTGAGAGCGCACAACCTGCCCCCCAAGATGACATCAAGATACATTATAAGGCCCGGATGCATCCCCAGTACTGTGAGGACGAGAGCTCCATGAAGAAAAACGTCATGGAAAACGTCACCCCGACCGAAGACAGTAAGAAAATAAATCTTGTAATTTATTATAAGAACTGCAGCACCCGTGATCTCGTGATGAAGAATAACCCCTCTCCGCCAGCAAGAGAACCCCTCAAGCAGAAGAACGTGGTCTACCATTTGTATGTCCTGTCCGAGGATGCCCCTGCTCTTATAATGGAACAACCACGATGCGTCTGTCAAAAAGGATCTCCTGCCACACCCAGAAGGGTACCATCATGAACCACGCCTGTGCTACCCACAATATTTCCAACTCCCGCGACAGAATTATACAAAATATAAGTATAATCGGGAGAGCCGCCGACCCTCGACGTCTGCGCCTTTGTGGTTTTCCATTTTTAGCTGGGTTTTATTCTAAGGATTTGATTTTAGAGGTGACTTTTTTAAATCCCTTAAATGAGGCTTGTTTTTGGTTATTAGCTTTGGCTACTGGCCTTACTGTCTGCTATAGGTTTCGTTTGGTTTATTATAGGCTTAGTGGTAATTACAATCTGAGTTTCATTTCTTCAGTGAGTGATTCTGATGTTTTAATGACTTGGCCTATGCTTGGGTTGGGGACTGGGGCTGTAGTGGGTGGGGCCGCTGTTTCTTGGCTTGTGTTTCCAGCTCCTGTTATAATTTGTTGGACTCTTCCTATAAAATTGCTTGCTTTGGCTGTTAGTTTAGTCGGAGGGTTTGTAGGGTATGTTTTGAATTTGATAGTAGAGAATTACAAGCTTAAGTCTTTAAGATTGTATCCTGTAGTTGTGTTTTCTGGCTCCATGTGGTTTATACCTCTACTATCTACTATTGACGTTAGGCGAAAGATGTTAGGAGGAGGCTCTGTTTTATTTTATTTTTGATATTTATTTAATATTTTTATTTTAATATATTATTATTTATTTTTTATTTTTGATTGTTATTTAATTATTTTCTATTATTTTTATTTATTATTATTATTATTTGTATGCATTTATTTTATTTTATTTATTTGTATTTATTTTAATATACTTATTTTTATTTATTTGTTTTTTTATTCATATATGTATTTATTTTATTATTTTTATTTATTTATATTTTTTGTTTTTATGTTATTTGGTTTTATTTATTTTATTTTAATTAATTTATTTATTCATTTAATTGTTTTTTATATTTTTTTATGTTTTTATTTATTTAATTTCTATTTTCTTATTTATTATTATTTATTCATTTTTATATATTTTATTTATTATTTTTTGTAATCTATTTTTATTTGTTTTTATTCACTTTATTTTTATTTATTTTTATTTTTGTATATGTATAGATCATTTTTACTTATTTATTTTTAGTTATTTTTGTTTAATTATATTTAATTATTTGCTTATTTCTATTTTTTATATTTGTTGATTTTTTACTTTTTTCTATTTATAAAATTTCTTATTTATTTTTATTTATATATATTCATTTTTGTATTTTTATTTTTTTATTCTTATTGATTTGTTTTTATTTTTTGTTTTTGTTGATATTATTTATTTTTTATTTTTATATAATTTCACTTATAAATATTTATTCTTATATTTATTGATTTATTTTTGTTTTTTTTCTTATTATTCTATTTTTATTCATTTTCATTTAATTTTATTTATTTATTTTTATCTATTCTCCCTATTTCTTTATTTATTTAATTATTTTATATATATTTGCTTATTTATATAATCTGTATTTATCTATTTTTAATTGATTTAGTTATTTATGTATTTATTTTTTTATAATATTTATTATTTTTTTCAAAAAATTTTATTCCTTTTTTATTTTCTTTTATCTATTCATTAATTTTTTATTAATTTATTCATTATTTTTTCTTAATTTTATATTTGTTTTTCATTTATTTAAGTTTATCTTTTATTTATTCGTTTATTTAATTTTTATTCATTATTTATTTATTTTATATGTTATTCTATTTTTTATTTTGATTTATTTTTTTATTTGTTGCTGATTATTTTTTTAACTATTTAATTTTTATTTTATTTTATTATTTATTTTTTTTATTTTTTCATGAATTTTTTATATATTTTTATTTTTTTATTCATTTAGCTTTTTATTTATTTTTATTTATTTATTTTTATTTGCTTTTATTTATTTTTTATTTTATTTATTTTTCATTTTATTTTCTATTATTTATTTTATTTATTTTCATTTGTTTGTATTTATTTATTTATTTTTGCTTCTTATTTTTATTAATATCATTTACATTAAATTTTTGTTGAATTTTTTTTATCTAAAATAATTTAATTATATTTATTTACTTAGTTTTACTTTTTATATTTTTTTATATTGTCATATTTTTTCTTTATTAGTATATTTTATTTATTTAAATTTTTTTTTATTTTATTCATTTATTTATTTTCATTTATCTTATTTATATTTTTATTTACTCTTTTATTTTTGGTTATTTTTATTTATTTATTTATATTTATAAATATTTATTTGTTTACGTATATTTTATTCATTTTTATCTATTATTATTTTCATTCATTTTTTTGTCTTCCTATATTTGCTTGTTTTATTTTCATTATTATTTTTAGTTTTTTTTTTGTTTTTTATTTTTATTTTTTATTTTCTTTATTTTTGTATTTTTATAGATTTTTATTTTTTAATTGTGATTTACTTATTTTATTTTATTTTGTTTATGCTATTTATATTTATTTATTTGTATTTATTTATTTAATTTTTATATATATTTTAAATTTATTTTCATTTATTTATTTGTATTTATATATTTCTTCATTTTCCTATTTATTTAACTTTTTTATCATTTATTTTTGTTTTTATATATTTTTAATGTTTTTTTTTACTTTTTAGGTATTTTAATTAATTTTTATTTAGTTTTAAATTTTTTATTTATTTAGTAGTGTTTATTTTTATTTTTTACTTTCATTTATTTTTATCTTTTACTTTTTTATTTTTATTTATTTTTTATTTTTATTTATTTATTTAAATATAATTTATTTATCTTTATTTAATTGTATTAATTTTTATTTATTTATTTTTATTTATATCTCTTCTTTCCTTTTATTTTTATTTATTTATTTATTTATCTTATTCAAAGCTATATACTTATTTATTATTATTTTTTTTATTTTAAATTCCTTTTATTTATTTATTCTCTTTTATTTATTTATTTTTATTTGTTTATTTATATTCATTTTTATTTTTTAATTTTCATTTGCTTATTTTTTATTCATTTTTATTTATTTCGTTGGTTATTTTTACTAATCTATTTTTTTATTTTACTTATTATTTTCAATTATTTATTTTTTTAATTTCTAATTATTTATATTTATGTATTATTTATTTTTTATTCATTTTTATTTATTTATTTATTTATTTATTTATTTATTTATTTATTTATTTATTTATTTATTTATTTATTTATTTATTTATTTATTTATTTATTTATTTAATTATTTATTTACTTATTTAATTTATATTGATTAATTATTATTTGTTTAATTTTGTTCATTCTTACTAATTTATATTTATTTTTAATTTTTACCTATTTGTCTTTTTTTTGTTTTTTATTTATTTCTATTCAACACTATTTATTTTTTTTCCTTTTTCATTCATTTTTACTTTTATTTATTGATTTTAATAATATGTTTATTTTTATATCTATTTAATATTTTTATTTTAACATTTATTTTTTATTAATGATTGTTATTTATTCATTTTCTAATGTTTTTATTTATTATTATTTTTTTGTATTTATTTATTTCTAATTATATTTATCTACTATTATTTATTTATTTTTATTTATTTGTTTTTATTTTAATTTATATATGTACTTATTTTATTTTATCTTATTTATTTTCATTTAATTTAATATATTTATTTATTTATTTATTTTTAATTCATGTATGCATTTATTTTATTTTTTATTTATTTACATTTATTTTATTTTGAATTATTTTATTCATTTATTTATTTATTTTTATATTTTCATATATTTTTATTTATCTTATTTTTTTTACTTATTTAGTATTATTTATTCTTATGTTTATATTTTTATTCATTCATTTTTAGTATTTCATTTCTATTTTTTATTCATTTTTATTTATTTTTATTTACTTTTATTTATGTATATTATTTCTTTTATATTTCTCATTTTTATTTATTTATTTATTTTCAGTTATTTTTCTTTATTTACATTTATATTTATTTATTTATTAATTTTGATTTTTTTATATTTATAATTTTTTTACTTATTTTTATTTAGTCTTTTTTTTATTTTTTAGTTTTATTAATTTCTTTATATTTATTTTTTTTCTTTTCTTTTATTATTTATTGTTATTTATTTATTTGTATTTATTTGTTTTTATTGATCTTAGTTATTTTTTATTTATTTTTATATAATTTTATTTGTATGT
>JANJGK010000018.1:695000-710000 GCA_039081455.1 Macrobrachium rosenbergii
ATGAAAATAAAAATAAATTAAAATTAATTAAAATTTATTTGCATTTATTTCAATAAATATTCTTAGTCTTTTTATGAATGATATTTATTAGAATTAAATCCAAAAATATACATGATTTATTATGATAGAAATACTTATATAAAATAGTCGTATAACAATTGACAACTTAAGTAAAAATTAAAGTTTGTGGATGTTCTAGTTTACTTAATCAATTTTATTTCTTCTTCTTTTATCTAATTTAACTTTACTTTTATTCACATATTCTCACTTTTTTAGTGTTTTCTTAATAATTATTAAAATTTTATCTATATCATATTCATTCTTTATCATTTGTTATTTTCTATATTTTTTTTTTATTTTCTTTTCGTTTCAGCAAAATTCTACGTATTTCTGATTGTTTTTGCACTTATGTTTTTCTAACATTTAGCCTATTCACATTTATTTGAATTTATTTTAATTAGTATTTGTGTTAGCTATATATATTTTAATGGTATATCTTTATTTAATGTTTTGTATCACTTTTATCTTTTTTTCTTTATGTTTGTTTTAATTTTCATCTTATTTCATTTCATACGTTTTGTTTTAATTTTATTTATTTTTTCTATTTAATTATTGTTATTGTTTTTTTTATTTACTTGTACTATAATTTTCTTCATTGTAATTAAATGGTATAGGCCATTTGAATGAAAAATAAAAATTACAAATGAAAAGATGAAACAGAAATAGTAAATAATAATATATTTTTTAATTAGGTTATAACAATGTATCAGAAAACGTTGAACTAATGTCAGTCATCAAAAATAGGGCAAAATTCCTAAAAATATTGTATTCAAATTTAAATATTTTTTCTAGCTTTTATATGTTATATTTATTTTCCAATCAGGTTATTTTTTAAACTGATTTTTTATTTCAATATTGATGGTTTTTTTAACGTTTTTTTTAAATAAACCTCGGTTATAAGAATACATCTGACAAGGTTAAACTAAATTCATAGATCATAAAGAGGGCAAAACTCCTAAAAATGTTTTCAAAATTGAATTTTTTTTTTTTTTTTTACTTTTTACATTACATTCTATTTTCTTTTTTTAAAGGTGATTTTTGAAGTTGATTTTTTACCTAAATATTGAGTTGTCTTTTTACTGATTTTTTAACGTATTTCCGTTATAATAATCGGTCAGTAAACGTTAAACTAAAATAAGTCATCAAAAAGAGGGCAAAAGTCCCGAAAAATATTGTATTAAAATTGAAATATTTTGGAAACTTTTTAAATATTTCATTTATTTTCCTTTTCGTAATAATTTTTTTATTTGATTTCTGACTGAAATCACGAATGTTTTTAACAGTATTTCTGTATATAAAATGTATATGACCATTTAGCCTTTGATTTTATCTTGATTGTTTTTTAATGGAGATTTTTTACATAAAAATTTCTTATAAGAATATATCCGTAAACAGTAAACTAAAATCAGTCATCAAAAAGAGGGCAAAACTACGAGGAAGATTGTAATAAATTTTTTTTCCTTTTTTAATGATTCTCAAATTATTATGATTATTATTATTGTTATTATTATTATTATTATTATTATTATTATTATTATTATTATTATTATTATTAGATTCTTAAAATTTCATATATCTTAAATAATATATCTCTAATGATAAATATTTTATTTATTATTTTTTCCTCATTTTTATTAGTTTTTAATTTTTTATTTTTATTTCTTTAATTATTTATTTAAATATTATGAAATTATTTATTTTTTTCTCTCTTTTAATTAGTTTCTCATTTATATGTGTTTATATTTTATTTATTTGTTTATTTACTTGTATTTATGTTTTATTTATCTTTATTTTTATGTATATTTTATTTACTGTCAATCTTTTTTTAACTTATAATTTTTTATTTTTTATTTTTTTATTTCTTATTTGTATTTTTTTATTTAATTCGTTTTCGTTTATTATTTCTTTTATTATTATTTATTTTTATTTGTTGATTTATTTACATTAATTTTTTTATTACTTTTATTTATCTTATTAATTCTTTTATTAATTTTATTTATTTATTTTTGTTTTTACGTTTATAAGTTTATTTTTTAGGCTTACTTATTTCTGTTTGTTTATATATTTTTTATTTATTTTTTTATTTCTTTTATTTACGTATATTTATTTTAATTAGTTTTTTGTTATTTTTTATTTTAGTTCATTTTTTTAATTTTTATTATTTTATTTTCTATTTATTTATTTTTTCTATTTAATAATTTATTTATTTAATTATTTATTTACTTATCTATTTATTCATTTGTTTTTTTATATCTATTTCTCTACTTTTTCATTTATTTATTTCTTCATTTATTTATTTTTATTTATTTATTTATTTTTATTTGTTATTTATTTCATTAATTTTACTTATTCAATTTTATTACTATTAATTTTTATTTTATTTATATGTAAATTTTTAATTTTATACTTTAATCTATTTTTTTATTATTTATTTTATTTATTAATGTATATATTTGTATCTTTTTTTGTTTATCTCATTTATTTTCATTTAGTTACTTTTTATTTGTGTTTATTTTTTATTTATTTTTATTTACTTTTCAGGCATTTTTATTTATTATTTATTTAGTTCTTTAAATTTTATTTATTTATTTAATCTCATTTTTGTTATTTTTTTAATTTAAATTATTTTTATTTTTTAAATTTTTATCTATTTTTTATTTTAGATTATTTATTTTCATACACTTTATTTATTTCTATTTAATTTATATGATCTTTATTTATTTATTTTTATTTAATCCTTCGGGCCAGCCCTAGGAAACCTGTTAATCAGCTCAGTGGCCTGGTAAAACTAAGGTATACTTAACGTTATTTATTATTTGTGTTTTTTTTTATTTTTCTTTATTTATCATTTTTTAAATTTTATTCAATGTTATATACTTATTTATTATTATTTATTTATTTTTAATCACTTTTATTTACTTATTTCTATTTATTTATATTTATTTATTAATATTTTATTTTTATTTGTTTATTTATATTCATTTTATTTGTTTATTTTTGTTTATTTTTTATCTATTTTTATTTGTTTATATTTGGTTATTTATATTGATCTTTTTTATTAGTTTTTTATTTTACTTATTATTTTTAATTATGTTTTATTTATTTCTTTATATTTATTAATTTTTAATGATTTATATTCATTTATGTATTATTTATTTTTATTCATTTTTATTTATTTATTTATTTTTTTGTTTATTTATTTACTAATCTATTTTTTATTTATTCTTTTTATTTATTTTTTATTATTATTTACTTTTTAATTTTTTTATTTATTTATATTTATTTATTTTATATTAATTTATTTTTATTTATTGAATTTTATTCATTATTATTAATATATTTGTACTTTTTATTTCTACCTTTTTGTGTTTTTTTTTTATTTTTACTTACTTATTTCTTTTTAATACTATTTATTACTTTTTATTTATTTTCCTTTCTTCAGTCATTTTTATTTTTTATTTATTGATTTTCATTTATTTTTTCATATTTATTTTATTTATTTATTTTTTCATATTTATTTTATTTATTTATTTTTTATTATTTTTATTTATTATTATTTATTTATTTTTATTTATATTTATTCATTACCATTTATTTATTTATATTTTTTACGAGTTTTTATTTATTTTAATATATTATTTTTATTTATTTGTTTTTATGTTAATATTTATATGTATTTTTATTTATTTAAAATTTTCATATTTATTTGTTTTTTATTTTTATATTTATTTAGTTTTATTTATTATAATTTAATTTAATTTAGTTATTTATTAAATTATTTTTTATATTTTCATATATTTTTATTTATCTTATTTTTATTTATTTATTTATTTATTATTATTATTTATTCGTTTGTTTATATTATTATTTATTAATTTTTAGTAATTTATTTTTATTTGTTTTTGTTCACTTTATTTTATTTATATTTATTTAATTTATTAATGTATATTAGTTCTTTGTATTGATTATCATTATTTATTTTATTTTTTGTTATACTTGTTTGTTTACATTTATATTTATTTATTTAGTTTTATATTTCATACTTATTAATTTGCTTACTTATTTCTAATTATCAATTATTTTTTATATTTATTTATTTATTTCTATTTATTTTTATTTTTATTTATTTATATTATCTATTTTTTTATCTTAGTTATTATTATTATTATATATATATATATATATATATATATATATATATATATATATATATATATATATATATATATATATATATATATATTTTTTTTATTTATTTATTTTTTTTTATTTATTTATTTTTTTTTATTTATTTCCATTGATTTTTAATTATCTATATTTATTTATTTACTTATTTCTTAATTTATCTAAGTATTTTATATAAATTTACTGATTTTTTATGCATTTATATATTTTTAATTGATCTAATTATTTATTTATTTATTTATTTATTTATTTTTATTAATAATATTTATTTTTCCTAATTTTAAAAATGTTTTTATTTTTTATTTATTCATTTATTTTTTATTAATTTATTTATAATTTTTTCCCAAATTTTCTCTTGTTTTTCAATTATTTATGTATTTATTTTTTATTTATTATTACTTAATTTTTTTTATTATTTATTTATTTTTTTTTATTCTATTTTCCTTCTTATTTTTTTTATTTTTTATTTACTTTTATTTATTTTTAGACTTTTTCTTTTATTTTCTCATTTAAATTTATCTTTTTATTTATTTTGTTTCTATTTTTATTTCTTTTATTTTTATTTATTTTATTTATTTTTATTAATATCTTATTTTATTATTTTATCATATTTCTTCTTATTTATCTTATTTATTTTCATTTTTTTTATTTTTATTTATTAATCTATTTTTACTTGCTATTTTTATATATTTCATTTATATTCATTTATTTATTTTAATTTCATTGTTTTATTAATTTTATTTCTGTTTATTTATTATTTTTATTTATTTATTTGTACTTTATATTTTCTATATTTTAATTTTTATATCTTTACTAGTATATTTTTATTCATTTCTCTGAAGTTTACTTTATTTTTTATTAATTATTTTTATTTATCATATTTGTATTTTTATTTACTCTTTTATTTTTGTTTATTTTTATTTATTTTTTTCTATTTTTATTTATTCATTTATTTATTTATATATTCGAATTTATTTTTTTTATTATATTTATATTTATTCATTTTTTTATTTTTCTTTCTTAGTAGTTATTTCATTATTATTTATTTTTTTGTTAGTTTTATTAATTTTTATTTATTTATTTTTATTTTTAACTTTTCTTTATTTTTATTTACTTTTACAGATTTTTATTTTTAAATTTTAATTCTGATATTTTTATTTAATTGTATTTATCCTATTTATATTTATTTATTTTTATTTATTTATTTAAATTAATATATTTTCTTATTTATTTGTATCTATATATTTGTTTAAATTTTTTTCAACGTTTTTATCATTTATTTTTATTTTTATTTATCTTCTTATTTTTATATACTTTTTAGGCATTTTTTAATTTTTTATTTATTTTTATTTCTATTTTATTTATTTATTTATTTATTTAGTTTTATGTATTTTATTTTTTTACTTTTATTTAATTTAATTTTTGTTTTTATTTCTTTTTTTCATATATTTTATTTATTTTTATTTAATTTATATTATTTTTTTATTTATTTTTTTATTTACATATCATTTCTTTTATTATTCTATATTTATTTATTTATTTTATACAATGTTATATTCTTATTTATTATTTTTTACATTTCTAATTGCTTTTATTTATTTATTTATTGTTATCTATATTCATTTATTATTTATTTATTTTTATTTGTTTATTTGTATACATTTTTATAATTTATTTACATTTATTTTTAATATTTTATTTTCTATTTCTTTATCTATTTTTATTTTTTTATTTTACTTATTATCTTTAATTATTTTTTATTTATTTATTTATATTTATTTATTTTTAATTATTTATATTTATTTATTTATTATTTTTATTTATTCATTTATTTATTTATTTATTTATTTATTTATTTATCTATTTTTTTATTTCTACTTATTTTTTTATCATTATTTACTTTTTAATTTTTTTATTTATTTTTATTTATTTAATTCATATCAAATTATTTTTATTTATTTAATTTTGTTAATTCTTATTAATTTATTATTTTTATTTTTTTATCTATTTGTGTTTTTATTTTTTACTTATTTATTTCTATTTAATACTATTTGTTACTTTTTATTTACTTTCTGTTTTTCAGTAATTATTATTTTTATTTATTGATTTTATATAGTTTTTATTTTTATCTTTTTATTTATTTTATATTTTTAATGAAATATATCATTATTTATTTTTTATTATTGGTTATTATTTATTATTTTCTATTATTTTTATTTATTTTTATTTACTAATTTTTATTTATATTCATTATCATTTATTTATTTTGATTTATTTATTTTATTTTATTTATAATTATTTATTTTCATATATTTATTTTTATTCATTAATATTTTTGTTTTATAGTTTTATATTTAATTTAGTTTTATTTTATTTTAATTTATTTTTTATTTATTTAAATATTTTTATATTTTCATATATTTTTTATTTATTTAATTTTTATTTACTTATTTATTATTTGTTCATTTGTTTATATTTTTATTCATTAATTTTTAGTAATTTAGTAATTAATTTTCTATTTGTTAATTTTATTAATTTTTTATGTAATTATTTTTATTTATGTATATTATTTGTTTTTATTTATTCTCATTTGTATTTATTTATTATTTTTTTTTATTTTGGTTTATTTATATTTATGCTTATTTATTTATTCATGTTTATTTTTTATACTTAATTTTTTTACTTATTTTTATTCATTCAATTTTTTATTTATTCTTATTTATTTATGTATTTATTTATTTATTTATTTATTTATTTATTTATTTATTTATTTGTATATATTGTTATTATTTATTTTTATTTATTTGTTTATATTTATCATAGTTATATTTATTTTTATATAATTATATTTACATATTAAATTTATCTTTATTCATTTATTTTTTATTTATCTTATTTTTATCTATTTTCATTTATTTTTATTGAATTTCTTATTTTCTTATTCCTTTAATTATTTTATATATATTTACTTATTTATTTTATATGTACTTATCTCTTTTTAATTAATTAATTATTTTTTTAATAATATTTATTATTTTTTCCTAATTTTAAGAATTTTTTTATTTATTCTTTTATTTATTCATTTATTTTTTTGTTAATTTATTTACTATTTTTTCCTAATTTTTTTATTTTTTTCCATTTATTAATGTATTTATTTTTATTTATTTATCTATTTATTTATTTATCTACTTAATTTTTATTTATTATCTTTTTTATTTTATTCTATTTGTTATTTTTTATTTATTGTTTATTATTTTTCAATTATTTAATTTTTGCTGATTATTTTTCAATTATTTAATTTTTTTTTATTTTTTATTTATTTATTTATTTATTTATTTATTTATTTATTTATTTTTGTTATTTATTTATTTACTTTCTTATTTTTTTTTATTTTTTTTTATCTAAATTATCTTCAGTAGAATTAAATCCAAAAATATACATGATTTATAATGATAAAAATACTTATTTAAAAATAGTCGAATAACATTTCAAAACTTAAGTAAAAACCAATGTTTGGGAATGTTTTATTTTACTTACTCATTTCTTAATCAGTTTTATTTATTTTTCTTATATTCACATTTTCGCACTTTTTTATGTGTTTTCTGAATAATTATTAAAATTTTATTTATATCATATTCGTTCTTTATCTTCAATTATTTATTATATTTATTCCATATCATTTGTTATTTTCTATATTTTTTAAAATTTACTTATCGTTTTTTTGCTTATATTTTTTAACATTTATTCACATTTATTTGCATTTATTTTAATTAGTTTTCTATGTTAGCTATATATATTTTAATGATATATCTTTATTTAATCTTTTGTATTATTTCTTTAATTTTTTCACTTAATGTTTCTTTTCATTTTTTTCTTATTTCATTTCATATGCTTTGTTTTGATTTTATTTCCTCCTCTGTTTAAATATTGTTATTGGTTTTTTATTTACTTCTATCATTAAATGGTATTTGTCATTTGAATTAAAAATAAAAATTACGAATACAGAGATAAAACAACAGTGGTAAATAATAATAATTTTCTTTAATTTAGGTTATGAGAATATATCAGAAAACGTTGAACTAAGGTCAGTCATCAAAAAGAGGGCAAAATTCCTAAAAATATTGTATTCAAATTTAATTTTTATTTTATTTTTTATACGTTATATTCATTTCCCTATTATTAGGTGATTTTTGAAATTAATTTTTCCTTTAAATATTGTTTTTTTTAAATAAAACTCAGTTATAGAAATATATCTGAAAAAGTTAAACTAAATTCATTGATCATAAAGAGCGTAAAATTCCCAAAAATATTGCATTCAAAACTGAGATTTTTAAAAAAATTTATGTTACATTATTTTTCCTTTTTTTTAAGTGATTTTTGAAGTTGATTTCTTACTTAAATATTGATTGTTTTTTTAGCGGAGTTTTAAATGTATTTCCGTTATATTTAATAACATATCGGTAAACTTTAAAATAAAATCGGTCATCAAAAAGAGGGCAAAATTCCCAAAAAGTATCGTATTCAAATTCCAATAATTTTGAAACTTTTTTTATATTCACTTATTTTCCTTTTCTTAATGATTTTCTAAATTGATTTCTGACTGAAATCTTTAATATTTTTAAAAGCATTTTTATATACAAAACGTATATGGCTATTTAGCCTTTATTTTATCTTGATTTTTTGTAACGGAGATTTTTTCATAAAATTTTGTTATAAGAATATATCCGTAAACGGTCAACTAAAATCTATTAAAAAGAGGCCAAGACTACGAAAAATATCATAACCAAATTGAATTATATTTTTACTTTTTACAAATTTCATTTATTTTTCGTTTTTTAATGATTTTTAAATTGATTTTTATCTTAAATCTTGAAAGTTTTTTTTTGGTGATTTTTGAGGTTGATTTTTTACTTAATTGTTGGTTGTGTTAACGAAGTTTTTTTTTTTTTTATATAATTCTATTATATGTAAAGGCCAATTCTGAGCCTATACTTGATTTAAGTCTCCGTTCTGTGAACAGAGGTTTGTATCTCGCTTTTCCCGAGATATTAAGTGTTAGTGTAATTGCTCGTAAAGGTGACCTTTGAAAAGTTGGGTCAGCTGTTCGCAGGGTCCATTTTGACTATACACAGCAGATAGGAAAATGCTGAACCATTCGCATACCACAGGAAATCGCAAAACCTCCTTAGTGACGGGACACGGACACAGAAAATGCGGTTTCAACTTTAAAACGTCCATCAGCCGAACCGGTTATAAAATCCGGTTTCGAAGAAAGCATTCAGTAATGTACGTGTGTGTACGTGTACTTCGTGACGCCTTGAAGTACAGAGGCGTGTCTTGCCGAACTTTGACCTCGAATGATGTCACAAAGGAGTATGTTCATGTGTGCATTGCCAAGGAATAAAATGGGAGTGAACAATGTAGGATCGGGCATTTGCGATCCGTTAATTGTATAATTGAAACCTGTGAATCGTGTATTTTTCACATGGAGACTGTCCCAGAGGATTTTGTGAAGTGAGTACAACTCATACACGTTTTAGACTTTACTTTCAGAACTATGAACACAAACGTTACCCCTGTGGCAGTGAAAATTTGTGTTTCTACAATTTTTACATTTTCTGGTTTTTAATATAACGTTTGTTCTTTCACAGGTATTTCCATTCCATTTCCATTTCTCCCTTCTTCAAGGAAGGGAGTGGTATGACATTTTGAGATGACCTGATTTGACAGACGAGTTATTATCTGTGTTTCCCTTAAGTAATTGGGTGTTTATGATTTTGGACCTTATTTCCTTAGAAGAACTTTTTGATAGTTATGATGAATCATTGGATTTCATTCTTCGTAATTTTTAAGAAGTTATTTTCGTTGTTTTTTGTCAATAAAGGTTTAGTTTTGTACTTAGTATCTCATTCCAGTAGTCCATAGAATTTAGTTAGGGAAAGGTATAACTTTTGATGTCTGCTCACTCTACACGCTATCAGGCAAATATCTCGGGATAAGCGAGATACAAACCTCTGTTCATAAAACAGAGACTTAAATAAAGTATAGGCTTCAGATTTTGCCTTTACAGATTTTTGGTGGCAGCGTATAAGGCAGCGTATAAGCTAGCGTATATGGAAGTTAGGGCAGTTAGAAGGTGTTAGATAGTTAGATAATTGAATAATTAGGCATATACACTTCCGAAGAGACATAATTTAACGTTGTCATCTCAGTATAGGATTTTGTGGGAGTTAGCAGCGTCAGATGTTGCTGGGGGCGAGTGTCTCTCGCAAGCTAGTATCCTTGAGGAGTGCTTAGGGTATAAAACAGTGATATGTTGATGGGTATATTGAGCAGTAATTGCGGTATTACGACCGCTAGTGTGTGTTAAAACACGTGATGACTCGCGATATTTTTTGTCCCTCTCTCTCTCTTCGCTTGATGGAAATTCGTTGTTATGTTAATGTGAAATTGTCCTTTTCGTTGTGTTGTAACTGGTGATAGGGACAACTGTGTGTGTTTTTTTTTTTTTGTCGTTGTGTTGTAACTAATGTTTTGGTTGCAGCGGTTGTGTTACGTCATCACCACGGTGACGTAGTAGTTGCGTCACGAGTTTGGGCGGAGCATCTTGCCTGCTTTGCCACGCCTGTGAAGCGCAGTGTGCGTGTGCATGTATTGTACCTGTTTCTTCTTTTTCTATAGCAATCCGCAGTACGCATCGGCGTGTATTATTTTAAGGGTGATATTGGTTGTTGCATTATTTCTGGGAACTTTTATAATTGGGCAGTATTCTATTTGATATTTATGAGTTGCGGGGTGCAAAACGTATTTTGCGCAAGTGTGTGTGCACTTCTTGTTTTTGTAATCACACACGTATGTGCGTGTGGGTAAAATGTGTGTGTGTGTGTATGTATGTAGAGTACTTGCGTTGCTTCAGTGGCAACTAAGACATCATCCCTGTAGATATGGACTTTCTTCCCTAACATGCCATGCAAAACCGTATTCATCAATCTGGTAAAAGTCATCGGACTGCCTGTCAAACCAAACGGCATCCGCGTAAATTCAAAATGACCCTTCGGCAAAGAGAAGGCCGTGTACTTTCGAATCTCTTCACATAACGGAACTTGAAGGTATCCCTGCATCAAATCAATTGAAGAATAGATCCGTCTTCCTCCTATCTCAAAAAACAAATCTGGCAAACACGCCACAGGGTAGCGATCAGGAATGGTTTTCTCGTTTAATTTCCTAAAGTCTACACAAACTCTGACTGAGCCATCTTTCTTGGGGACTGCAAGCAATGGAAAATTAAAGGGAGATGAACTAGGCCTAACAATGCCTTCATCTTCCTACCTATTTACTTCTTGTTGTACCTGTTCTCTAATCTTAAAAGGAATCCTATATGAAGGAACAAAAATATGCTTAGTCTTGTCCTCCAACTGAATCTTGTGTTCTAACACATTTGTTACTCCTAACTTGTCTCCTTTTAGTGCGACTATGTCCGCAAACTCGGCTAAAACATCTTCTACACCCTCAGCATATTCCTGGTAATCAGCATTTGCTAACTGA
This sequence comes from Macrobrachium rosenbergii, assembly GCA_039081455.1. NCBI lineage: Eukaryota > Metazoa > Arthropoda > Malacostraca > Decapoda > Palaemonidae > Macrobrachium > Macrobrachium rosenbergii. Next base: position 706,791 of record JANJGK010000018.1, read on the forward strand.
TCTCTAAACACTTGTCTTCTAGCTTGTAAATCTGCTTCTGAGAAGGAACAAAAACCTCCGACAATGTTCAATGAATTATCTTCATCGACCCAGTCAACGAAGTCGATTGCATAAGTACCCTTTTGATAATTGCGAAATGTATCGTTACAATTCAGCAACTCCACCCAAGTTATCCCTGAACTCGTTACATCATTTACCGAACTCGTACACAAAACTCCTTTCAACTTCTCGCTACCCTCATCTACGCACATCTGTCTGGACTTTTGCACCCCTTTCACTCGCACTTTCACCATCGCAACCATACCCGGACCAAGCACCACACTATCAGTCAAAACTCCCTTATAGCGCTTCTCATCCCCCGACACATGTTCATCATTCAACCCCCGACCTTCATGTACTCGCGAGACATTCTCACTCACTACACTCACGTCTGTCCCCTCATACGGCACAAACACACCAGGCACCCCCACAGTTACACCAGAAACCCCTGTATGAACCGATATCTTTCGTCTCTGACACGACGGATGTCCCAGCAACAATGCATTTCCCAAAGCACATCCCCTTATAACCAGAAATGGTTCCATTAAAGATCTACCCCCAGTGGATAAATCTATGTCCAAACTACCCAAAATTCTTAATTTATTTGCTTGAACGTCGCATACAGCTTCTTGCGCAGGTCTCAAAGATCGATCGGGAAACATTGATCTGAACAATTCTTCGTATACCCTTTATCAAAACAAAACAAAAGCAAAACAATTTCCCTTAACAGAAATTCCCGTACAACACAAAAATTACAATGTTAAATCCCTTTACTCTACAATTAATCCCCGAAACTCAAAAAAGGTACTACCCCGGAGTCATCATTAAATCCCAACTTAATTAAAATTACAATCAAATTCAAAGTTCCCGAAACGAACAATTAAATCAAAAGTTTACAAAACCCACCATAAAATACAAAAAAGGGAAAATTAACTAAACCCTTAATCAAATTCAAAATTACGTAAATCCGAAAACTACATTTACTATTAAGTAATCCCTTAAATAAATTCCCAGTGAATTAAACCCATCATCAAACTACATTCCAAAGATTAAATTCACAATTAACAAACCCTTACAGTTAAATTCCCAAATCAAATGGAAAGAAAAAGAAGAGAAAACAAAACAAGTGCTGTTTACGTACACAGCTGATTACTCTTTAGTCAGTCAAAAAGGGGTCAAGTTCACTTCTTCCAAGGCCACGCTATAAAAGGCCATAAAACAAAAGACACGAGAAAACGCCTCTCAGGCACACACACACACACACACACAGAGAGAGAGAGAGAGAGAGAGAGAGAGAGAGAGAGAGAGAGGAATTCGTCTCCCACCCTCTACAAGCAGCAACACCCCCTCCTTACTACCCCCTCAATCCTCGTCGAAGGTCTGATGACGCCTACAGAAAAAATGCTTAACAGCACATCTCGAGGCTCGCTCTGTCTCCAAGGGCAAAAATTGCTGGGTGCGCACTTCCTTTGTCAAACGGAAAGTGTCATTCAAGCAAACGCAAGTACTCTACATACATACACACTCACACATTTTACCCACACGCACATACGTGTGTGATTACAAAAACCAAGAAGTGCACACACACTTGCGCAAAATACGTTTTGCACCCCGCAACTCATAAATATCAAATAGAATACTACCCAATTATAAAAGTTCCCAGAAGTAATGCAACAACCAAATATAACCCTTAAATAATACACGCCGATGCGTACAGCAGACTGCTATAAAAAAAAAGAAGATACAATATACATATAATGCATTCAGCGCTTCATAGGCGTGGTAAAGCAAGGAAGACGCTCCGCCCAAACTTGTGACGCAATTACTACGTCACCGTGGTGATGACGTAACACAACCGTTACAACCAAAATATTAGTTACAACACGAAAAAAAAAATCGCAGTTGCCCTTATCACCAGCTACAACACAACGAAAAGGACAATTTCACATTAACGTAACAACTAAAAAGAAAAATCACAACACTTACGTTAGCAGCGCGAATTTCCATCAAGCGAAGAGAGAGAGAGGAACAAAAAATAAATATTCACGCGTCACCACGTGTTTTAACACACACTAGCGGTCGTAATACCGCAATTACTGCCCAATATACCCATCGATATATCACTGTTTTATACCCTAAGCACTCCTCAAGGATACTAGCTTGCGAGAGATGCTGGCCCCCAGCACATATGACGCTGCTGACTCCTACAAAATCCTATCCTGAGATGCCAACGCTAAATTATGTCTCTTCGGATGCATATACATGCCTAATTATTCAATTATCTAACTATATAACACCTTCTAACTGCCCTAACTTCCTTATACGCTGCCTTATACACCACCTTATACGCTACCTTGTACGCTACCTTATACGCTACCTTATAAGCTACCATATACTCCTCGTACACTGCCATAAAAAATCTGTAAAGGCCAATTCTGAGCCTATACTTGATTCAAGTCTCCGTTCTGTGAACAGAGGTTTGTATCTCGCTTTTCCCGAGATATTAAGTGTTAGTGTGTAGAGTGAGCCGGCACATAAGTTATACCTTTCCCTAACTAAATTCTAAGGACTACTGGAATGAGATGCTAAGTACAAAACTAAACCTTTATTGACAAAAAACAACGAAAATAACTTCTTAATAATTACGAAGAATGAAATCCAATGATTCATCATAACTATTAAAAAATTCTTCTAAGGAAATAAGGTCCAAAATCATAAACATCCAATTACTTAAGGGAAACAGAAAATAACTCATCTGTCAAATCATAAACAGGTCAATTATTAAAATCAGGTCATCTCAAAATGTCATACCACTCCCTTCCTTGAAGGAGGGAGACATGGAAATGGAATGGAATGAAATGGAAATACCTGTGAAAGAACAAACGTTATATTAAAAACCAGAAAATGTAAAAATTGTAGAAACACAAATTTTCACTGCCACAGGGGTAACGTTTGTGTTCATAGTTCTGAAAGTAAAGTCTAAAACGTGTATGAGTTGTACTCACTTCACAAAATCCTCTGGGACAGTCTCCATGTGAAAAATATACGATTCACAGGTTTCAATTATACAATTAACGGATCGCAAATGCACAATCCTACATTGTTCACTCCCATTTTATTCCTTGGCAATGCACACATGAACATACTCCTTTGTGACATCATTCGAGGTCA
>JANJGK010000018.1:712500-781087 GCA_039081455.1 Macrobrachium rosenbergii
TATATATATATATATATATATATATATATATATATATATATATATATATATATATATATATATATATATATATATATATATATATATATATATATATATATATATATATATATATATATATATATATATATATATATATTTATATATTTATTTATTTTTACTTGTTTCTTGATTTTATTAGTTTGCTTTATTTCTAATTATTTTACATTATTTTTATTTATTTATCTTTATTTATATATTTCATTTTATATTTCTTATTTTTTTATTTATTTATCTTTATTCGATTTTATTTACTTATTAATATTATTTATCTATTTTTTATTTATTTTTTATTATTTATTATTTATTATTTATTAATATTTAGTTTTCCATTTTTATTTATATATTTATGTTAATTTTTATTTATATATATTATAAATATTTTCACTTGAATTAAAATAAAAATTACAAATACAAAGATATAACAACAATGGTAAACACTAATTAATTGAAAAAATAGCTTATATGAATATATCAAACAGAGGTAAAAATTCTCAAAAAATAGGGTATTCAAGTTGATATAATTTTGATACTTTTCACATATTTCATTTATTTTTCTTTTCTCAATTATTTTTTAAACTGTCTTTTGAATGAAATCATAAATGATTTTAACAGCATTTTTGTATACAACACGTATATGGCCATTATTATTATTATTATTATTATTATTATTATTATTATTATTATTATTATTATTATTATTAATATTATTATTATTATTATTATTATTATTATTATTATTATTATTATTATTATTATTATTATTATTATTATTATTATTATTATTATTATTGCATTCGTAAATTTTATATATCTTAAATCATATATAGCTTAAATTATAAAGAAATTTTTTCTTACTTTTTTATAATTTTTTCCTTATTTTTATTTGTTTTCATTTTTTATTATTTATGTTTTTCATTATTTATTTAATTTTTAATAAATTACTTATTAATTTGTTTTGCATTTATATATGTATTTATATTTTATTTATTTGTTTATTTAATTTTATTTATGTTTTTTTTATTTTTAATATCATTTACTTTTATTTTCTGTTCATCTATTCTTTTTATTTATAATTTTTTAAGTTTTTTAAATTTTTATTTACCTTTTATTTTTTATTTCTATTTATTTCGTTTTTAATTATTATTTCGTTTCTTTTTATTTATTTTTATTTATTTATATATTTACATTAATTTATTTTCATTTACTCTTATTTATTTTATTTACTCTTATTCATTTTATTTACTCTTTTGTTTATTTTATTTATTTTTGGTTTTTATTTTTCATTTTTATTTATTTTTATTTGCTCTATTTATTTTTATTAGTTAATTTTTCTTATTTTTATTTAAATATATATATATATTTTTATTTATTTTTATCCTTATTTATTTATTTTCATTCATTTTTTATCTTCAGTTATTTATTTTTTATCTATTTATTTTTATCTATTAATATATTTCTATTTATTATTTTATAATTTTTATTTCTTTATTTAATAATTTATTAACTAGTTAATTTATTTTTCTATTTAATTCTTTACATATATTTATTTATTTTTTATTTATTCATTTGTTTATTTATATTCATTTATTTATTTAATTTCATTTATTTCTTTATTTTTATTTATTTTTTAGTTTTTATTAATTTATTTTATCTATTTTCATTTATTTCAATTAATTTTTATTTTTTGTTTATTTTAAACTTATTTATTTATTTTTTATTTTTATTTTTTTAATTTTTATATTTTTATTTATTTATTTTATATATTATTATTTTTTTTCTTACTTATTTTTATATATTTTTTTTTATTTAATTTCAATTACTTACTTTTTATTTGTCTTTATTTTTATTTATTTATTTGTATTGTTTATTTTTATTTATTTATTTATATTTATTTATTTTTTATTCATTTAACTTTTTTGAATAATTTATTTTTAATTTATTTTTATTTACTTCTTAGATAATTTTTTTTTTTTAGTTTTTAAATTTTTTTTATTTTTTAAGTTTTATTTATTATTTTTACTTTCATTTTTCTATTTATAAACTGCTATTTTTTTTTTTTGTTATTCAGTTTCATATATTTTATTTATTTTTATTTAGGTTATATTATATTTATTTATTTATTTTTATTTATATATCTTATTTTCTGTAATTTTTTCTTTATTTATCTATTTATTTTATTCAATGTTATATACTTTTCCATTGCTATTTATTTATTTTTAATTACTTTTATTTATTTATTTTATTTATATTTATATATCATTTATTTATTTTGGTTATTTTTATTATTTTTTATTCATTTTCATTCCTGTATTTTTATTTATTTTGGTTATTTTTATTATTTTTTGTTCATATTCATTTATGTATTTCTATTTATTTTTATTTATTTATCTGGTTATTTCTATTTATCTATTATTATTTATTTTTTTTTATTTTACTTATTTCTAATTAATTTTTATTTATTTATTATTATTTATTTACTTTTTATTATTATATTTATTTGTGCATTATTATTACTTTTTATTATTTTTTTTATTTTTTACTTATTTATTTATTATCTATATTTTATTTATTTTGATTTATTTATTTTTTATCATTATTTATTTTTAATGTTTTATATATATTTATATTTATTTAATTTATATTAATTTATTTCTATTTATTTAATTTACATTAATTTATTTGTATTTATTTCATTTTGTTCATTCTTATTAATTAATTATATTTTTTTAATTTAGCTATTTGTGTTGATATTTTTATTAATTTATTTCTATATAATTCTATTTATTACTTTTTATTTATTTTCCTTTTTTCAGTTATCTTTATTTTTATTTATTGATCTTTATTTAGGTTTTTATTTTTTATTATAACTTTACATTTTTATATTAATATATTATTACAAATTTCTTATTACTAATTTTTATTTATTTAATTTCTATTAAATATATTTATTATTATTTATTTGTACTTATTTATTTTTATTTATATTTATTCATCATCATTTATTTATTCTTATTTATTTTTATCTATTTATTTTATTTTATTTTTATTTGTTTCAATATATTTTTTATCATTTACTTGTTTTTATTTTAATCTATATATGTATTTATTTTATTTATTTATATTTATTTGTTTTTTATTTTTATATTTATTTAGTTTTATTTGTTTTATTTTAATGTATTTTACTTATTTATTTAATATTTTTTTATATTTTCATATATTCTCATCTAGTTAATTTTTAATTACATATTTATAATTATTTATTAATTTATTTATATTTTTGCATATTAATTTTTAGTAGATTATTTTTTATTTGTTTTTAGTTTTTACGTTTATTTTTATTTATTCTCATTTTTATTTATTTATTATTTTTAGTTATTGTTGTTTATTTATATTTAAATTTACTTATTTATGTTATGGATTGTGTTATGGATTGTGCTAGTGTTAATGAGTACTGGAGTGGTAACATGGGGAATAGTTGATCTGTCATGTATTTCATTGCTTGACTTACTGTTCTTGTAAAACTTGAGGATCCTTGGGGAAAACCTGAGAATGTTGACTTAGGGGTTTAATTTGACTATATGGTCAGTCATTTGGCCAGTGGTATTTGTTATTCATTAATTTACATATTGGTTTGCGTGAGTAATATTACTATGTATCTGTTAATTGTCATGTTCTTTGCTAAGTTTTTCCTTTTATTCTGTTATGGTGGTGATAACTGTTACTGTTCATTAATAAATTAGGTTAGTTGTTACTATTTAGTTTTATTCTAGCCTAGTGTTCTGTAACAGAATTTGGGGGCCTGTCCGGGATTTTATCTTAGTAATAGGCTATGAACAGTAATCAAAATGTTTTTGTGTGCTTAGCATTATGCCTGATAAGTTCATGTTACTTATGTTTGTGATAAGTGCTCTAGTGTATTTGTACTTACTAGGTTTAGCCCTTCTAGGTCTATACCACCTTAACCTTTCTAGGTCTTTGCTAACCTAACCTACTCTAGGTCATTGTTAACCCAGCCTAGTCTAATTTCTATTAAGTGTTTGTATGATATTGATACATAATGGCTACTTTTGATATAGAAGAATTTAAATTAGACCCCTCTGCAACTGATTTGAAACGTGGTTTAAGGAGAAATGATTGGATTAGATTAGCTGAGTGTTACGAGATACCAGTGAAGCTCTATTGGAAAAAATCTTTGCTTATGAATGCTGTCGTTCAAAGCTTGGAAGATAATGAGATTGTGGATGAATCTGCACTTGATCTTTGTGTACCGCAAGATGATGCATCTGAAGATGTGAATGTGATAATTAAGAAGCTAGAATTAGAAAGGTTAAAAAAAGAGCATGAGAGAGAAAAGGAAAGGGAACAGCATGAACTACTGTTGCTAGAGAAAAGAGCTGAGCTTGGTATTGTGCAAAATACTTCAAGTGATGAGAGATTTGACATTTATAAATGTATAAGAATGGTTCCAGAGTTTGATGAATCAGACCCAGATGAATTTTTTGTACAATTTGAGAAGCTTGCAACTAGTTTTGGTTGGCCTCAAGGTAAATGGACTGCTTTAATTCAGCGTAGTTTAAAAGGGAAAGGCAGGAGTACTTATAGTGCTGTTCTTTCACCTCTTCATGAAAACTATGATCATGTGAAAAAGGCTGTCCTGGATTCTTATGAAATAACTGCTGAGTACTATAGGGTGAAATTTAGGTCTACTAGCAAGGAACAGGACATGACATATACAGAGTTTGCTCACATTATTGATAAGTTTTTGGGTAAGTGGTTAAAATCTAGTAAAGTAGATTCTTTTGATGCCTTGAAGGAGTTAATCGTACTTGAGCAGTTTTTGAATAACATTCCTTCATGTGTCAGAACCTATTTACCGAGAGAGAAGTAACCAGTTTAAAGAAAGCAACCTCATTAGCAGAGAATTTTTCTTTGGTGAACCCTAAGACGAAAGAATCCAATATCAGAGCTGGCCAAATGAACTCACGTAGGGTGCAGAAGCACATAGGGCAAACTAATTGTGAACAGATTGATGAACATGCTAAATTACCAAAGTCTAGTGTTGGCGATAAGCCTGATTTTAAAAAGAGTTCAGGGTTGAATGTTCGAATCTGTTTTTGTGTAAAAAACCCGGTCATGTTGTGTCCAATTGTGTTCATAATCCTAAGAGGAATTTTTTGCAAAATAAGAAGGGCAATCAGGGTGATGTTAGCTTAGCAATCAACAATAGTGAAGTTATGAAAGGTGAAGATGTTGGACAACCAGAAGTCAGTATGAAGTCATTAGAACCATTTCAAAGTGAAGGCTTTGTTTCTTATAGTCAGCACAGTCAACCAGTACCTGTTAGGATTTTGAGAGACACGGCTTCTAGTAAGAGTATAGTGGTTAGGAGTGCTGTTCCTTTTATTGGAAAGACTCTAACTGGTGAGCATGTTGTTCTTAAAGGTCTTGGGCAATTGCCTGTAGTTTCTCCATTAGCAAGGATTTATCTACAGTCTGGATTTGCAAACAAATATGTGGAGCTTGCTGTGCATGATGAATTACCTGTGGAAGGGGTGTCACTTTTGATTGGTAATGATATTGCTGGTGAAGTAGTTGTTCCTAATCCAGTGGTTACTTTTACTCCTTTGGATATTAGTCCTACCTTGGAATTGGAGGCAGCAGCCCCTGAGTTGTTTCCTTCTTGTGTTGTCACTAGGAGTCACGTTAGTAGGACACAAAATGGTAGCGATGGTACCAATGAGTTTGACAAGGAAGGCTTGTCTTTTGGGTCCAGTAATTTGAAGTCTGACAAATGTGATGTTTTGGATAAGTCATTTGATTTGAGTTCATTTTTTCATGAGGATGAAGATAGTAAGTCAAATGATAAAATGGATTTTGTTAATAAGGATTTTCTTCATGAAACTACTGAGGTTTTGAACGAACCTGAAAGTGATGTACCAGATGACACCGACTTTGGTTGTTTTCCTATGAATAGGGAGACATTGATTTCTGCACAAGGTAGAGACCCTAACTTATCTAAATTATTTTCTTTAGCAGTAAGTGAGGATGACAGTAGAAGTGAAAGTCGCTGTTATTACATCAAAGATGGCTTGCTTATGAGAAAATTCTGCTTTCCAGATGTACCAGCTGAAGATGATTTTGCTATACATTCCTTCGTGCTTCAAGGATAAGGTAATAAGTATAGCACATAATAATTTGGGTGGACATTTGGGAATCAGAAAAACAGAGTATAAATTACTAAAATATTTTTATTGGCCTGGTATACATAAAGATGTATCTAGATTTTGCAGGACCTGTCATATTTGTCAGATAGTTGGAAAACCAAATCGAACAATTAAACCAGCTCCTTTGAGACCTATACCTGTTGTGGACGAACCATTTTCTAGGGTGATCTTCCAAAAACCAAAAAGGGTAATCAGTATATTCTGACAATGATGTGTGTAACAACAAGGTATCCGGAAGCAGTTCCGTTAAGGAACATAAAGCCTAAAACGCTACTGCCTGTGCTGGAAAAACTCTTCACTCAGTTTGGTATCCCAAAGATAATACAATCTGATCAGGGAGCAAATTTTACATCTGACTTATTTCAGCAGGTTATGACTCGCCTTGGTGTAACCCAGTATCATTCAAGTGCTTATCATCCGCAGAGCCAGGGTGCACTTGAAAGATTTCACCAGACTCTGAAGAATATGCTATCAAAATTCTGCATGGATCAAGAAAAGGATTGGATGAAGGTTTGAATTACATATTGTATGCGGTAAGAAGTACGTGTCAGGAGAGTCTAGGTTTTTCTCCATTTGAGCTTTTGTTTGGTAGAGATATTAGAGGACCCTTAAAGTTATTGCAAGAAACTTGGTTTAATGATGAGAGTACATCTAGTGTTAACGATTACATTTCTAAACTTCAAAGGAAACTGAAAATAGCTCATGATTTATCTAGAAAATTTCTCAATAAATCCCAGCGTAAAATGAAAATTAACTATGATTTAAATTCTGAACAAAGAAGTTTCAAACCAGGTGATTTAGTATTGTTATTTTTACCAGTAAGAAAATCTCCTTTAGAACCCAGGTATCAAGGTCCTTATCAAGTTATTTCTAAGGAAAGTGATCTTAACTATATGATAGCTACACCTGGACGGAGAAAGACACGGAAGTTGGTTCATGTTAATTTGATTAAAGATATCACCCTAAAGATGAAGTGCCTACTTTGGTCATTGAAAATGTAACAAGTAAAGGATATGATGACTTCTGTATTAGTGGCAAAGAAGTCAAAATTCAGAACTCTGATGTGCTTAAAAATCCTTCTACTAAATTAAGTCATTTATCTCTTACCCAAGCAGAAGATGTGAAAGAGTTGCTCATGTAGTTCAAAGAAATATTTGGAGATGTCCCTAAAGCCTGCACAGCAGCCAGTCACAATGTCCAGTTGGTTGAAGGTGCCCGTCCAGTTAAGCAGCCATTCTACAGACTGTCACATGAAAAGCTAAGGATACTAAAGCAGGAAGTCGATTTCTTACTAGATAATAATCTTGCAGAGCCAAGTGATAGTCCCTGGGCATCCCCATGCATACTTGTTGCGAAGAAAGATGGCGGACATCGCATGTGCACGGATTTCCGAAAGGTTAATTCCATGACACAAAAGGATTCTTATCCTATAGAGGACATGATAGACTCTGTTGGAAATTCTAAGTTCGTGACAAAGCTGGATCTTCTAAAGGGGTACTATCAAATCCCTTTGACTGATAGTGCCAAGAGAATCTCTTCTTTTGTAACGCCATTTCGTTTATACCAATATAAAGTACTTCCATTCGGTATGACCAATGCACCAGCAACATTTCAACGGATGATGGATGTTGTAATGGCAGGGCTAGAAGGAGTGAAAGTTTATCTAAAAACCCTGTCTATACTTTTTCAAAGACTGTTGGCGTACAACTTGACGGTGAATCTACATAAAAGTGAATTTGGAAAAGCTGAACTTATTTATTTGGGTCACAAAGTTGGAAGTGGGAGCATAACGCCAGTAACTGCAAAGACTGAAGCTATTGCTCAATGGCCTACACCAAATTCAAGGAAGGAAGTTCAAAGATTCTTGGGCATATGTGGATATTATCGCAGATTTTGTCCTAACTTTTCTAGTGTAGCTGCTCCATTGACGGACCTAGTAAGCGCAAAAAGGAAATTTATTTGGACCAAGACCTGTAATGAAGCATATGAAAGCTTAAAGAATATGCTTATTACTGCTCCCATTCTAAAGGCTCCAGACTTTGAACAGCCATTCTGTCTTCAAGTAGATGCTTCAGGTGTCGGAGTAGGAGCAGCCCTACTTCAAGAAGGAAAGGATGGGATTATGCATCCAGTTTCTTATTTTTCTCAGAAGCTAAAACCTCACCAGAGATCTTACTCATTCATAGAGAAAGAGGCCCTTCCTTTGTTGCTTGCCCTTGAAAGGTTTGAAGTCTACCTGGACAACAGTAAAACAATAGTGGTATATTGCGATCATAATCCATTAACATTCATCTCTCGTATGAAGAACAGAAATCCTCAGCTTACACGGTGGTGCCTGACTCTTCAACCTTACAACATTGATATCCAACACATAAGAGGAAAGGACAACATTGTAGCAGATTTCCTTTCAAGAATTCCAGAATGAATATTGTTGAATATAAATTTATAAATATGTATTGTTTAATGTAAAATGTAAATGGTACTTTTTATTTGGTTTAATATTGCTTGTTGTAATAAAAACTTTGTTTTTATCTTAATGGAGGGGAAGTGTTATGGATTGTGTTATGGATTGTGCTAGTGTTAATGAGTACTGGAGTGGTAACATGGGGAATAGTTGATCTGTCATGTATTTCATTGCTTGACTTACTGTTCTTGTAAAACTTGAGGATCCTTGGGGAAAACCTGAGAATGTTGACTTAGGGGGTTAATTTGACTATATGGTCAGTCATTTGGCCAGTGGTATTTGTTATTCACTAATTTACATATTGGTTTGCGTGAGTAATATTACTATGTATCTGTTGATTGTCATGTTCTTTGCTAAGTTTTTCCTTTTATTCTGTTATGGTGGTGATAACTGTTACTGTTCATTAATAAATTAGGTTAGTTGTTACTATTTAGTTTTATTCTAGCCTAGTGTTCTGTAACAATTTATTCATTCTTATTTTTTATTTACTAAATATTTTTTTTAATTTTATTTATTTTTATTTTATCATTTATTTATATTAATTTTTAATTTATTTTATTATTTATTTTATTTGTTTATCTTTATTAATTTGTTTATATTAATCTTAGTTATTTCTATTTATTTTTATAAAATTTTACTCATATATATTATTTTTTATTTTATTTATTTTTTATTTATTTCTTTTTTATCATCTTATTTTTATTGATTTTCATTTATTTTTATTTATTTTTTATTTTTTTACTTATTTTTTCATTTATTTGATTATTTTATATACATTTACTTATTTATTTTATATGTATTTATCTATTTTTAATTTATTTAATTAATCATTTATTCATTTTTTATTAATAACATTTATTATTTTTTCCTAATTTTTTAATTTTTAATTAATTTTTATTAATATATTTTTTATTGATTTATTTATTATTTTTTCAAAATTTTTGCTTGTTTTTAATTTATTTATTTATTTATTTGATTTTTATTTAGTATTTACTTATTTTCTTATTTTATTCTCTTTCTTATTTTTATTAAATTTTTATTTATTGTTGATTATTTTTTTATTATTTAATTTTTGTTTTTTTTTATTTATTTTTTAATTTATTTATTCTTTTATTTGGCTTTACTTATTTTTATTTTTTATTCGTTTTTTATTTAATTTATCTTTCTATTTATTTTGTTTTTATTTTTATTTCTTTTATTTTTATTTATTTTTTTATTTATTTATTTAGATTTATTTATTTCATTTACTTTTTTAATTTTATTTGTTTTTTATTTTATCTTTTATTATTGATTTTATTTTTCTTATTTATATATTTATTTACTTTTACTTGTTATTTTTATTTATTTCGTTTGTAGTCATTAATTTATTTTATTTTTTCTTCATTTTTATTTATTTCATTTATACCTATTCATTTTTATTAATTTATCTTTTTTGGGTTTCGTTTTAATTTTTATATCTTCATTAATATTTTTTTATTTATTTTATGAATTTTATTTATTTATTTATTTTTATTTATCATATTATTTTTAAACGCACTTTTATTTTTGTTTCTTTTTATTTATTTATATTTATATTTAAATTCATTTATTTATTTTTTTTATTAATTTTTAGTTTTACATTTTTTTAGTTTTTTTCATTTCATTTTTTATTTTTATTTAGCTTTATTTATTTATTTTTATTTTTCACTTTTGTTTATTTTTATCGATTTTTATTTTTTAATATTAATTTAGTTATTTTTATTTCATTTTATTTATGCTGTTTATATTTATTTACTTTTTATTTATTCGAATTTATATATTTTTATTATCTACTTTTATTTATTTATTTATTTGTATTTATATATATTTTAATTATCTAATTTTATTTATTTATTTATTTGTATTTATATATTTATTTTTTATTTATTTAACTTTTTTATTATTTATATCTAGTTTTATTTATTTTTTTACTTATATATATTTTTTAGGCATTTTTGTTTATTTTTTATTTAGTTTTTATTTTTTTTTTTACGTTTTGTTTATTTTAATTTTTTTACTTTCATTTATTTTCATTATTTACTTTTACTTATATTTTTTAGTTTTTTTTATCTTTTTATTTATTTTCATACTGTAATTTTTTTTTATTTATGTTATTTTTTATTTATTTACTTTAGTTTATATATCTTCATTTCTTTTATTTTTCTTTCTTTCTTTGTTTATTTTGTGCAGTGTTATAGAATTTTTATTATTACTTTCTTATTTTTAATTGCTTTAATTAATTTATTTTTATTTATATTTATTTATTTTTATTTATCTGTTTATATACATTTTTATTCTTTTATTTTTATTGATTTATTTTTTTATTTATTTGGTTATCTATTTATATTCATTTTTACTTATCTATTTTTATTTATTTTTTATTTTACTTATTTTTTATGATTTTTATTTATTTATGTTTATTTATTTTTTATTATTTATTTTTATTTATATATTATTATTTATTTTTTATTCATTTTTATTCATTTACTTATTTATTTATTTACCTATTTTTTTTATTTAACTTATATGAATTTATATTTGTTTATTCAATTTTGTCCATTCTTATTAATTTATTTGTATTTCTTCATTTTTATCTATTTATATCTTTTTTATTTGTATTTATTTATTTCCGTTTAATAATATTTATTACTTTTTATTTATTTACCTTTTTTCAGTTACCTTTATTTAGTTTTTATTTTTGTGTTTTAAATTTATTTAATATTTTTATTTTATTATATTATCAATTATTGTTTATTATTGATTTTTATTTCATTATTTTCTATTATTATTATTATATTTATTTATTCATTACTATTAGTTATATTTATTTCTATTTATTTGCTTTAAAATATTTATTTTATTTATTTTAATGTATTTATTTTTATTTATTTGCTTTTTATTTTAATTTATATATAATATGTATTTATTTTATTTATCTTTATTTAAACATATTTGTTTTTATTTCCATATTTATTTACTTTTATTTATTTTATTTTAATTTATTTTTTACCTATTTAATTATTTTTTATATTTTCATATATTTTTAATTATCTTATTTTCATTTACTTATTATTATTTATTCATTAGTTTATAATTTTATTTATTAATTTTTAAAAAATTATTTCTATTTGTTTCTATTCATTTTTTTATTATTATTTTTTTTATTCAATTATTTTTATTTGTGTATAAAATTACTTTTTATTTATTCTCGTTTTTACTTATTTATTTTTTAGTCATCATTCTTTATTTTTATTTATATTTATTTATTTATTCATTTTTATTTTTAATATTTATTAATTGTTTACTTGTTTTTCTTTATTAAATTTCTTATTTATTTCTAGTTATCTATTATTTCCTTTTATTTATTTATTTTTATTTATTTGTTTTTATTAAGGTTAGTTATTTCTATTTATTCTTATATAATTTTATTTATATGTATTTATTTTTTATTTATTTTTTGTTTTTATTTATATCTTTTTAATTATTTTATTTCCATTTATTTTCATTTATTTTTATTTATTTATTTTTATTTACATGATTATTTTTAATTTAATTTATTATTTATATTTATTTACTTCTTTATTTTTTATGTATTTATCTATTTTTAATTGATTGATAGTTTGATTTTTTATTAATAATATTTATATATTTTTCCTACTTTTTACATTTTTTTTTATCTTTTATTTATTTATTTATTTATTATTTTTTCCTAGTTTTTTTTATTTGTTTTTAATTTTTTATGAATTTATTTATTTATTTATTTATTTATTTATTTAATTTTTATTTATTATTTATTTATTTTCTTATTTGATTCTATATTTTTCTATTTTTTTATTTATTGTTTATTATTTTTTCCCATTATCCAGTTTATTTTTTTATTTGATTTATCATTTAATTTATTTTGTTTTTATCTTTATTTCTTTTATTTTTATTTATTTTTTTTTATTTCTATTTATTTTTATTTACCTTTTCTTTTTTAATTTTTATTTTTTATTATTTATTTTATTTGTTTTCATTAATTTATTTTTACTTATTTATTTATTTTCACTTGTTATTTTTATTTATTTCTTTTAGATCTGTCAATGGAGACGCTATTGTAGAAAAATTCCGCACAAAATGGCGAAAGAAACCCGACATACCTAGGAATGAACGAATCTGCTTCCTGGTTTTGGGAACTGGAAAACTCACGATAGCTTTGACTTTGTCATCATTCACTCTGACTCCTTCTTTAGAGATAACATGACCTTGGTAAACAATTTCTTTCTTCAGAAACTCACATTTAGCCAATTTGACTTTTAATCCAGCGAACCTTAATCGCTTGAGGACTTCTTTTAACACCTTTAGATCTTCTTCGATTGTATCTGTGCATATGAGAATGTCATCCATGTACACAAACACCGACTTTCCTAATAAACCGTGAAGTACTGTGTTAACCAGTCTAGTAAATGTTATTGGGGACCCTTGTAATCCAAAAGGCATCCTATTAAACTCGTAATGTCACTTTGGTATAGAAAATGCTGTAAATTTACGACTATTCTCGCTAAGCGGAACTTCCAAAAATCCTTGCATAAGATCTATAGACGAATATATATTCTTGCCACCGATCTCAACAAACAAATCAGGCAAACAAGCCACAGGGTATCTATCTGGGCATGTCTTCTCGTTCAATTTACGAAAGTCTACGCAAACTCTGATGCTACCGTCTTTCTTTGGGACAGCTAGTAAAGGAAAATTAAAAGGTGAAGAGCTTGCCCTAATAAT
The DNA here is from genome assembly GCA_039081455.1 of Macrobrachium rosenbergii. Taxonomy (NCBI): domain Eukaryota; kingdom Metazoa; phylum Arthropoda; class Malacostraca; order Decapoda; family Palaemonidae; genus Macrobrachium; species Macrobrachium rosenbergii. The sequence continues at coordinate 726,010 of JANJGK010000018.1, forward strand.
ACCTTCCGACTCCCGCTTCTGAACTTCTTTTTCTACTTCTTCTCTGATCTTAAAAGGAATTCGATACGCTGGAATATATATGGGATTTGTACCTTTCTCTAGGCGGATTGAATGTTCTAAAACATCTGTAACTCCTAGTTTATCTCCCTTCAAAGCAATAATATCTAAATATTCTTTCAACACTTTCTCTACCTTATCTGAATACTCGGAATAATCAGCTTTAGCCAAATATTCGTGAAGAACTTGACTTCTGAATTGTAGCTCCTCACTGGGAAACATGTTACCGTCTCCACAAAAACTCACTATCTTATGTTCTTCCTTAAACTCTTCAAAATCAATTACGTAAGTACCCTTGTGATATTTTTTCACTGAGTCTTGATAGCTTACTAATTCTACTGTAGTTACGCCTGCGACTGAAACTTCATTTACTGACACCGTACTCCCAACGTCTTTGAATTTCTCGGTTCCCTCAACAACGCATACTTGAGAAGGAAACTTTTTCTCTTTCACCGACACTTTAATCAATGTAGGAACTCGCGGGTGCAATTGAATATCTTCCAACAAAAATCCTTTGAAAGACTTTTGCAGAACGTCTTCATTCTCTAATGAATGTGTTACACATGTCGCAGTCTGCGTCTTGGGTTTCTCACAAGTTTTTTCCATGTGTCTATATGGAACAAAACAACCTGGTACACCTATTGTAATCCCCTGAATTCCCGTAAGAATATTGATGTTATGTCGCATACAAGAAGGGTGTCCTAGCAAAACCATTTCACCTAAGGCTAATCCTTCTATGACCAAAAATGGTTCTACTATTGTCTTTCCGCCGATACAAAGCATAAGAGATGACGAACCTAAGATATTCAATTTTCTCGCCTGTCTCATTAGTAGGGACTAATTTACACTCTGGAAATTTCGAGTGAAAAAGATCAGCATCTATTAGGTTAACTGAGCTACCAGAATCAATGAAGATAGAAATTTCAATGCCATTAGAAAATCCACGTACAATCGGCCTAGGTTCTGGTGACTCTAAGACCTGATTGCTCATTATCCTGTGTCCGTCTTCGAACTTATCTTGTGAAAATTCTGATGTTCGTTTGTGTACCTAGAACTTGCATCATGTGAAATTCTTCTGTCATATCTATTAAAACTACCCCGTGTTTTCCCTAAATATTCTCTATTCTTTGTGGCTGGGCAAAATCTCCACCCATGGTCTGAAGATTTGCAAGCTGAACAATATCTCATTTAATTTAAACAACGAATTGTTGTTACTGATCTCTCTGAGGTTTTCTTCGATTCCACCCGTGCACATGATTTCACTCCTGCATCGTTTCCTAGATTTGAGGAATTTGCGTTATTCTGTGGTTTTGAAACTGTTGCTGAAATCTTAGCACCTCCCTTCACAAAACTACTGTCCAGCGTCGGGCATTTTGATAGATTTTTGTTAATCTGTGCAAACAAAAAGGATTCATCTGTATCCTGATCAATTCTTTTATCAAAACTATCTGTAATTATATCTGGGACTGACATTAAAAGGCAGGCAAAGTGTAGCAGTTTTCCAAATTATCTAAGGAGATATTATTTCCATTTACCCATGGAGAGTTTATCATAGATTTCTTTAACTCACCTACTGCATCAAATAAACGAGCACTGTACACGATTAATGAATCGTTACCCTTCCTAGTTCTGATAAGTGCTCGTAAATTCCGAACAACGCATTCGCGGTCAATCCCTCCATACGACGCACGTAAAAATTCCTGAAGTTCTTTCCAAGTTTTACACTTTCTGAACTCGAAACCTCGTGCTCGTTCTCCAATGTCTCCTTTGTCTAAATCTAAGAAAGCCTTTGCTTCTCTTAAAGCATCAGCACCACTTGTAATCTTCCTAGAATTCAGATAATTATCTACTGATTCAATAAATGTCTCTACATTCTGTGTTAATTTCCCATCAACTAGGCCTTGAAAGTTTGTAATGCCTGCATTAAAATGTGTCAGCTTATGGGTCACAACCGACTGGGACGGACCTGCTTCTGAGTCTGAGTCTGACATTTTGCGAAATATTCGACGACCCGAACGTAACAACATAAGAAGAGAAGAAAGAAAACGGGAGAAAGGCGGAAGGTTAAGCCTCTCCTAAAAAAGAACAGAAAACTTGTTACTTATCACTCTGCTAACAGAAAACGGAGCTCTGTGCAACTTGTGACGTCACCATCTCGAAGACAAAAAAAAAAAAGATGATTTTGTAGACTCATCATCCCCTTAATTAACTCACAATCGCCACTAATCACACTTCTTTGGGTATTTTCTTAACCCCAAATTGCTCTACATATCACCCAGATCTATTTTCACAATTCCCCACTCCCGAATACTCGAATAGAAACAAAAATAAAAGATTACCGTGATAACACATAACTCGACACACTTATCACACCCACTCTCATAAGACTGACTTCTCATTTCGCCCCAGGCTAGTCCGTGCCTTGGGCATCAATGTTGTCAATTAGTCTATTATTAACTCCCTATATCCAAACTAAAGCTTCACCCTGCCACTAAATTAAAACTTTTACCGCTGCCACCATATTAATCTGTTACACCATGTAAAACAGACTCAATATTCCGTGTAGGAATATTATGTAACGTTTGCCTTTAGCGACCTACCTTCAGGAAAGGCATGGAATTTCGACCCTGGTCTCACTACCTGAACACTCCCCCTTAGGCCCCACACACCCTTCTTTTTCTCTCAGCGAGTCTTTCACTGCATTCGTTTCACGCATCCCCTCTCTCTCTCTCTCTCATCTCACAAAGATCTCTTTCTCTCTCTCTCGGCGTTCGCCTCATGCATTCTCTTTCTCTTGCATTCCACATTAAAGAAATGAAATGGATCATCTAAAGAAACACAATCTTTCCTACAAAAATAGATTTATTATTTAAAGCAACTCAACAAGTAATGAATAAACAAAGCAAAGATTAAAATGCATCACAAATGAAATTATCCAGTAAAAAAAACATCTAACTCAAGATTTAGTCTCAGTCCAACTAAAAATCTGATTGTGGCTAATAGCCTGCAAATTCAAAAACTCTCACATACTCTATCTTAGACACTGTAGTCTAGTCTCAGAAGTCTACCACATGAGAAATTTAGGCATTGCAAGGTTTGCATCTGTCTTTCTATAATCACACCACCATGATAACATCATGTCACACAATGTCATCACCACAACAATGTTCTCACCACAATGTTCCCACCACCGACATCTGTCGAAAGAATTAAGCACAAATAATAATCTCCCAAAAATATGCAAGTGCAAAACATAATAATGAAAAGTCTAAAATGCTTGAGTAAAGTGCCTACTGGTAAATAGAACACAATAAAATAGAATATTGAAATGGTGAAAGGTTATGATCACTTCCCACACAAGTTCAAAAATGTCTTGAAACATGGTAAAAAACATAAGTTCACAATTCACACAGAAAAACGAAGAGTCTGAACTTTACCTTATTCTGCCAATTCTAAGAGATTGCACACACAAAGCTAATGTCTTGACGATCTCGCTCTAGCTTCGCTAATGAACGATCGGACTAATTTTTGGGCAGAATTAGACACAAAATCTAGATTTTCTAACGTACGAACTTATGTACCCACATACCAACTCGGTCATATGACTCGCATACCAGAGCCAATATTGTGTGTTCATCAAACAAACGGCTGAAGTAACCAAACTATTTGCTGAATGCAACGATTTGCAACTGTCTGTCTTGACCTACTACCATCTTGCAGCAACTTCTCTTCCATCACACCTTATAACGCAGTAATGTTAAAACAGCCATATTTTTCTAAAACAGTTATATATATATATATATATATATATATATATATATATATATATATATATATATATATATATATATATATATATATATATATATATATATATATATATATATATATATATATATATATATATATATATATATATATATATATATATATATATATATATATATATATATATATATATATATATATATATATTTATATATATATATATATATATATATATTTATATATATATATATATATATATATATATATATATATATATATATATATATATATATATATATATATATATATATATATATATATTATATTTTTTTATTATTTATTGATTTTATCTATTTGATTTATTTTTATTTATTTGATATTATTTTTTATTCATTTATCTTGTTCAATATATTTTCTTTTATTTTACTTTTCTTTATTTACTTATTTATATTTTATCAATTTTGTTTACTTATTTATTATTATTTATTTATTTTAATTTATTTTTAGTTATTCATTATTTATTGATATTTATTTATTTATTATTTATTTATTTTTATTTATTTTTAGTTATTCATTATTTATTGATATTTATTTATTTATTTTTATTTGTTTACTTGGTAATTTTATTAATCTAATTTCATTTATATTTATTAATTTTATTTATTAATTTTACTATTTTATTCCTTGATTTATATTTATTTATTTTTAATTGTTTACATTTATCATTATATCACTATTTATTCTTTTTTTATTTATTGTATTCATTTTATTTATTTATTTATTGATTATTTAAATGTTTTATATATTATAATATTTTATTTATCATCTTTTTTTAATTGTTTGATTTATTTTAATTTATTTTTTATTTGTTTTTATTTATTTATTCATTCAACTTAATTTATTTGTATTAATAAAAATAACCAAATAAATAAATAAAAATAAATAAAAGCAAATAAAATCAAATAGAATAAATTGATGAAACCAAATATAAATAAATAAGTAAATAGATAAATATCAATAAATAATAAATAAATAAAAATCAATAAGAAGTAAATAAAAGTGAATAAAAAATATATAAGTAATAATAATTAAGTAAAGAAAATAGAATAAAAATATGTAAATAAATAGAGAAAAATAAAATACATGAAGGTATATAAATGAAAATGAATAAATGAAAATTATAAATTAAATAAAAACCAATAAAATAAATAAAACTAATAAAACTATAAAAAACAAAAATTAAGTAAATAAATAAAAATATGGAAATAAATAAATAAAAATAAACAATAATAATTAATAAAAAAAATAGATAAATAAAAATACATAAATAAAGAAAAAAAATTGTATAAATGAAATTAAATAAAATAAATAAAACAAAAAAGATAAATAAATAAAGCTAAATAAAAAAATAATGATGAAATAAAAAATAAAAATATATAAACAAATATACACCAAAAATAAATTAATAAAAATAAAAATATATATATAAATTAAATTAATAAATAAATATAAAAATAATTTAATAAAAAAAATAAATATAAGTACAAGTAAATAAATAAAAATAAAAAAAAGTAATTAAAAATAACACAAATAAAAATAGAAAATAAAAATAAAAAATAAATAAAGATAAATAAAGTAAATACAGAAAAATAAATTAAAATATATTAATAAAGATATATAAATTAAAAGACAAAAAAATGTAAAAAATAAAATAAATTAAAATAAATAAAGATATTTTTCCAACATTTATTCACATTTATTTGCATTTATATTCAAATTAGTGTTCATAATATTTTGTATGACTGATATTTAGTAGAATTAGATAAAAAAAAATATACATGATTTATTACGATAAAAGTATTTATTTAAGAATAGTCGAATAACATTTGAGAACTTAAGTCAAAATCAAAGTTTACGAATGTTCTATTTTACTTACTCATTTCTTAATCAAATTTATTTGTTTTTCTTATATCCACTTTAATTTTACTTTTATTCATATTTTCTCACTTTTTTTTAGTGTTCTCTTAATAATTATTAAAATTTTATTTATATCATATTCGTTCTTTATCTTCAGTTATTTATTATATTTATCCCATATCATTTGTTATTTTCTATGTTTTTTAGACTTTTCTTTTCAGCAAAATTCTGTGTTTCTGTTTGTTTTTGTGCTTATGTTTTCCTAACATTTATTCACATTTATTACCATTTATTTTAATCAGTTTTTGATGTCAGCTATATATATTTTAATGGTATATCTTTATTTAACATTTAGTATTATTTTTAAATGTTTGATTCATGTTTGTTTTAATTTTCATCTTATTTCATTTCATATGTTTTGTTTGATTATATTTCCTGTTTCTGTTTAATTATTGTTATTGTTTACCTATGGTATTTGTTATTTGAATTAAAAATAAAAATTCAAGTACAAAGATAAAACAACAATGGTAAATAATAATTAAAATCAGTCATCAAAAAGAGGGCAAAATTTGTAAAAATCTTGTATTCAAATTTAATTTTTTTTGTATATGTTATATTCATTCTCCTATTATTAGGTGATTTTTTTAAATGGTTTTTCATTTAAATATTGATTGTTTTTTTTTTTTTTTTTTTTTTGTAATATTCGGTTATAAGAATATACCTGAAAAAGTTATGTTACATCTTTTTACTTTTTTAGGTCATTATTGAACTTAATTTTATACTTAAATATTGATTGTTTTTTAAGCGAATTTTCAAAATATATTTCCGTTATAATAATATATCAGTAAACCTTACACTAAAATCAGTCACCAAAAAGAGGGCAAAAATCCCAAAAAATATTCTATTCAAATTGAAATAATTTTCAAACTTTTAACATATTACATTTAATTTCTTTTCATTAATGATTTTTTAAAATTGGATTTTGACTTAAATCTTGAATGTTTTTAACAGTATTTTTATATATAAAGCTTAAATGACCACTTAGCCTTTAATTTTATCTTGATTGTTTTTTACGGAGATTTTTTTCATAAAACTTTGTTATAAGAACATATCCATAAATGGTAAACTAAAATCAGTCATCAAAAAGAGGGCAAAACAACGAAAAATATCGTAATCAAATTGAATAATTTTTTAACTTTTAAAATATTTCATTTATTTTCCTTTTTTTTATAATTTTTAAAATATTTATTATTATTATTATTATTATTATTATTATTATTATTATTATTATTATTATTATTATTATTATTATTATTATTATTATTATTATTATTATTACATTCTAAAAATTTTATATATCCAAAATTTTATTTCTTGATATTTGGTATAATTTATTTTACCAGAATTTTATTTAGTAGAGTTAAATCTAAAAACATATATGATTTATTATGACAAAAACAATGTTTCATAAATTCAGTACCTAAATTATGCAACAAAAGAAAAATAAGGATCATATACTTTTTGCATATAAAAATACCGTTAAAAAGCTTCAAGATTTAAGACAGAAATCAATTTAAAAATCATAAAAAAAGGAAAATAAATTAAATATATAAAAAGTAAAACAAAAACTGATATTTTTCGTAGTTTTGCCCTCGTTTTGAATAACTGATTTTAGTTTACCGTTTACGGATACATTCTTATGACAAAATTCTATAAACAAAAAATCTCCATTAAAAATAAATAATATAAAATTAAAGGCTAAATGTTCATATACGTTTCGTATATCAGTAAACGTTAAACTAAAATCAGTCACCAAAAAGAGGGCAAAACTCCCAAAAAATATTCTATTCAAGTTGAAATAATTTTCAAACTTTTTACATATTACATTTAATTTCTTTTCCTTAATGATTTTTAAAATTGATTTTTGACTTAAATCTTGGATGTTTTAAACAGTATTTTTATATACAAAACTTAAATGACCACTTAGCCTTTAATTTTATCTTGATTGTTTTTACGGAGATTTTTTTCATAAAACTTTGTTATAAGAACATATTCATAAATGGTAAACTAAAATCAGTCATCAAAAAGAGGGCAAAACAACGAAAAATATCGTAATCAAATTGAATAATTTTTTAACTTTTAAAATACTTAATTTATTTTCCTTTTTTTAAAAATTTTTTAAATATTTATTATTATTATTATTATTATTATTATTATTATTATTATTATTATTATTATTATTATTATTATTATTATTATTATTATTATTATTATTATTATTATTATTATTGCATTCTAAAAATTTTATATATCCTAAATTTTATTTCTTGATATTTGGTATAATTTATTTTACCAGAATTTTATTTAGTAGAATGAAATCCAAAAACATATATGATTTATTATGACAAAAATAATGTTTCATAAATTCAGTACCTAAATTATGCAGTAAAAGAAAAATAAGGATCATATACTTTTTGCATATGAAAATACCGTTAAAAAGCTTCAATATTTAAGACTGAAATCAATTTAAAAATGATAATAAAAGGAAAATAAATTAAATATGTAAAAAGTAAAACAAAAACTGATATTTTTCGTAGTTTTGCCCTCTTTTTGAATAACTGATTTTAGTTTACCATTTACGGATACATTCTTATGACAAAATTCTATAAACAAAAAATCTCCGTTAAAAATAATTAATATAAAATTAAAGGCTAAATGTTCATATACGTTTTGTATATCAGTAAACGTTAAACTAAAATCAGTCATCAAAAGGAGGGTAAAAATCCCCCAAAAAATATTGTATTCAAATTGAAATATTTTGAAAACTTTTTACTTATTTCATTTATTTTCCTTTTCTTAATGATTTTTCAAATTAATTTCTTACTGAAATCTTGAATGTTTTTAACAGTTTTTATATATACAAAACTTAAATGACCATTTAACCTTTAATTTTATCTTGATTGTTTTTAATGGAGATTTTTTTAACATAAAACTTTGTTATAAGAATATATCCGTAAAGGTAAACTAAAATTTATCAAAAAGAGGCCAAGACTACGAAAAATATTTTAAACAAATTTAATTTTTTTTTTTACTTTTTACATTTTTCATTTATTTTCCTTTTTTAAATGATTTTTAAATTGATTTTTATCTTAAATTCTTAATGATCTTTAGGTAATTTTTGAAGTTGATTTTTTACCTGAATATTGATTGTTTTTTTTTATGGAGATTTTATTTTATATAATTCTGTTATAATAATATATCAGTAAACGTAAAACTAAAATCAGTCATCAAAAAGAGGGCAAAACTCCCCATAAAATATTATATTCGAATTAAAATATTTTTGAAACTTTTTACATATTTTATTTATTTTCTTTTTTGAAATGATTTTTTAAACGGAGGTTTATTTTTATTTTGATCTAAGAATATAACCGTAAACGGTAAACTAAAATCAGTCATCAAAAAGAGGGCGAAACTACGAGAAATATAGTAATCAAATTTAATGATTTTTTTCACTTTTTACATATTTCATTTATTTTCATTTTTTCAATGATTTTCAAATTATTTATTATTATTATTATTTATTATTATTATTATTATTATTATTATTATTATTATTATTATTATTATTATCATCGACGATTTCTTCGTTCAAGCAGACAGCGAGGAGGAGGTTGAGGCCTTTCGTCAGACGTTCCAGCAGTGTAGTGTGCTGAACTACACTGAGCTCAGCACAAAGACGGAGCGGAACTTGAAGACATCAGTCTACAAGAAATCCACCAATTTGGGACTATGTTTGAACGAAGATAGCGAGTGCTCTGCTAGGTTTAAGAATACGACGGTCAGGACCTTCATTAGAAGGGCCCGCTCCCACTGCTCCACCTGGCAAGACACTAACAAGGAATTTGAACGTACTGCAACAAATGTTGGTGAATAATGGTTTCACCAACAAACTCATCAACAAAGATACTCGAACTGGCCTGGAAAAATTGTATAGCGGTGAGAGTGCACAACCTGGCCCCCGAGATGACATAAAGATATATTATAAGGCCCGGATGCATTCCCAGTACCGCGAGGGCGAGAGCTCCATGAAGAAAATCGTCATGGAGAACGTCACCCCGACCGACGACAGTAAGAAAATAAATCTAGTAATTTATTACAAGAACTCCCGCACCCGTGATCTTGTGATGAAGAGTAACCCCTCTCCGCCAGCAAAGACCCCCTCAAGCAGAAGAACGTGGTCTACCAATTTGTATGTCCTGTCCGAGGATGCCCCGGCGTTTATATTGGAATGGCCACGATGCGTCTGTCAAAAAGGATCTCCTACCACGCCCAGGAGGGTGCCATCATGAACCACGTCCGTGTTACCCACAATATTTCCATCTCCCGAGACAGAATTATCCAAAATATAAGTATAATCGAGAGAGCGCCGACCCTCGACGTCTGCGCCTGCTGGAAGCGCTCCTCATTGCCGAGAGAAAACCCACAATGAATACGGCGCAGGAGGCATCGCTTCGCTAAATTTATCGAAAAATTACTTGAGTAACTTTTAGGATGGAAAAACTAATGAGGACAAGAGAAAATTGATGAAAATTAAATACTTTAATATAAAACTTGAGTCAAGACTGAATTTATTGAAGGCTATAGCTTCATGAAATTAAGTATTGAATCCCCAGTCTACATTGATGAAAGTGTTCTGTTAGTTCTAAGACGATAGCTCTTGACCTCTCTTCAGTCCAATGTTCCACCCCTTTCAGCGAAACTCCAACCTACAGGAAAAAAGACAAGTTATAGGGAGCGACTGGTTGCCATCCTAAACACTTAATATTTAAAAACAGTTACCGAGGCTAAACCAAGAAACTTAAATCTCAAACGATTTTATACTCGATACGTTAATCACGTCACTGAAGGTTGAAAAATTAATGAAGGGCCTTGCCTCAAAGATCTTTAAGTGTATAGTACACTATCGCCGACTAAGTACACATAACACCCTTGGGTGTGTATTACATGAACTTACCCGAGTTGGGCAGCCAGCAGCGAAGATCTTGGAACTCAGTTGTCGTCCTCCACCATATATTGTCCTTCACCTTGAACCCCCACACGATGAGCTTATTTTCTCATGTTCAATTTCGTACACCTTTCGAAGATTCGTGGTTCAGCAGGAAGTCCCTTGAGCTGCATGACCACATCAGTACCTCCGGGAAACGATCCATCCATAAAAAGTGTAGAAAGTAGAAATTGATCACCCGGCCAGCCAACTATTAAATCCTCAAAATTTTTCGTAACCGACAACTGTCCGTCTTGTCTCTGGCGACGGTGTTGGTAATGAAGGGTAGTAGCGGTACTTTGGTACCGCTTTACCCGAGCTTCTTCCACGTCCTTGTTAGGTCTGACGTATGTCATTTAGTGACGTATCCAAGGACCGTGGAAACATGGAAGTCCATATACGTACAACTTCAAGGGGTTACTTAACTCAATTGATTAATTATTTAATTTAAATAAAGTTTGAGATTCAAATTCTTGAAAAATGTTATATTTGTATTAATATTTTCGTACAGTCGCCCCTATCCACGAATTCGAGAAGAGCAATGCCGAACAACCACCAAATCCAACATATACCTGAAAATTACAACCCTGAGAATGGAGACGTCCCTGATGAGAGAGGCGACCTTCGAGACAACCCCCAGACTAAAAGAGAGATGAAATAATGACGTCATTCATCCTCCGCCCTATAGCAGCTAAACTACCGATGATGTCAGGCCAATGGGAACGCCGGAATGAGTGGTATTCCCAGGTTGCGAAGATCTGTCAGGATCGAGCTTCGCCGCAGAAATTTGGCTTGAAGTTCGCCGACTGCAACCAATCAAAATTCGTTGTCCAAGACCCCCCGCTGAAGCCCGTGTATAAATTCGGAAGGACCTATGTAACTTGCCAGTCCTCTACTAGCTCCCGTTGGAGAATGACATAAAAGTCTGTCGAAACGTCGCGGCAACAAGTGTTTAGCAACTATATAAATTATAATATTCTAACTGTATAAAATATATAGAGAGCAGAATCCAGATTTTTTACTTTTCCCCCATTAAATGACAAATATAGGCGAGCTGTAAGCACGCACCTCCAATGAAGAGAAGTCCGAAATACGGAAAATAGAAAAAGTCTTGTACAAAATAAATGCAGCTGAAGCAGCAATATTATTCAATAAAACCAGTTTAAAAGAGGGCCTGCTGCCAAATTATATTATTATTATTATTATTATTATTATTATTATTATTATTATTATTATTATTATTATTATTATTATTATTATTATTATTATTATTATTATTATTATTTTTGTTATTATTATTATTTTTATTATTATTATTATTATTAGTATTATTATTATTATTATTATTATTATTATTATTATTATTATTGCATTCTTAAAATTTTATATATCATAAAAAATAAATAATTTTTTTCATTAATTTATCTATTTTTCCTCATTTTCATTGTTTTTTTCATTTTTATTTTTTATTTCTTTATTTATATACTTAATTTTTATTAGATTATTTATTATTTTTTTCTCCATTTTAATTTGTTTTTCATTTATATATCTATTAATATTTTATTTATTTGTTTATTTAATTTTATTTATGTTTTAATTATTTTTATTTTTATTTATTCTTTATTTACTGTTCATCTTTTTTATTTATTTAAATTTTTTTTGTTCAGTTGTTTAATTTTTATTTATATATATTTTTTTTCATTATTTTATTTATATTTTTACTTATTTCGTTTTTATTTATTATTTCTTTTATTTTCCATTATCTTATTTTTTATTTATTTACGATAATTTATGTTTATTTACTCCTACTTATTTTCTTCATACTTTTATTTATTTAAATTATTTTTATTTATTTATTTTATTTATATGTTTTTTATTTATTTTTTTATTTTCATTTTTATTTGTTTTATTTATTTTATTTATCGAATTTTTATTTCTTTTTGATTTAAATATCCTTATTTTATTTAGTTTTATTTTTATTTTTCTATTTATATTTATTTATTTATAATTATTTTTTATTTTCATTTATTTTTATTTATTTATTTTTTATTCATATTTTTTTTGATAATTCATTAATCAATTTATTTGTTTTTATTTATTTATTTATTTATATGTAATTATTAATTAATTTTATTTATTTATTTGTGTATTTATATTTATGCATTTATTTATTTTCATTTATTTATCTATTTATTATTTGTTATTTATTTTTTATCCAATTTTATTTATTTCTTATCTTTACTTATTTATTTTGTATTTCTTTAATCATCTTATTTATTTTTTTATCTTTATTTATTTTATTTATTTTTTATTTCTATATTTTTATTTTATATTTTTATTTATTCATTTTCATTTATTATTATTATTTTTATTATTTAATTTATTGTTTTTTTTTATCTTATTTATTTCCATTTACTTACTTTTTTTATTTGTGCTTATTTTTTATTTATTTATTGGAATTTATATATATTTATTAATATTTATTTATTTATTTATTTGAATATATATATTTCGTTCATTTTTTTATTTATTTAACTTTTTTAATAATTTATTTAAATTTTTATTTATTTTAAGGCATTTTTATTTATTTTGTATTTAGTTTAGTTATTTTTTATTTATTTAGTTTTATTTATTATTTTTTACTTTCATTTATTTTTATTTTTTACTTTTATCTGTTTTTATTTATTTAATTTCATATATTTTATTTTTTTATTTAATTTATACTTTTCATTTATTTATTTTCGTTTATATATCTTCATTTCTCTTATTTTTCTTAAATTATTTATTTATTTTATTCAATGTTATATACTTCATTTTTTTTATTTATTCATTTTATTTATTAATCTATTCAAAATTTGTTTATTACTTATTATTTTTTTTAATTTTATTCAATTTTTTTATTGATCGTTTATTTATTGTTTATCTTTTTTAGTTATTTAATTTTTACATTTTTTATTTATCTTTTTATCTATTTTTGTTTATTTTTTAAATTTAGTTATATTTTTTTTATTTTTTTATTTATTTTCTATTTGTTATTTTTATTTATTTACTTATTCATTCATTTACTTATTTATCTATTTTTATTTATTTTTATTTACTTTTTCAGTTTATTTTTTTATTTTTTATTATTTATTTTCTTTTATTTATTTTTATTTATTTATTTATTTTTACATGTTATTTTTATTTATTTCACTTATATTCATTTATTTATTTCAATTTTATTTATTTTTATTTATTTTTATATTAATTTTCGTATTTTTATTTACTTATTTTATTTGTATATTTTTTATATTTGAATTTTTATATCTTTATTAACATATTTTTATTTATTTCTAAGAATTTTATTTATTTACTTTTTTATTTATTTCTTTCTATTTATGTTATTTATATTTTTACTTACTCTTTTATGTTTTATTTATATATTTATTTTTATTTATATTTATGTATTTATTTGTTTATATATTGTTATTTATTTTTTATTTAAATTTATTGTTTTTCGTTATTTGTTGTATATTTGTTTCTTATTTCGTTATTATTACCATTTAGTTTTATTTATTTTTATATATTTATTTTTATTTTTTACTTTTCTTGAATTTTATTTATTTTTATAGATTTTTATTTTTTAAATATTATTTAGTTATTTTTATTCAAGTTTATTTGTCCTATTTATATTTCATTTATTTATGAATGTTTATTTATTTTATTTTATTTTTAATTGTTTATTTTTAATATTTATTTTTATTCCTTTTATTTTTTTCTATTTATTTATGCATTTTTATATAGTTATTTTTATTTACTTTATTTATGGTTATTTTTTTATTGATTTTATTTATTTGATCTATTTTTATCTATTTCATATTATTTTTTATTTATTTATCTTTATTTATTCATTTACTTTTATTTAATTTTTTCCCTATTATTATTATTTATTTCTATTTATTTATATTCATTTGTTTTATTTCTTTTTATAATTCATTTATTTAGTTATTTTATTAATCTATTTTCATTTATTTTTATTAGTTTTATTTATTAATTTTATTATTTTGTTTATTTATTTATATTATTATTTTATTATTTATATACATTTATGGATTATTATTTATCCATATATTTATTTATACTTATTTAATTGTTTATTTATTTAATTACTTATTTTTATATATTTTTAGTTATTATCATTTTTTATTTATCATTGTTAATTTTTTATTGTTTTATTCATTTTAATTAATTTTAATTATTTTTATTCATTTTTATTCATTTACTTATTCTTCTTAATTTATTTGTATTAATAAGAATAACCAAATAAATAAAAAAAATTAGTAAATAAAAACAAATAAAATAAATAAAATAAATAATTAAAAATAAATGTAAATAAATAAATATAAATAAATAAATATAAATAAATAAATATCAATAAATAATAAATAAATAAAAATAAATAAAAAATGAGTAAAAGATGAATAATAATAAAGTAAAAAAATAAATAAATACATAAATAAAATAAAATAATATATAAAACAAATAATTAAAAATGAATGTAAATAAATAAATATGTATAAATAAATATGAATATATAATAAATAAATAAAATAAAAAATGAAGAAAAAATTAATAATAATAAATAAATAAATAAAATTAAATAAAAATAGATAAAAAATAGAGAAAAATGTGAAAATATATAAATAAATTAATAAATGAAAAAATATAGGTTAAATAAAATTGAATAAAATAAATAAAACTAATAAAACTAAAAAAACAAAAATAGATAAAACAAATAAAAATAATATAAAAATAATATAAAAATAAATAAATAAAATATATAATAATAATTAATAAAAAAATAAATAAATAAAAAATACATAAATAAATAAAAATAAATATATATGAATAGTGTAAATAAAATTAAATAAAATAAATAAAACACAAAAATAAATAAATAAAACTAAATAAAAATAAATAATAATGAAATAAAAAAATGAAAATATCTAAACAAATATAAAACAAAAACAATTAAATAAAAATAAAAACATTAAAAATAAATAAAAATAAATGAAATAAAAAAAAATTAATAAAAAATGAACGAATACAAACAAATAAAGAAAAATAAACAAATATAAAAGAGCAAATAAAAAATGAACAAGATAAATAAAAATAAAAATATTAATAAAAATAAATAAAGTTAAATACATAAAAATAAATAAAAATATACTAATAAAGATATGAAAATTAAAATACAAAAAATATAGAAAAACAAATTAAAATAAATTCAATTTTTTTTTAACATTTATTCGCATTTATTTGCATTTGTTTCAGTTAGTATTCATAATGGTTTTTATGAATGATATTTAGTAGAAGTAAATCCAAAAATATACATGATTTATTATAATAAAAATACTTATTTAAAAATAGTCGAATAGCATTTGAAACCTTAAGTAAAAATTTAAGTTTACAAATGTTCTATTTTACTTACTAAATTCTTAATTAATTTTATTTCTTTTCCTTATATCTATTTTAACTTTACTTTTATTCACATCTCACTTTTTTACCGTTTTCCTAATAATTATTGAAATTTTATTTATGTCATACTCGTTCTTTATCTTCAATTATGTATTATATTTATCCCATATCATTTATTATTTTCTAAATTTTTTTAATTTACTTTTCGTTTCAGCAAAATTCTGTGCATTTCTGTCTGTTTTTGTGCTTATGTTTTCTAACATTTATCCACATTTATTTGCATTTATTTTAATTAGTTGTTTATGATAGCTATATATATTTTAATGGTATATCTATATTTAATCTTTTGTATTATCTTTAAATTCCTTTGCTTTATGTTTGTTTGAATTTTCATCTTATATAATTTAATATGTTTTGTTTTGATTTTATTTCTTTTTTCTGTTTAACTATTGTTATTGTTTTTTTTTTATTTACTTCTATCATAATTTTCTTCATTGTAAATAAATGGTATTTGGCTTTGAATTTAAAATAAAAATTATAAATACAAAGAAAAAAACAAGGGTAAATAATAATTTTAAAAAAATAGGTTATAAGAATATATAAGAAAAAGTTGAACTGAAATCACTCATCAAAAAGAGGGTAAAATTCTTAAAGATATTGTATTCAAATTAAAATTTTTTCTTTAGCCTTTTATATGTTATATTAATTTTCCTATTATTAGGTGATTTTTGAAAATGATTTTTCATTTAAATATTGATTTTTTTTAAGTTTTCTTTAAGAAAACTCGGTTATAAGAATATATCTGAAAAAGTTAAACGAAATTCATTGATCATTATGAGAGCAAAATTCCCGAAAATATTGTATTCAAAATTGAAATATTTTTCTTTCAACTTTTTATGTTACATTGCTTTTCCTTTTTTTAGGTGATTTTTGAAGTTCATTTTTTACTTAAATATTGACTCTTTCTTTACATATTTTTTAAAATGTATGTCCGTTATAATAATAGATCAGTAAAGGTTAAACTAAAATCAGTCATCAAAGAGAGGGCAAAACTCCCAAAAAATATTCTATTCACACTTAAATAATTTTGAAACTTTTTACATATTTCGTTTATTTTCCTTTTCTTAATGATTTTTTTAACAGTATATCAATATACAAAACGTACATGAGCATCTAACCTGTACTTTTATGTTGATTGTTTTTTACGGAGTTTTTTTTTTTATTAAAACTTTGTCATAGAATATATCCGTAAACGGTAAACTAAAATCAGTCATCGAAAAGAAGGCAAAACTACGAAAAATAGCGTAATCACGTTATCTTTTTTTATTTTTTTACATATTTCATTTGTTTTCCTTTTTTTAATGATTTTTAAATTGATTTGTGTCTCAAATCTTGAACGGTTTTTAGGTGATTTTTGAAGTTGATTTTTTACTTAAATATTGATTTGTTATTTAACGGATTTCTAAATATAATCCTTGTATAATAATATATCAGTAAACGTTAAACTAAAATCAGTCATCAAAAAGAGGGCAAAACTCCCAAAAAATATTGTATTCAAATTGAAATGTTTTGGAAACTTTTTACATATTTCATTTATTTTCCTTTTAATTATTTTTTAAATTGATATGTGGCTGAAATATTGAATGTTTTCAGCAGCATTTTTATATAGAACGCGTATATGACCATTTGACCTTTAATTTTAACTTGATTGTTTTTTAACGGAGATTTTTTTCATAAAACTCTGTTACAAGAATATTTCCGTAAACAGTAAAATAAAATCAGTCATCAAAAAGAGGGCAAAACTACGAAAAATATCGTATTCAAGTTGAATTTATTTTTACTTTTTACATATTTCATTTATTTTCCTTTTTAAATTATTCTTAAATTGATTTTTGTCTCAAATCTTGAATGTTTTTCAATTTGATTTTTGAAGCTGATTTTTTACCTTAATATTGATTGTTTTTTCAACGGAGTTTTTTTATATAATTCTGGTATAATAATATATCAGTAAACGTTAAACTAAAATCAGTCATCAAAAAGAGAGCAAAACTCAAAAAAAATTATTGCATTCAAATTGAAATATTTTTGAAACTTTTTACGTATTTCCTAAATTTTCTTTTTCTTAATGATTTTTTAAACTGATTTTTGACTGAAATCTTGAATGTTTTTAACGGTATTTTCATATACAAAACGTATATGAGCATCTAGCCCTTCATTTTATCTTGATTGTTTTTTAACGAAGATTTTTTTCATAAAACTTTGCTATAAGAATATAACCGTAAACGGTAAACTAAAATCAGTCTTCAAAACTAGGGCAAAACCACGAGAAATATCGAAATCAAATTGAATAATTTTTGCTTTTTTTTTTACTTTTCACATATTTCATTTATTTTCCTTTTTTAATAATTTTCAAATTATTTATTAATTTATTTATTATTATTATTATTATTATTATTATTATTATTATTATTATTATTATTATTATTATTATTATTATTATTATTATTATTATTATTATTATTTTTATTCGGGAGGAGGCCTTCTCTGACGGCAGTTACATTAAAAATTATAGCTGTTTACACTGCATTCAATTTATACAGTCTTCTCTATTCTTCTTATTATCTTTTTTTCCTCAGCATGTAGCTGGTATATCAGGTTTCCCAAGGAAATGCAAAGAGTTCTGTTTTCTTAGTTTTATTTTCTCTGAAGTTTCAAACGCTCTCTGCCGTTTATCTTCAAAGAGTGAATGAATGGCATGCAGGTTACAAGGGTATATATAGCAAGCGGGGGTATACAGTTGTCAAGTCGGTTATTCAGCAGTGTTTTTGGGTGGTCCTAATAGGGTGGTGACGAATTCTGGCCTGGAGGCGTTGGGACCTTCTGGGCTTATTCGGTACTTGAATTTGGGAGTGGCTGTTTTCCGGGATTATACGTTAATCAGGTAATCTGCCTTCTGTGTCCGACGCTGGGTCCCTTTCTCTTTCTTCCTCTCCTTCTCTTTCTGTCGCACTTCCTCTCTCTCTCTCTCTCTCTCTCTCTCTCTCTCTCTCTCTCTCTCTCTCTCTCTCTCTCTCTCTCTCTCTCTCTCTCTCTCTCTCTCGCCGGTGTCTGTCGTGGGTTGGTTTCTTAAATTTCTGCGTATGATGGTAGGGAGGGAGAAATTCAGTTTCCTTCACTGTGTTGATGTTCGGCTTTTTTTCTAAGATATGTAAAGCTTCGAGAAGCCGTAGGCGTCGTCGGTCCTCACATCTATATACCCTATTCAGGATATGCTCAATCGTCTCGTCGACTGGCACGTTCGCCCGATTATAAACCAAATACCAACTCCGACTTACAGCGTCGCGAAGAGACTCAACGATCTCCTCGCCCCATATATCCCTGACAGGTATTGTCTGCAGTCGTCTACCGACTTTCTACGGAACCTCCGAGACTCTCCCTCTATAGGTATCATTGCCTCCCTAGACGTCGAGAGCCTCTTCACGAGCATGCCAGTCGACGAGACGATTGAGCATAACCTGAATAGGGTATATAGGTGTGAGGACACACCTACCATAAACATCCCCGAAGAAGCCCTAAGACCCTTCTCGAAACATGTACTAAGAAGGTCCCCTTCACCACCCACAGAGGACATCTTTACTGCCAGATCGACGGCGTGGCAATGGGATCCCCTCTAGGGGTCTTATTTGCAAATTTCTACATGAGCGTCGTAGAGGAGAGGGTCTTCAGTAAGATCCCCTGCTCTCCTCAATACTACAGGTATGTAGACGACACCTTTGTGAGAGTGAATAACGAAGAAGACCTGGAAAAATTAAGGACTACTTTTGAAGAATTACGTGCGAACGTAGTGTTGACGGCGCCCTTCCCTTCCTGGACGTTCGAGTGTAGCAGACCCCGACGGGTTATACCACCACAGTCTACAAGAAACCCACGAACCCGGGTCGATGCCTTAGAGGGTCCAGTGAGTGCCCGGAAAGATATAAAAAGTCCGTGGTTGACGCCTTCGTCCGTCAGGTTCTCTCACACTGTCCCACGTGGAAAGGAACGACGGAAGAGATCGACAAATCAACACAAATACTTATTAGCAACAACTTCTCTAATCATATGGTTGAACAACAAACCCGAGTCTCTATAAATAACTGGCACCGGGAAAGCATGACGGACACCGGAAACAACCATAGTAAGTCCATAAAACTATATTACAGAAACTACAATAAGCACCAGAAATATGCAGAAGATGAGAAGGCCCTCAGAAAAATAATAAATGAAAATGTAACCCCTATTAAAGAAGATGACAAAATTGCGCTGATAATATACTATAAAAATTTGAAAACGAGTCAGTTATTACTTAAAAACAACCCTGCGCCCACAGAAACGTCTTTGAAGAGAAGTAGTGTCATCTACGAATTCACATGCCCGGTGGAAAGATGCCACCACTCTTATATCGGGATGACAACTACCAAACTCTCAAAGCGTCTCTCCTGTCACCTCCAGGAAGGGGCAATTTTGAATCATTACGCTCAAAAACACCAAATAAAGAGAAGAACTCGTTAAGAATACCAAAATCCTCGACCAGGCAACGGACCGCCGACTCCTACGGCTTCTTGAAGCTTTACATATCTTAGAAAAAAAGCCGAACATAAACACAGTGAAGGAAACTGAATTTCTCCCTCCCTACCATCATACGCAGAAATTTAAGAAACCAACCCACGACAGACACCGGCGAGAGAGAGAGAGAGAGAGAGAGAGAGAGAGGAATAGAGAGAGTGAGAGAGAGAGAGAGAGAGAGAGAGAGAGAGAGAGAAAGAGACAATGAGAGAGGGAGAGTAAGAGAAAGAGGAAGTATGATAGAAAGAGAAGGAGAGGGAGAAAGAGAAAGGGACCCAGCATCTGACACAGAAGGCACATTACCTGAACAACATATAATCCCGGATAACAGCCACTCCCAAATTCAAGTATCGATTAGGCCCAGAAGGTCCCAACGCCTCCAGGCCAGAATTCGTCACCAACCTATTAGGACCACCCAAAACACTGCTGAATAACCGACTTGACAACTGTATATCCCCGCTTGCTATATATACCCTTGTAACCTGCATGCCATTCATTCACTCTTTGAAGGTAAACGCCAGAGAGAGTTTGAAACGTCGGAGGAAATAAAACTAAGAAAACAGAAATCTTTGTATTTCCTTGGGAAACCAGATATACCAGCTACATGCTGAGAAAAAAAAAATAATAAGAAGAACAGAGAAGGCTCTGTATAAATTGAATGCCATGGAAACAGCTATATTATTATTATTATTATTATTATTATTATTATTATTATTATTATTATTATTATTATTATTATTATTATTATTATTATTATTATTATTATTATTATTATTATTATTATTATTATTGCATGCTTAGAATTTTATATATTTTAAACAACATATATCTTGAGTAATAGAAAAAAATTATTACATTTTCCTCATTTATATTAGTTTTTCATTTTTTATTTATTTTTTATTTATTCAATTTTTATTAAAATATTTATTATTTTTTCCTAATTTTTTTATTTATTTTTATTTATCTATGTATTTATATTTTATTTAGAGTTGCTTAATTTCATTTATGTTTTATTTATTTTATTTTTATTTATTTTTTTTATTTACCGTTCATCTATTTGTTATTCATTAAAAAATTTTTTTCGTTTATTTTTTAATTCTTATTTATGTTTTATTTTATTTCTATTTATATATTTATTTATTTCTCTTTTATTTATTTCGTTTTTATTTATTATTTCTTTTATTTTTAATTATTTTTATTTATTTACTTATATACAATAATATGTTTTTATTTACTCTTATTTATTTCATTTATCTTTATTTATTTGTTTTTATTTTTATGTTTTAAAATTATTTTTTTTATTTTTATTTACTTTCATTTGTTTTATTTATTTTCTTTTTTTTAGTTGAATATATTTATTATTATTTGTTTTTATTTTAATTTATTTATTTATGTTTATTTTCTATTTTCAGTTTTTTTGTTTATATCTATTTATGTATTTTCATTTATTTATTTTTTATCTAGTATTTTATTAACTAATTAATTTATTTTTTAATTGTTTATTTATATTTATTTATTTATTTACTTATTTCTTTCTTTAGTTATTCATTTGATTATTTATATTTATTTTTTTCATTTATTTACGTATGTATTTTATTTATTTATTTATTTTTATTTGTTATTTATTTTCATTTATTTAAATATATTTATTTTTAATTTTTATTTATTTATTTTTTAATTATTTATTTTTATTTATTTATTTATTTATTTTTTATTTTTTATTTTATATTTTTTTATTTATTTTTCTTTAATATCAATTATTTTATTTGTTTTATTTGTTTTTTTTTTATTTATTTTTATCTATTTTTGTTTGTCTTATTTATTTTCATTTATTTCCTTTTTATTTGTGTTTATTTCTATTTATTTATTTATTTGCATTTACATATTTATTTATTTTTCTTTATTTATTTGTATTTATTTATTGATTTTATTTATTTAACTTTTTAAATAATTTATTTTCATTTCTAATTATTTTATTTTCTTTTAAGGCATTTTTATGTATTTATCTTAGTTTTTTTATTTTATTTATTACTTTAGTTTAATTTTTTTACATTCACATATTTTTTTTTTTTACTTTTATTTTTATTACTTTTTTGTTTATTTATTTTCATACATTATATTTATTTCTATTTAATTTATTATATAATTTTTATTTATTCATTTTTATTAATATATGTTTATTTCTGTTATTTTTCTTTAATTATTTCCTTAATTTTTCAATGTTATATACGTATTTATTATTTATCTTTTTTTTAATAACGTTTATTTATTTATTTTTATTTATTTATTTTTATTTATTTATTTATTTATTTATTTATTTTATTTGTATTTATTTTTATTTATAAATTTTTTTGTTATTTGTTTTTATTCACTTTTATTTATTTGTTTGCTTTATTTATTTATCTATTATTATTTATTTTTTATTTGACATTATTTTTTATTTAACTTATTATTTTTTTATTATCTATTATTTATTTATTATTATTTATCTATTTTTAATTATTTATATTTATTTATATATTATTATTTATTATTTAATTAATTTTCATTTATTTTTTTATTAATTCATTAATCTATTTATTTATTGTCTATTTTTTATTTGTTTATATTTATCATTGTTTACTTTTTAAATTTTTTGTTTATTTTTATTCAATTGATTTTTATTAATTTTTATTTTTATTTAATGTTGTGCATTCTTATTAATTTATTTGCATTTTTAATTGTTCACTATTTGTGTTTTTTTAACATTTATTTATTTCTATTTATTACTATTTATTACTTTTTATTTATGTTTTTATATTTTCAGTCATTTTTATTTTATTTATTGAATTTTATTTAGTTTTTTATGTTTAGTCTTTTATATCTATTTTATATTTTTATTTTAATATATTATTATTTATTTTTTTATTATTGATCTTTATTTATTTATTTTCTATTTTTTATTATTATTTATTTACACTTGTTTATTTTATATTTATATTTATTCATAATTATTTATTTTATTTATTTTGATATATTTATTTTTATTCATTGGTTTTTTATTTTAAGTTATGTATGTATTATTTTTTTCTTTATTTATGTTTATTTATATATTTATTTAGTTTTATTTATCTTATTTTAATTTATTTTATTTATTTACTTAATAATTTGTTATATTTTTATATACTTTTATATATTCTATTTTTATTTACTTATTTATTATTACTTCTTCATTTTTAAATTTATTTTTAATAATTATTATAATTTATTTGTATTTCTTTTTATTCATTTTATATTTATTTATTTTTTTAATCTATCTTTTGTATTTATGTGTATTATTTATTTTCATTTACTCTTGTTTTTATTTATCTATTTATTTCTAGTTATTTTTTTTTATTTATATCTATATTTATTTATTTAATCATTTATATTTTTTATGTTTATTAAATTTTTCTTATTTTTATTTATTCATTTTTTTATTTTTATTTATTTTTCTTTGTTTATTTATTAAATTTTTTTTTTATTTTTTTATTTTATTACTTATTTTATTCATTATTTATATTAATTTGTTTTTATTATTATTAGTGATTTTTATAATTTATTTTATATAATATTTGGAATTTAAATTTTTTTATGTATTTATTATTGTTTTTATTTATTTCTTTTTTTATTATTTAATTTTTATTTTCTTTTATTTTTTATTATTTATTTTTCTTTCTTTACTTATTTTTTATTTATTTAATTTTTTACATATATTTACTTTTTATGTTATTTATCTATTCTTAATTCATTGATTGATTGGTTGATTTATTTTTAATAATAATATTTATTATTTTTTCCTAATTTTAAAAATTAGTTCATTTATTTTTTATTTATTGATTTATTTTGAATTAATTTGTCTCTTATCTTTTTACTTTTTTATTCATTCATTATTTTTTATTAATTTATTTATTATTTTTCCTAATTTTCTACATGTTTTTCATTTATTTATGTATGTATGATTTATTTATTTACTTTTTAATTTTCTTTTATTATTTATTGTTTTTTATTCTATTTTTTTATTTCTATATATTTTTTTTATATTTTCTGCTTTTTAATTATTTGCTTTTTATTTATTTGTTATTTATATTTTCTTTTTATTTATTTTGTTATTTATTTTTATATTTTTATTTATTTTTTTATTTAATTTATTTTTTTATTTATTACGTTTTTATTTTTATTTCTTTTATTTTTATCTATTTTTATTTGCTTTTTTATTTTATTTATCTTTATTTTATTTTTATTATTTATATATATGTTTTCATTCATTCATTTTTTTTTTATTTATTTTTACTTGTTATTTTTATTTATTTGATTTACATTCATTTATTTATTTTCATTTTATTTTTTATTTACTTCATTTATATTTATGCATTTACTTTTATTTATTTATTTTTATTTCTATATGTTTTATATTTTATCTTTTTTTAAATATATTGGTACATTTTATTTATTTTTATGAATTTTATATATATATATATATATATATATATATATATATATATATATATATATATATATATATATATATATATATATATATATATATATATATATATATATATATATATATATATATATATATATATATATATATATATATATATATATATTTTTATCTTATTTGTATTTTTATTTGCTCTTTTATTTTTGTTTATTTTTATTTGTATATTTGTATTTATATTTATTTATTTTTTTATTTATTTTTATTTATTTCTTTTTATTTTTTTATTTTTCTTTATTTTTATTTATTTTTATAGATTTTTATTTTTAAATTTTACATTAGTTATTTTTATTTATTTTTATTTATGCTATTTATATTTATTTATTTTAATTATTTATTTGAAGTTATATATTTATTTATTTATGTTTATTAATTTATTTCTATGTATATATCTATTTATATTTTTATTTATTTAAGTTTTTTAATAATTTGTTATTATATTTATTTGTTTTCTTTTTTTATTTTTATATACATTTTAGGCATTTTTATTTCTTATTTAGTTTTAAAATTTTTTATTTTTTTTATTTATTTTTATTTTTTACTTTCTTTTATTTTATTTTATACTTTTATTTACTCTTATTTATTTTTTCATTTTTATTTATTTATTTTCATATATTTTATTTAATTATTTCATATATTTTATTTATTTCTACAATTTATATTATTATTTATTTATATTTCTTTATATATCTTCATTTCTTTTGTTTTTCTTTATACATTTATTTATCTTGTACAATGTTATATACATATTTATTGTTATTTTCTATTTTCATTTACTTTTATTTATTTAGTTTTATTTATGTATATCTATTTATGTGTTAATATTTTTTATTTATTTTTATTCATTTATTTATTTATTTATTATCTATTTTTTTATTTGTTTTTATTTATTTAATTTGTAATAATTAATTTTTATTTATTTAATATTCTCAATTCTTATTAATTTATTTCTATTTTTTATTTTTATCTATTTGTGTTTTTTATTTCTTTTTATTTATTTCTATTTAATACTATTTATTACTTTTTATTTATTTTCCCTTTGTCAATAATTTTAATTTTTATTTTTTTTATTTTATTTAGTTTATTTTTCATATTTTTATATGTTTTAATGTTATTATTTTTTTTTATTATTGATTTTCATTTATTTATTTTCTATTATTTTTATTTATTATTATTTAATTGTATTCATTTATTTTTGTCTAGATTTATTCATTATTATTTATCTATTTTTCTTTTTTATTTCTTTATTTTATTTTATTCATTTTTATTTATTTCAATATATTTACTTTTATCTATTTCGTTTTTATTTTAATTTATATATGTATTTTTTTAATTTATTTTCATTTATTTATATTTTTTGTTTTGATTTTTATTTTTATCTAGTTTTATATATTTTATTTTAATTTACTTTTTATTTATTTATTTTTTTTATATTTTCATATTGATTTTATTGATTTTTATTTATTTATTATTATTAATTCATTTGTTTATAATTTTATTTATTGATTTTTAGTAATTTATTCTTATTTGTTTTTATTATTTCTTTTATATTTTATTTTTTTTAAACAATTTTTTATTTATGCATATTATTTATTTTTATTTATTCTCATTTTAATTTATTGATTACATTTAGTATTTTTTATTTATATATTTATTTTTTTTAATTCTTCATTTTTATTTTTTTATATTTATTAATTTTTCTAACTTATTTTTCTTTATTCAATATTTCATCTATTTTTAATTATTTTTATTATTTTTTTTTATTTTTATATTAATTTTTATTTATTTATTTCTATCTATATATTTCTATTAATCTTAGTTATTTTTATTTATTTTATATAATTATTTTTTTTTATTTACTTCTATTTTATTATTTTATTATTATTTATTTTCTTTTTTCATTTATTTATTTTAATTTTTTACTTATTTTTTATTTATTTAATTATGATATATATATATATATATATATATATATATATATATATATATATATATATATATATATATATATATATATATATATATATATATATATATATATATATATATGAAAATAAGAAGGCCCATAAAACACTATTTAAACGTTGAAACCATATATTTCGGGCACTTGTTTCTGTGCCCCTGTTCACTGGTAGAATATGGCACAGAAACAAGTGCCCGAAATATATGGTTTCAACGTTTAAATAGTGTTTTATGGGCCTTCTTATTTTCATATTACACTGTAGTATTACAGGAAAAGACATTCATATATATATATATATATATATATATATATATATATATATATATATATATATATATATATATATATATATATATATATATATATATATATATATATATATATATATATATATATATATATATATATATATATATATATTTACTTATTTATCTTCTATATGTTTTTTCTATTTCTAATTGGTTTAATTATTTATATATTTATTTTTTATTAATATTATTAATATTTTTTCCTAATTTTAAATTTTTTAAATATTTTTTATTAATTTATTTATTCTTTATTAATTAATTTATTATTTTTTCAATTTTTTTTTATTTATTTATGTATTTATTTATTTATTTAAGTTTTATTTATTATTTATTATTTTTTATTATATTTTTTTATTTATTTTTTATTTATTGTGTGCCATTTTTTATTATTTAATTTTTATATATTTTTTTTGTTTTTTTTTATTTTTATTTACCTTTTTGTTTATTTTTATTTATTTATTTATCTATTTTTATTTATTTTTATTTACTTTTTTATTATATTTATTTTTATTGTATATTTTACTTATTTTCATTTATTTATTTTTATTTATATTATTTATAATTTTTATTTACTCTTTTATTTTCAATTTTTATTTATTTATTTTCATTTATATTTATTTATTTATTTATTTATTTATTTATTTAATTTTCTATTTATTATTATTTTATTCATTTTTTTATTTAAACTTGTTTTTTTTATTTCATTACTACTCATTTTTATTTATTTATTTTTATTTTTACCTTTTTCATTTATTTCTATAGATTTTTATTTTTTATTTTAATTTAGTTATTATTATTTAATTTAATTATGCTATTTATATTTATTTATTTTTATATATTTATGTGTTTTTATTTATTTATTTATTTTTAATTTTTATTTTTATTGTTTATTTTATATTTTTCTTTATTTTTATTTATTTATTTATTTGAATACATTTATTTTTTATTTTATTTAATTATGCTATTTATATTTATTTATTGTTATTTTTTTTAGTCCTTTAATTAATTTATTTTATTTTTAATTATTTATTTTTATTATTTATTTATTTTTATTGGTTTTATTTTTTATTCATTTTTATTTATTTTATATTATTTTTATTTACTTATCTTTATCTATATATTTTCTTTTTTATTTTTCTTTATTCATTTTATTATTTTTATTCAATTTTATTTACCTATTTATTTATTTTTTATTTATTTTTATTTATTTATTATTTATTGAGATTTATTTATGTATATTTTTTAATTATTTATTTACATTAATTTTTATTTATTTCTTTTATTCCTTTTTTTGTTTTTATTTTTTTTAATTTATTTACTAGTTTCTTTTATTTATCTATTTTCATTTATTTTTTTTATGTTATTTATCAATTATATTATTTTATTTATTTATATATATATTTATTTATTTTCAATTATTTATATTTATTTATGTCTTATTAGTTTTTAATTTCCTATTTATATTTGTTTATTATCTAAATATTTATATTTATCATCATTTTCTTATTTATAAATGTTTATTTTTTAACTTTCATTTATTTTAATTTATTTTATTATTTTTATTTATTTTCATTTATTTTATTATTTTCATTTATTTTCATTTATTTATTGATTCTTAATTTATTTTTATTAATAAAAATCAAATAAACAAATAAATAAAGAAATAAAAACAAATAAAATTATATAGAATAACTAAGTAAAAATAAATGTAAATAAAAAAATTTAAATAAATAAATAAATATCAATAACTAATACATGAATAAAAATAAATATAAAATAAATAAATATGTATATAAAAAATAAATAAAGAATAATAAATAAATAAATAAAATTGACAAAAAATAATTACATAAATAGAAAAACATAAAATAAATGAAAATATATGCAAAAAATATAAATTAAATAAAAATAAATTAACAAATAAAACCAATAAAACTAAAAAAAACAAAAATAAATAAAATATTTAAAAATAATATATAATTAAATAAATAAAGATAAGTAAATAAATTAATCAAATAATAAAAAAGTAAATATAAAAGAAAATAAATAAAATACATAAATAGATACAAAGAAATAAATATAAATAGTATAAATAAAGTAAAATAAATAAAGCAGATAAAATAAATAAATAAAACAAAATAAAAAATAAATAATATAATATAAAAAAAATCTAAAGAAATATAAAACAAAAATCAATAAATAAAAATAAAAATGAATTAAAAAATAAATAAAAATAAACGAATAAATAAAAAGAAAAATAAATTAACAAAAAATTAATAAATAAATATATTACAAATGAAGAAACAAAAAATAAACAAAATAAAAGAGTGAATAAAAAATAGCAAAGATAAATAAAAAGCAAAATAAAAATGAATAAAGATAGATAAATGAAATACATAAAAATAAATAAAAATATACTAATAAAGATATAAAAATTACATTACAAAAATATACAAAGAAAAATAAATTAAATAAATAAAAAAATTTTTCTAACATTTATTCACATTTATTTGCACGTATTTGAACTGGTATTCATAATGTTTTGTATAAATGATATTTAGTAGAATTTAATCCAAAACTATATGTGATTTATTATGATAAAAATACTTATTTGAGAATAGTCGAATGACATTTGAAAACTTATGTAAAAATTTAAGTTTACGAATGTTCTATTTTACTTATTCATTTCTTAATCAATTTTATTTCTTTTTCTTATATCTATTTCAGCTTAACTTTTATTCACATTTTAACACTTTTTTCAGTGTTTTCTTAATAATTAGTAAAATTTCACTTATATAATATTCGTTCTTCATCTTCAATTGTTTATTATAATTATCCCATACCATTTGTTATTTTTTATATTTTTTTTTATTTCCTTTTCGTTTCAGCAAAATTCTATGCATTTCTGTCTGTCTTTCTGCTTATGTTTTTCTAACATTTATTCACATTTATTTGCATTTATGTTAATTAGTTTTTTATGTTAGCTATGTGTATGTTAATGGTATATCTATATTTAATCTTGAGTATTACTTTAAAATTCTTTTGCTTTAAGTTTGTTTTAACTTTATTTTCTTTTTCTGTTTAATTATTTCATTGTTTTTTTTATCTTAATTTACTTCTATCATAATTTTCTTCATTGTAATTAAATAGTATTTTACTTTTGAATTAAAAATAAAAATTATAAATACGAAGATAAAAAAAATGGTAAATAATAAATAATTTAAAAAAAAATTAGGTCATAAAAATGTATCAGAAAACGTTAAACTGAAATCAGTCACCAAAAGGAGGGCAAAATTCCTAAAAATACTCTATTCAAATTTAAATATCATTTTTAGCTTTTTATGTGTTATATTCATTTTCCTATTATTAGGTGATTTTGAGATTGATTTTTCATTAAAATATTGATTGCTTTTTAATGGATTTTTTAGTAAAACTCGGTTATAAGAATATATCTGAAAAAGTTAAACTAAACTCATTGATCATAACGAGGGCAAAATTCCCAAAAATACTGTATTCAAAATTGAAATATTTTTTTAAAACCTTTTATGCTACATTCTTTTTCCTTTTTTTAAGTAATTTTTTTAAGTTGATTTTTTACCTCAATATTGATTGTTTTTTTACGAATTTTTCATATATTTCCGTTATAATGATGTATTACTAAACGATAAACGAAAATCAGTCATCAAAAAGAGGGCAAAACTCCCAAAAAATATTGTGTTCGAATTGAAATAATTTTGAAATTTTTTGCATATTTCACTTATTTTCCTTTTCTTAATGATATTTTTAAAATTGATTTTTGACTAAAATCTTGAATTTTCTAACAGTATTTTTTATATACAAAACGTATATGACCATTTAGCCATTAATTATATCTTGATTGTCTTTTAACGGAAATTTTTCTCATAAAACTTTGCTATAAGAATATATCCGTAAACGGTAAACTAAAATCAGTCATCAAAAAGAGGGCAAAACTCCCCCAAAAATTTTGTATCCAAATTGAAATATTTTTAAAACTTTTTACGTATTTAATTTATTTTCTTTTTCGTAATGATTTTTAAACTGATTTTTTTACTGAAATCTTGAATGTTTTTAACAATATTTTTATATAAAACGTATATGACCATTAATATTACCGTAATTTTTTTGTAACGGAGATGGTTTTCATAAAACTTTTCTATAAGAATAGGGAAAAACTACGAGAAGCATCGTAACCAAATTGAATGATTTTTTTTTTTTCACTTCTTACATATTTCATTAATTTCCTTTTTTGATGATTTTAAAATTATTATTATTATTATTATTATTATTATTATTATTATTATTATTATTATTATTATTATTATTATTATTATTATTATTATTATTATTATTATTATTATTATTATTATTATTATTATTAAAACTTTATATATCTTAAATAATAAATACATTTTTTATTGATTTATTTTTTATTTTTTCTCATTTTCATTACTTTTATTTTTTATTTTTTTCTTTACTTATCTATTTAATTTTTATTAAATTATTTATTATTTTTTTTCATTTATATATGTATTTATATTTTATTTCTTTCTTTATTTAATTTTATTTACGTTTTATTTACTTTTATTTTTTTTATTCACTGTTCATCTCTTTTTATTTATTTATAATTCATTTCACTTTACTTCCTATTTCTTTTATTTTTATTTATCTTTATTTTCTCTTATTTATTTTATCTATACTCTTATTTATTTATATTTATTTTTATTTTTATGTGTTTTTTTATTTATTTTTATGTATTTTGATTTCTTTGATTTATCTTTTAATTTATTTACTTATTTATATTTTTTATTTATTTTCATTTATTTATCTATTTATTTTTATTTTGTTATTTTTTATTAATTTTCTTTTATTTAATTTTATTTGTTCTTATTTTTATTTATTTATTTTATATTTATTTTTAACTTATTTTTTATTTCTATTTTATATATTTATTTATTTATTTTTGTTTATCTTATTCATTTTCATTTACTTACTTTTTTATTTGTGTTTATTTTTATTTATTTTTTTTATTTATTTGAATTTATATATTTATTTCTTTTTATTTATTTATTTGTTTTGACTTCTTTAATAATTTCTTTTTATTTTTATTTTATTTTTAGGAATTTTTATTTAGTTTTTTTTATTTTATTTATTTATTCAGTTTTATTATTTTTAATTTTTAGTGTCATTTACTTTTGTTTTATTTTTATTTTTTATTAATTCATTTTCATATATTTTATTTATTTCTATTTAATTTACATAAATTTTTAAAAATTTATTTTTACTTATACAATCTTCATTTCTTATTTTTCTTATTTATTTATTTTTGTTTATTTATATTTATTTATTATGTATTTTTATTTATTTATTTATATTGATTTTTATTTATTTGTTTTTATTTTTTTTTTTACTTTTTTATTTATTTATTTGGTTATTCTTGTTTATCTATTTTTATTTTTTTATTTTAATCATTATTTTTAATTACTTTTTATTTATTCATTTATATTTATTTATTCTTAATTATTTATATTTTCCTATGTATTATCATTTTTTTATTCATTTTTATTTATTAATTTTCTATTTATTTCTATTTATTTTTTATCATTATTTTCTCAATTCTTTGTTAATTTTATTTATCTAATTTATATTAATCTACTTTCATGTACTTAATTTTGTTCATTCTTATTAGTTTGTTTCTATTCTTTTTATCTATTTTTTAATCTTTATTTATTTCTATTTAATACTATTTACTACTTTTTATTTCTTTTCCTTTTTTCATTCATTTTTATTTTTATTTTTTTTATTTTTATTTAGTTTTTTATTTTTGTATTTTATATTTATTTTATATTTTAATTTTAATATAATATTATTTACTTTTCATTAATGATTTTTATTTATTGATTTTCTATTTTTTTTATTTATTGCTATTTATTTGTATTTATTTATTTCTATTTATATTTACTCATTATTATTTATTTATATTTATTTATTTCTATTTATTTGTTTTATTATATTTATTTTTATTTTAATATTTTCACTTTTATTTATTTGTTTTTTTATCTTAATTTATATATGCATTTATTTTATTTATTTTAATTTATTTATATTTATTTGTTTTTATTCTTATATTATTTAGTTGTATTTATTTTACTTGATTTTATTTATTTATTTATTTATTTTTTATATTTTAATATTTTTATTTATTTTATTTTTATTTATCTATTTATTAGTATCTATTCATTTGTTCATATTTTTATTTATTAATATTTAGTAATCTATTTTTATTTGTTTTTATTCATTTCATAATTATTTATTTTTATTTAATGATTTTTATTTATGTATATTATTCACTGTTATTTATTCTAATTTTTATTTATTTCTTTTTAGCTATTTTTGTTTACTTATATTTATATTTATTAATTGATTCTTTTTCATTGTTTATATCTATTAATTTTTTAATTTTTTTTTCAATTTTTTATTTATATTCGTTCTTCTTTGTTTATTTATTTATTTATTTTTGTATTTATTATTTTTTTATGTATTTCTTTTTTATCTTATCTATTTTTATTAATTTTTATATAACTTTACTTATATATATAATTTTTTATTTATTTATTTTCGTTTTATTTATTTCGTTTTTACTACCTTATATTTGTTTATTTTCATTTATATATTTTTATTTGTTTTTATTTATTTACTTATTTGTTTATTTATTTTGATTATATTTACTTATATATTTTATATGTATTTATCTAATTTAATTGATTTAATTATTTATCTATTTATTTTCTTAATAATACCAATTATTTTTAACAAATTTCCGAAAAAAATTATTTTTTATTTGTTAATTTATTTTTTATTAATTAATTTTTTTTTTCAAATTCTTTATTTGTTTTTCACTTATGTATTTATTTTTTACACATTTATTTCTTTTATTTTTATTTGTTATTTATTTTTTTTACTTCATTCTATTTTTATTTTCATTTCTTTTTTATTTATTGTTTATTATTTTTAATTACTTAATTTTTATTTATTTGTTTTATTTTTTATATATTTTTATATTTCTATTTTTTTATTTGATTTATCATTTTATTAATTTTGTTTTTATTATCATTATTCTTATTTTTATTTATTTTTATTTATTTGTTTATTTTTATTTCTTATTTTTATTTATTTCATTTCTATTTATTTATTTATTTATTTATTTAAAATTAATGTTTTTATTTTTATTTATTTCATTTCATTTATATTTACTTATTTATTTATTTTTATTTTCATATTTTTTACATATTAATTTTTGTATCATTATTAGTATACTTTTTTATTTTTATGAATGTTATTTATTTTTTTTTATTTGTTTATTTTTATTTATCTTACTTATATTTTATTTACTATTTTATATTTTTCATTTATTTATTTGTATTAATATTTATTTCTCCATTTTTTTATATATTTTTTACATTTTTTTCATATTTATTTTTTTGTTTTATATTCGTATTTCTTTATTTCATCATTATTATTTACTTTTATATTCAATTTAATTTATTTTTATTTATTGATTTATATTTTTTACTTTTCTTTATTTATATTTATCTTTATACATTTTTGTGTTTTGATTTTAATTTAGTTAATTTATTTAATTTCATTTATGCTATCTACAGTTATTTATTTTTTATTTATTTGAATTTATTTATTTATTTTTATTTATTTATTAATTTTATATGTATTGTATTTTTTCATTTCTTTCATTTTTTATTTTCATTTCCATTTTACGCATTTTTATTTATTTTTTATTTAGTTTCTTATATTTTTTTTATTTCGTTTTAATTACTTTTATTTTTTTTTACTTTCATTAATGTTTATTTTTTACTTTTATTTATTTTTACTTATTTGTTATTTTTATTTTTCATACATTTTATCTATTTTTATTTAATTTACATAATTTTTTATTTATTTATTTTTTTTATTTTTCTGTCTTTATTTATTTTATGCAATTTTATTTTTTTTTTACCTTCTATTACCCTTATTATTTATTTAATGCAATTTTATTTTTTTACCTTCTATTACTCTTATTATTTATTTCTATTTATTTATATTTATTTATTATTTATTTATTTTTATTTCTTTATTTATATTTATTTTTATTCATTCATTTTTATCAATTTTTATTTATTTATTTGGTTATTTTTATTTATCTATTTTTTTTTATTTTACTTAGTATTTTTAATTATTTTTATTTCTTTATTTATATTTACTTATTTTTAACAATTTATATTTATTTATGCATTATTATTTATTTTTTTATTAATTTTTATTTATTTGTTTATTTTTTTATCATCTGTTTTTTATTTATTTCTATTTATTTTCATCACTATTTACTTTTTAAATTTTGGTTATTTATTTATATTTATTTAATTTATTGTAATTTATTTTTATCTATATAATATTGTTCATTATTATTAATTTTTTTTATTTTTTTATTTTTATCTATTTGTGTTTTTATTTTTTATTTATTTATTTCTATTTAATACTATTTATTGCTTTTTATTCATTTTCCTTTTTTCTGTAATTTTTATTTTTCTTTATTTATTTTTATTTAGTTTTTTATAATTTTTTTTTATTTATTTTATATTTTTATTTTAATATATTATTTACTTTTTATCATTAATTTTTATTTATTTATTTTCTATTATTTCTATTAATTTTTATTTTTATTTGTAATTATTTATATTATTTTATATTTATTTATTATTATTTCTTTATTTTATTTCACGTATTTTTATTGATTTCAATATATTTATTTTTACTCGTGTTTTTATTTTAATCTATAAATGTATTAATTTTTTTAAATTTTATTCATTCATATTTATTTGTTTTTTTATTTTTATATTTATTTATTGTAATTCAATTTATTTTTTTAAGTTATTTAATTATTTTTTTTATATTTTCATATATTTTTATTTACTTATTATTATTTATTCATTGTCTTATATTTTTATTTGTAAAATTTTTGAAATTATTTTTTATTTGTTTTTATTCATTTATTTTTATTTGATTTTGTTTAATTATTTATTTTTGTGTATATTATTTATTTCTATTTATTTTAATTTTGATTTATTTATTTATTTGTAGTTATTTCTGTTTATTTATATTTATAATTATTTATTTATTCATTGTTAGTTTTTATGTTTTATAATTGTTTTACTTATTTTTCTTTTTTCAATTTTTTATTTGTATTATTTAATTTTATTTATTTATTTTTTATATTTTTCCGTTTTTATTTATTTATTTATTATTCATTTTATTTATTTATTTTCACTTACTTGTTTTAATTAATCTTATTTATTTTTATTTATTTAATATAATTTTACTTACATATATCTATTTTTATCATTTATTTATTTTTTGTTTTTATTTATTGCTTTTTTATCTTTTTATGTCTATTTATTTTCATTATTTTTATTTTTTTATCTATTTACCTATTTTTTATTTATTTAATTATTTTCTATATATTTCTTTCTTTATTTTATATGTATTTATCTATTTTTAATTGATTTAATTATTTATGTTTTTATTTATAATATTTATTAATTTTTATTTTAAAAATATTTTATTTATTTTTTTACTTATTCGTTTCTTTATAGTTAAATTATTTACTATTTTTTATAGTTTTTTATTTGTTTTTCATTTATTTATGTATTTTATTTTATTTATTTATTCTTATTTATTTATCTACCTACTTTTATTTATTTTTGTTTGTTTTTTATTTTATTTACTTTACTTTATTTTGTATTTATTTATTTATTTTTGTTTCATTTATTTTTTTTCCATTATTTTACTTGTTATTTTTTTATTTCATTTATATTCATTTATTTATTAAATTTTTATATTTGTATTTATTTCATTTATATTTATTTTGCTATTTCTATTTATTTACTGTTATTTTTATATTTTTTATATATTATTTTTTACATCCTTATTAGTACATTTTTTTTTATTTTATGAATAATATTTATTTGTTTTTTATACATTTATTTGTATTTATATTTATTTATTAATTTATTTATTTGTAGATTTTTTTATTTTCTATTTATTTTTATTTTTATTCATTTTTTGTTTTATATTTGTTTTTCTCATTACTATTTATTTTATTCATTTACTTTTATTTAATAATTTTTTTTTTTATTTATTTTTCTGGATTTTTATTTTTTTTATTTTAATTTAGTTGTTTTTATCTAATTTTATTTATGTTATTTATATTTATTTTTATTTATTTATGTTTTTATTTATTTATTTTATTTTTATTTTCATTTTATTTTATATTATTATTTACTTATTTATCTTTATTTATATATTTTCTTTTATTTTATTTTTCTTGATTTATTAATTTATTTTTCTTTAATTTTATTAATTCTTTATTTAGTTTTTATTTATTTTTAATTATTTATTATTCATTGATATTTATTTATTTATTTTTATTTATTTATTTACATTATTGTCGAGAAATTTCGTTCTCTCCATTTTCTGAACCATTGTGGATGGAGTTCAGAAAAATTTATTGGTGTTCAGTTGTTTATTATACCAAATATCTGAATGTTTTCAGATTGTCATGTTGTATGTCTATGTATTATTTATGTTTATGTATTTGTATATTCATGAGTGACAGTTTTCATTTTCCTTTGTAAAGGAAATGCGATTACCTTGATACTCCCTCTTAGTATTTATAACTAGCAATTATCCCTTCTTATCGTTGTTGGAATAGTTACGCACACGCCCACTAGTCCTACCTTTATGCTTTTTTTGACAGGAAGAGGGAGACGGTCGAGAGCTCCGGTGTGAAAGGGGGAGTATCCGTGTTCCTTTGGAGGTTGTCTTAAGTGTATATTAAGACCCAAAGGGATCTATCGGAAGAATTTGCGACCATTTTATTGTGATAGTTTGTTATTGTGTTAATTTTACCGTAAGTGTAATATGTGTAATTTGGATTAACCTTTAGTTTAACGTAAGTTGTTTATTGCTAGACAGCCCACTGTGATTCAGTTGTTGTGATTCAGTTGTTGTTTATTAGTAATTTAATTAATTTGATGTGTTAAATATTCGTTTCTTGTATTAAATTGTTAAATTTTACATAGTGATTGATTCCGAGACCCCTTTCCTTTTCCCTTGTGAATCAGTTAAGTAAGGCCAGTACCGAATTAGGTACGCATTATGCTTGGGTAGGAATTGCTCCCCAAGGTGATCTGCAACAGATCTATCAAGTCTCCCTAAACTAAGGGTGTTCGAGTTTTATAGTTCAGAGAGGGAAGAACAGGCCGATAAAACTCAATTGAGTGTAGTAGTCTGCATATCGAGTAATAATTTCCCACAATTATTATTTAATCCTTTATATTTGTTTTTATTTATTTGTTTTTATTTCTTTTTTAATTTATTTATTTGGTTATATTAATAATCTATTTTCATTTATTTTTTTAGTTTTATTTATCAATTTTATTATTGTATTTATTTATATTTATTTATTTTTAATCATTTATATTTATTTATGTATTATCATTTATTCATTTTTATTTATTTATAATTATTTTATTTATTTATATATTTTATTTATTATTTAAATATTTTTTATTTTTTATCGTTTTTATATTTATCATTGTTTATTTTTTAATTGTTCTAATTATTTTGTTTATTCTTCATAATTATTTTTATTAATATAAAAACCAGATAAATAAATAAAAATCAATGCATAAAAAATAAAAATAAAACAAAATAAATAAGTAAAAACAAACGTAAATAAATAAATATAAATAGATAAATAAATATCAATAAATATTAAACAAATAAAAATAAATAAAAATAAATACATATAAGAAAATCATAAATAATAACAAATAAGTAAATACAATCGAATAAAATAAATAAATAGAAAAAAATAAAACGAATGAAAATTTATAAAAAAATATAAAATGAAAGAAAATAAAATAAATAAAACTAATAGAATAAAAACATAAATAAATAAACAAATAAAAATGTAAAAATAAATAAATATAAATAAATATTAATAATCAATCAAAAAATAAAAAAGCAAATATAAAAATAAATAAATAAATATATATAAATAAATAAATATAAATAGAATAAAAAATAAGATAAAATAAATAAAGCAAATAAAAATAAAAAAAAAATAAAAATAAAAAGATAATAATGTAATAAAAAATAAAGATATATAAACAAACATAAAACAAAAATAAATGCATAAAAATAGAAATAAAAAAATAAATAAAAATAAGCGAATAATTAAAACAACAATAAATTGATAAAAAATAAATAAATAAGTATAAATACAAATAAATAAATAAATACAAATAAAGAAAAATTAAAGCGTAATTTAAAAAATAAGATAAATAAAAATAAAAATAAAATAAAAAATAAATAAAGATAAATAAATTAAATATATAAATATAATAAAAATATTCTAATAAAGATATAAAAATTAAAATACAAAAAAATTAAAAATAAAAATAAAATACAATAAAAATGTTCTTCTAACATTTATTCACATTTATTTGCATTTGTTTCAATTAGTATTCATTATGTTTTGTATGAATGATATTTAGTAGAATTAAATCCAAAAATAAACATGAATTATTATGATAAAAACAGTTATTTAAGAATAGTCGAATAACATTTGAAAACTTTAGTAAAAATTAAAGTTTACGAATGTTCTATTTTACGTACTCATTTCTTAATCTATTTTATTTCTTTTTCTTATATCTATTTTAACTTTACTTTTATTCACATTTTCTCACTTTTTTTTTATCATTTTGTTAATAATTATTAAAATTTTATTATATCATATTCGTTCTTTATCTTCAATTATTTATTATAAATTATTTATTCCACATCATTTGTTATTTTCTATATTTTTTCTATTTACTTTTCGTATATTTTTCGTAGTTTTGCCGTCTTTTTTATTATTGATTTTAGTTTACCATATATGGATATACTCTTCTAACAAAGTTTTATGAAAGAAATCTCCGTTAAAAGACAATCAAGATAATATTAAAGGCTAATTGGTCATATAAGTTTTGTATATATAAAAATAATGTTAAAAACATTCAAGATTTCAGTCAAAAAGGAGTTTAAAAAATCATCAAGAAAAGGAAAATAAATGAAATATTTAAAAAGTTTCAAAAGTATTTCAATTTGAATATGATATTTCTTGGGAGTTTTGCCCTCTTTTTGATGACGGATTTGAGTTTAACGTTTATTTAAAAAAAAAACACTCCTTTAAAAAACAAATCAATATTTAAGTAAAATATCAACTTCAAAAATCACCTAAAAAACATTCAAGATTTGAGACAAGAATCAATTTCAAAATCATTTAAAAAAAAGAAAATAAATGAAATATGTAAAAAGTAAAAAAAAAAAAATTCAATTCCATTTCTTTATTTTTTTGTCGTTTTGCCCTTTTTTTGATGAGTGATTTTAGTTTACCGTTTAAAATAATTGGTTATTTTAAACAAAATTATTAACCAATTAATCTTTTTTACAAACAACTTAGAGAAATGTGCAGTAAGAGAGTTTTCTTACCAGTGCTGACTGCCCCCAAAATAAATTTTATGTGACTTTTCCCTTTCTTCATGACGACCACTTTCGTAAGAACTGCATTTCCCTTATTCAAAAAAAGTTTCCTGCTTTAAATGTTAAATTTATACCGAAAGATCCTCTAACTATTGCCTTATTTTTTACAGTCAAGGATCGTCTCAGCCCCTCCTCACATTTAATATATTGGATATAAATACACTTGTCCGCGATGTAATCCCGGAACATACGTGGGGTGCACGAGGTGGCTGTTGAGGGTACGAATTGACTCTCATAGAGGCTTAAGCTACCGTACAGGATGCAAGTTATCGAATCCAGAGGCCTCTAACATCAGAAACCATGCTGTACGGTGCAAAACAAACATCAGAGATAAAGATTTTTCAATAGTAGGGCGGGTCTCCAACCACCACCATCTAACTATCCTAGAGTCTATTATCATAAAGAAAACTGTTCCCTCGTTAAATAATCAATTGTCGTCAACTCAGTCATATGTTGTCTGGCTTTTCCTTTATACTTATTTTCTGTATTCTCTTAGTATTATACTTTCAATTCGCTTGGCGAGTTTGTGTCTTGGTTCCCTTTTGTGATTCTTTGTGAGTGTGTGTGTGTGTGTGTGTGTGTGTGTGTGTGTGTGTGTGTTTTATGTTCATTTATATACCTATTATTAAGGCTGCATTGACATTTTCTTGTGAATTGAAAATATTTTAATTTAAAGAAAAATTTTTAAATACCGTGATTCTATCTGTAATACAAATTATCTTCTTTTTTAGCCTTGGAAATGTGACACGTGCCAGAAACGTCGGCCATAAATTTGTAAAAATGGAGGTCTTCGTTTCCCTTGTTCCTTTAGAATATGTTTGTTTTTATTTAAATATTTTTTTTTGTTTTTGTTTTTCTCTATTTACTTATTTATTCTTATTCAATTTTATTTACTTATTTATTATCATTTATTTTTATTCATATTTATTTATTTTTTTTACTTTTATTTATTTATTATTTATTGATATTTATTTATTTATTTATATTTATTTATTTACATTCATTATTACTTATATGTTATTTAATTTTATTTATTTCTTTTTATTTACTTATTTTTATTTATTTAGTTATTTTTATCAATACAAATAAATTAAGAAGAATAAATAAAGAAATAAAAATAAATAAAAAATAAATAAAACAATTAAAAAATGAACAATGATAAAAAAAGATAATAAATGAAAATATAAAATAAATAAATAAATAAATAAATAAAATAAATAATAATATTAATAAATAAAATCAATATAAATAAATGAAAATGTGTTATTAAAATAAATAAGTAAAATAAAAAATAAATAGATAAAATAAATAAAAATAAATAAAAGAATTTAATAAAAAATGTAAATAAATGAAAAATAAATCAATAAATATCAATAAGTAATAAATAATTAAAAATAAATAATAGATAAATAAATAAAATTGAATAAAAATAAATAAGTAAATTAAGAAAAATAAAATAAAAGAAAATATATAAATGACGATAAATAAATAAAAAAATAATATAAAGTAAATAAAAATAAATCAAATAAATAAAATCAGGAAAAATAAAAAAAATAAAATGAATAAAACAAATAAAAATAAATATCTAAAAATCAATACATAAAAATAAATAATAAAAGGAAAAATGAAAAATAAATGAGACAAATAAAACATATAAATGAATAAAAATAAATATAAATAGCATATATAAAATTAAATAATAAAAACAATTAAAATAAAAAAAATAAAAATCTAGAAAAATAAATAAAATAAAATGTAAAAAATAAAAATAAATAAGAAATAAATAGTAATGAAATAAAAAAAAAC
Organism: Macrobrachium rosenbergii; assembly: GCA_039081455.1. NCBI lineage: Eukaryota > Metazoa > Arthropoda > Malacostraca > Decapoda > Palaemonidae > Macrobrachium > Macrobrachium rosenbergii. The sequence continues at coordinate 769,113 of JANJGK010000018.1, forward strand.
AAACAAATATATAACAAAAAATGAATAAAAATAAATTTAAAAAATAAAGTATATAAATAAATAAGTAAGTAAATAAATAAATAAATAGAAATAGAAATAAATAAATGAAAAAAATAAGGCCAAATAGAAAATATAAATAAAAATAAAGAAATAAAAAAATTAAATTAATAAAAACAAAAAATATAGTAATGAAGACAAAATTAGAATGTAAAAAATATAAAAATAAAAATAAATAAATAAAAATAAATAAATAAATAAAAATTAAATAAAAAAAATAACATTCAAATAAATAAATGAATGCAAGTGAAATAAGCAAAAATAACAAGAAAAAATAAATAAATAAAAATAAATAAATGAAAATAAAAAAAATAAATAATAAAGAATAAAATAAAAATCAATAAAATAAAAAAGGTAATGAAAATAAACAAAAGTAGATAAATAAATACATAAAAATAAAGAGAAGAAATAAAGATAAAACCAAATAAATAAAAAAGATAAATAAAAAATAAATAAATAAATAATATAAAAAAATAAAAAAATAGATAAATCAATTAATGAAAAAATAAAAAAATAAAAGAGAATTAAGTAATTAAAAAATAATAAAGAATAAATAATAATAAATAAAAATAAAAAATAAATAATAAATAAAAAATTAAAAAATAAATAAAAAAAAATAAATACATAAATAAATTAAAAACAAATACAAAATTGAATGAATAAAAAAATAAATAAAATATTTAAAAATTATGAAAAAATAATAAATATTATTAAAAAAATTAATATATGAATGATTAAATCAATTAAAAATAGATAAATACATATAAGATAAATAAGTAATTATATGTATAAAATATTTAAGTAAATGAAAAAATAAAAGAATACATAAAAATGAAAAAATAAAAAAATAAATGAAAAATTAAAATGAAATAAAAAATAAATATAGATATTATATATATGTATATATATATATATATATATATATATATATATATATATATATATATATATATATATATATATATATATATATATATATATATATATATATATAGATAGATAGATAGATAGATAGATAGATAGATAAAATAACTAAGATTAATAAAAACAAATAAAAATAAAAAGTAAATATAAATAACTGAATAAATAAACAAATAAAAATAAATAAGAAATTGAATAAATAAAAATAAGTTAAAAATTATTAATTATAAAAAATGAATAAATAAATAAATATAAATATAAATTAACAAAAATAACAAAAAATAAATAAATCAATCAAAATGAGAGTAAATAAAATAAATAATATACATGAATGAGAATGAATAAATAAAAATTAATAAATCAATCAAAATGAGAATAAAAAATATAAATAATATACATAAATAAGAATCATTACATAAAAATAAATAAATAAAAAATGAGTAAATAAATATAAATGAAATAAACAAAATTTAAAAATTAATATTAAAATAACTAAATGAATATAAATGAAATAAATAAAAAACAACAAGTAAAAATAAATAAATAAATAATGAAAAAAATAAATAATAAAAAATAAAACAAAAATCAATAAAATAAGAAGGTAATAAAAATAAATAAAAGTAGATAAGTAAATGAAAAAAAAGAAATGAAAATAAAAACAAAATAAACTAAAAGATAAATAAAAAAATAAATAAAAAAATAAGAAAATAGATAAAATAATTGATAGAAAAATAAAAAATAAATAAGAATTAAATAAAAATAAAAATAATAAACAATAAATAAAAATAAAGAACAAATAAAATAAAAAATAAATAATAAATAAAAATAAATAAATAAATAAATAAAAAATAAATACATAAATAAATGAAAAACAAATAAAAAATTAGGAAAAGATAATAAATAAATTAATACAAAATAAATGAAAAAAATAAAAAAAACAAAAAATTAAAAAAATAGGAAAAAGTAAATATTATTAATAAAAAATAAATAATAAAATCAATTAAAAATAGAAAAATAAATGTAAAATAAATAAGTAAATATATATAAAATTATTAAATAAATAAAAAATAAGTGAATACATAAAAATAATAAGTAAAAATCAACGAAAATAAATAAAAATAGAGTAATAAAAAAATAAATAAATAAATAAATAATATATATAATTAAAATCATATAAAAATAGATGAAATAACTAAAATTAATAAAAAAAACAAATAAATAAAAATGGATAAATAAAAATAAATAGTAAGAAAACATATAAATAAAAAGTAAAAATAAATATATAAAAATAGAAATAAATAAAAAAAATGAATAAATAAAAATAAGTAAGAAAATTATTTATCGTGAACAATAAAACTTAATAAATAAGTATATATAAATTAACCAAAATTACTAAAAATAAATAAATAAACCAAAGTGAGAACAAATAAAAATAAATAATATATATAAAAAAGAACAATTAAATAAAATAAATAAATAAAAACATATAAAATGAAATTACTAAAATTAATAAATAAAAATATAAACAAATGAATGAATAATAATAAATAAGTAAATGAAAATAAAATAAATAAAAATATCTGAAAATATAAAAAAGATAATTAGATAAATAAACAAAATTATACTAAAATAAAATAAAAAAACTAAATAAATATGAAAATAAAAAATAAATAAATAAATAAATAAAAAAAAACAGAATAAATACATATATAAATTAAAATAAAAACAAATAAATAAAAATAAATATTTTGAGATAAATAAAAACAAAATAAATGAAAATAAATCAATAATAATGAATAAATATATATAAAATAGATAAATACAAATAAAAAATGGGAAAAAATAACAGGAAATAAATAAAAAATCAATAATAAAAATAAATAATAACATATCAAAATATAAATATAAAATAAATATGAAAAAAATTAATAAAAATCAATAAATAAAAATAAAAATGACTGAAAAAAGGAAAATAAATAAAAAGTATTAAATATTATTAAATAGAAATCAATAAATAAAAAAAAACACAAATAGATAAAAATAAAAATACCAATAAATTAATAAGAATGAACTAAATTAAAGAGAAAATAACAAATTCATATAAATTAAGTATATTAAAACAAATAAAAAATTTAAAAAGTAAATAATGATAGAATTACATAAATAAAAAGAAATAATAAATAGATAATAAATAAATAAATATATAAATATAATAAAAAAAATAAATAATAACACATAAATAATATAAATAATTAAAAATAAACAAATAAAAATAAATATATAAAGAATAATTAAAAATATTAAGTAAAATAAAAAGTAAGTGAATAAAAATAAATAAAAATAATTGGAAAAAAATATAAATAAACAAATAAAAAATAAATAATAAATAAATATAAAAAAATTAAACAAATAAAAGTAATTAAAAATAAAAAAAATAATAATAAATAAGAATAAAACATTGTATAAAATAAATAAAGAAAGAAAGAAAAAAAAGAAATTAAGATATATAAATAAAAATAAATACATAAAAATATATGAAAATAAATTTTAAAAAATTAAAAAATAAGTAAAAAATATATAAATTCAAATAAATGAATAAAAATAAAAAATATAAATAGCAGAAATAAAATTAAATAATAATAACTAAATTAAAATAAAAAAATAAAAATCTATAAAACTAAACAAATATAAAGAAAAGTAGAAAATAAAAATAGATGAATGAAAATAAAAAATAAAATTAAAATAAATAAATGAATATAAATGATATAAATAAAAATAACAAATAAAAATAAAGAAATAAATAAAAATAAATAAAAAATAATAAAGATAAAAAAATAAATAAAATAAGAAGTAAATAAAAGTAAATAAAACTAAATAATTAAATAGAAATAAATAAAAACAAGAGAAATAAAAATAAAAACAAAATAAATAAAAAGGTAAATTCAATGGAAAAATTTTAAAAATTAAAAAATAAATAAAAATAAAATAAAAAAGTAAATAAATAAATGAATAAAAAGTAAATGATTAAAAAATGATAAACAATAAATAAAAAAGAAAAAAATATAAAATAATAAAAAATATATGAATAAATGAAAAAAATCAGTTTAAAAAATTTTTAAATTAAGAAAAATTAATAAATATTATAAATGAAATATAAAAAAACAAATAATTAAATCAATTAAAATTAGATAAATTCACATAAAATAAATAAGTGGATATATATAGAATGAATGAACAAATAAAAATAAAGTAAATAAATAAAGGAAATAAATAAATATAAATGAAGAGAAATGAAAATAAAATAATAAAGGAATGAATACAAACAAAATTAAGTAAATAAATAAAAATTAATACGTATATAAATAAAACTATAAAAAATAAACAAAAATTACTAAGATAAAAACATATAAATAGCAATAAATAATTAAAAAAGTAAATAAATATAAAAATAAATATAAATAAATAAAAGATAAATAAATAAATAAATAAATAAATAAAGAAAAATAAATATAAATGAAAATTGAATAAGTAAAATAATTTTAAAAATTAATATATATAAAAATATAAATGATTGAATAACTAAATATAAATATAAATAAACAAAAATAACTAAAAATGAAAAAAAATAAAAATGAGAATAAATAAAAATAGATAATATACATAAATAGAAATAATTAAAAATAAATAAAAATAGATAAATATGAAATGAATAAAAACAAATAAAATAAATTACTAAGAATTATTAAATAAAAATATAACCAAATGAATAAATAATAATAAATAAGTATATAAAAATAAAGTAAATAGAAATATTTTAAAATAAAAAATAAATAAAAAATGGAATAAATTAAAATGAAATAAAAAAGAACAAATATATATCAAAATAAATAAAACAAATAAATATAGATAAATAAAATATATCGTATGTAAATTAAGATAGGAAAATGGATAAAAATAAATATAATAAATGAATAAAAATAAACAAAATCAAACAATAAAATAGAAATAAATAAAAATAAACAAATACAAATAAATAATAATAAATAGAAATAATGACAATAAATAAAAAATCAATAATAAATATAATAATAATATATTAAAATAAAAATATAAAACAAATATAAAAAATAAAAATATAAAATACATATAAAAATAAAAATAAAAAACTAAATAAAAGTCAATAAATAAAAATAGAAATGACTGAAAAAGGAAAATAAGTAAAAAGTAAAAATAGTATTAAATAGAAATAAATAAAAAATCACAAATAGATAAATATAAAAAATACAAATAAATTAATAAGCACTACAAAATTAAGTAATTAAAGAAATTAACATAAATTGAGTTAAACAGAAAAATAAAAACTAAATGACAATACATAGAAAAATGTAAATGATTAAAAATAAATAAAATAAATGTAACAAGTAAAATAAAAAATAAATAAAACTAGATAAATAAAAATAACCAAATGAATAAATAAAGATAAGTAATATAAATAAATAAAATTGAATATAAATAAACAAATGAAGTAAATAAAAAAGAAATAAATATAAATAAATAAAAATTAATAAATAAAATAATAAAAATAAATAAATAATAATAAATAAACATATAACATTGAATAAAAGAAATAAATAATTAAATAACGAAAGAGAAATAAAAAAAATGAAGATATATAAATAAAAAAATAAATAAATAAATTATATAAATGAAATAAAAATATATAAAATATATGAAAATATAAAAAAATCAAAGTAAATAAAAATAACGAAAGTAAAAAAAAATAAAAAAATAAAAATAAATAAATAAATAAAATTTAAAAAACTAATTAAAAAATAAATATAAATGCCTAAAAAGTAAATAAAGATAAAGAAAATAAAAAGCAACGATTAAAAAAGTTAAATAAATAAATAAATATATAAGTAAATACAAATAAATAAATAAAAATAAAAAATTAATATAAAATCAAAAAAATAAATAAAAATAAATAAAAGATATATATAAATTCAAATAAATAAATAAAAATAAACACAAATAAAAAGTAAATTAATGAAAATAAATAAGATAACAAAAATAGGTAAAAAAATAAATAAATGAAAAAAAATTAAATAAACAATAATAAAAAAATAAATAAACATATAAAAATAAAAAAAATAAATAAAAATATAAATATAAAAAATAAATAAAAATAAAAAATAAATAGAATTAAATAAATTAAAGTAAATAGAATAAATAACAAATAAAAATATATAAATAAATAAAAATAAATAAATAAACAAATAAATAAATGAATAAATAAATGAAAATGAATAAATGTATATAAATAAATTAAATAAATATAAATAAAGAATTAAATAGAAAATTATTTAGTTAATAAATTATTAAATAAAAAATAAATAGATAACAATAAAAAATAAATAAATAAAAATAAATATATATATAAAAATGAATAAATAAATAAAAATACATAAATAAAAATTAATAAACAAAAACAAAAAATAAATATAAATAAATAAATAGAAAATAAAAATAAATAAAAATGAATATATTTAAATAAAAAAATATTAAATAATTAAATAAATAAAGCAAATAAAAATAGAAGTAAATAAAAAACGTAAAAAATAAAAATAATAAATAAAAATAATTAAAATAAACAAAAGTATAAATAAAATAAATATAAGTAAATAAAAGTAAATTATTGTAAATAAACAAATAAATAATAATAAATAAAAAATAATAATTAAAAACGAAATAGAAAAAATATAAATAGAAAAATTAATAAAAATAAATAAAAATTAAAAGCTAAACAAAAAAATTATAAATAAATTTAAAAAAATAAATGAGTAGTGAATAAGAAAAAAAATAAATAAAGCATAAAAAATTAAATAAACAAATAAATATAATAGATATACAAATGAAAAATAAATTAAAAAGTAGGAAAAAAAATAATTTCTTTAAATTAAATATATAAGTAAAGAAATAGAAAAAATAAAAAAAAACTAATAAAAATGAGGAAAAAATAATAAATAAATTAATAATAAATTTATAATAATAATAGTAATAATAATAATAATAATAATAATAATAATAATAATAATAATAATAATAATAATAATAATAATAATAATAATAATAATAATAATAATAATAATAATAATTTGAAAATCATTAAAAAAGATTTTTACCTAAAATATGTAAAACTGAAAAAAATAATGCAATTTGATTATGATGTTTTTCGTTGTTTTAACTTATTCTTATAGCAAAGTTTTATGAAAAAAATCTCCATTAAAAAACAATGAAGATAAAATTAAAGGCTAAATGGTCATATACGTTTTGTATTTTCATTTGTTTTTATTTATTTATTTACTTATTTTATTTATTCAATTATTTTATATGTATTTACCTATTTATTTTATATATATTTATAAATTTTTAATTTATTTAATTATTTATGTATTTATTTTTAATAATATTATTTATTATTTTTTCCAAATTTTTAATTTTTTAAAATTTTTTATTTATCAATTTATTTTTTATTAATTCATTATTTTTTCCTAATTTTTCATTTGTATTTCCTTTATTTATGTTTTTAGTTTCTATATATATATATTTATCTAATTTTTATTTACTATTTATTTTTTTTATTTCATTCTAGTTTTTTATTTTTATTCCTTTTTTATTTATTGTTTATTATTTTTTATTATTTACTTTTATTTGTTTTTTACTTATTTTTTTATATTTTTATTCACCTTTTTATATATTTTTATTTACTTTTTATTTTCTTTGTTTATTTTTTTTTATTTAATGTATCTTTTTATTTATAGTTTTTGTTTTTATTTCTTTTATTTTTATTTGATTTATTTATTTATTTGTTATTATTTAATTTTTTATTTTGTTAATTTTTATATTATTTTTTCTTATTTATTTTCATTTATTTATCTTTATTTATTTATTTATTTATTTTTACTACTTATTTTTATTTACTTCATTTATACTCATTTATTTATTTTAATTTTATTTTTTATTGATTTTTTTATATTTATGTATTGTTTTTATTTTTATATTTTTTATATTTTAATTTTGATATCTTTATAAGTATATTTTTATTTATTTTTATGATTTTCATATTTTTATTTGTTTTACTAATTTATTTTTATTTATCATGTTTAAATTTTTATTTACTCTTTTATTTTTGTTTATTTTTATTTACTTATTTGCATTATATTTACTTGTTTATTTATTTACGTACTTTTTTCATTTATTTTTTTACTTTTATTTTTATTGATTTTTTGTTTTGTATTTGTTTCTTTTTTTCATTATTATTTATTTTTTATTTATTTTTTATTTAATTTTATTTACTTATTTTTATTTTTTACTTTTCTTTATTTTTATTTAATTTTATTTACTTACTTTTATTTTTCACTTTTCTTCATTTTTATTTATTTTATTGATTTTTATTTTCTTCATTTTAATTTAGATATTTTTATTTAATCTTATTTATGCTGTTTATACACTATCTATTTATTTTTTTATTTATTTATGTATTATTATTTATATATATTATTTTTTATTCTTTATTTTTATTATATATTTTTATTTATCTATTTTTATTTATTTATTTTTATATATTTATTTTTATTAATTTTATTTATGTTTATTTTTTATAGATTTTATTTATTTGATTTATTTTAATTTATTTTATATTATTTTTTATTTATTTATCTTTATTTATGCACTTTATTTTATATCATAATTATTTTTTTATTAATTTTTTTTTACTTATTATTTATTTAATGTTTATTTATTTTTAAATATCTATTATTTATTGGTATTTTCTGGTGATAGAAATTCATTTCTCGCTATAATGTGGATCGGATTCCACAATAAGCTGTAGGTCCCGTTGCTAAGTAACCAAATGGTTCTTAGCCACGTAAAATAAGTCTAATCCTTCGGGCCAGCTCTAGGAGAGCTGTTAATCAGCTCAGTGGTCTGGTAAAACTAAGGTATACTTACTTTACTTTATTTATTTCTATTTATTTATTTACATTAATTTTTATATATTTCTTTTATTTACTTTTATTTTATTAATCTATTTTCATTTATTTCAATTAATTTTATTTATTAATTTTATTGTTTTATTTATTTACCTATATTTATTTATTATAATTATTTTTATTTATTCATGTGTTATTATTCATTCATTATTATTTATTTATATTTATTTATTTATTTATTTATTTATCTATTTATTTATTTATTTATTTATTTATTTATTTATTTATTTATTTTTTATATATTTTTATTTATTATCATTTTTTGTGTCTATTTTTTAATTCTTTTATTTATTTTTTTATTTTATTTATTTTTATTTCTTTATTTATTCTTCTTAATTTATTTGTACTAATATTAATAACCAAATAAATAAATAAGTAAAACAAATAAAATGAAATAAAATAAATATAAGTAAAAATAAATGTAAATAAATATAAATAACTAAAAAAATCAATAAATAATAAATAATTAAAAATGAATAAAAAATAAATAAATATGAATACAGAAATAAATAACAATAAATAAGTAAATAAAATAAAATAAAATAAGTAAAATAATAAAACTAAAAACACAAAAAAATTAAAAAATATAAAAATAATGTAAAAATAAATAAATAGAAATAAATAATAATAAATAATCATAAAATAAAAAAGTAAATATAAAAATAAATAAGTAAAAATACATAAATAAATAAAAATAAATAAATATAAATAGTATAAATAAAATTAAATGAAATAAATAAAACCACTAAAAATAAAAAAAAACTAAATAAAAATATATAATAATGAAATAAACAATAAAAATATATAAACAAATATAAAACAAAAGTAAATAAAAATAAAAACAAACTAAAAAATAAATGAAAATAAATGAATAAATAAAAACAAAAATGAATTAATAAAAAAATAGATAAATATAAATCTAATTAAATAAATAAAAATAAAGAAAAATTAAAAAAGTAAATAAAAAATAAATAAGATAGATAAAAATAATAAATAAAAATAAAAATGAAGATAGATAAATATATAATACATAAAAGTAATTAAAAATATACTATTAAATATATAAAATATAATAAAATATAAAAATAAAAATAAATTAAAATAAATACAAATTTTTTTCTAACATTTATTCACATTTTTTTGCATTTATTTCAATTAGTCTTCATAAAATTTTGTATAAATGATATTTAGTAGAATTAATTTCAAAAATATACATGATTTATTACGATAAAAATACTTATTTAAAAATAGTCTAATAACATTTGAAAACTTAAGTAAAAATTAAAGTTTACGAATGATCTATTGTACTTAGTCATTTCTTAATCAATTTTAATTCTTTTTCTTATATCTATTTCAACTTTACTTTTATTCCCTTTTTCTCACTTTTTTTTAGCGTTTTCTGAATAATCATTAAAATTTTGTTTATATCATATTCGTTCGTCTTAGATTATTTATTGTATTTATTCCGTATAATTTGTTATTTTCTATATTTTTTTATCTATTTTTAGTTTCAGCAAGCTTCTATGCATTTCTGTCTGTTTTTGAGCTTCTTTTTTTCTAACATTTATTCGCATTTAGTTTTTTATGTTAGCTATATATATTTTAATGGTATATCTTCATTTATATAATCTTTCGTATTATTTTTAATTTTTTTTGCTTTATATTTGTTTTAATTTTCATCTTATTTAATTTTATATGTTTTGTTTTGATTTTATTTCCTTTTTCTGTTTAATTATTGTTATAGTTTTTTTATTTACTTTTATCATAAATTTCTTTATTGTAATTAAATGGTATTTGTCATTTGAATTAAAAATAAAAATTACAATACTCAGATAAAACATCAATAGTAAATAATAATTAATTAAAAAAAATTAGTTTATAAGAACATATCAGAAAACTAAAATCAGTCATCAAAAAGAGGGTAAAATTCCTCAATATATTGTATTCAAATTTAAATGTTTCTCTTTAGATTTTTATATGTTATATTAATTTTCCTGTTACTAGGTGATTTTTCAAATTGACTTTTCATTTCAATATTGATTCTTTTTTTAACGCATTTTAAAAACAAAACTCGGTTATAAGAATATACCTGAAAAACTTTAACTAAATTCATTGATCATAAAGAGGGCAAAATTCCCAAAAATATTGGATTCAAAATTGAAAGATTTTTTAAAACTTTTTATGTTACATTCTGTTTCCTTTTTTTAGGTGATTTTTGAAGTTGATTTTTTACTTAAATATTGATTGTTTTTTAAAAGGATTTTCTTATATATTCCCGTTATAATAATATATCTGTAAACGTTAGACTAAAATCAGTCATCGAAAAGACAGCAAAACTCCCAAAAAATATTGTATTCAAATTGAAATAATTTCGAAGCTTTTTACATATTTCATTTTTTTTCCTTTTCTTAATTGATTTTTTACTAAATTTTTCAATGTTTTTTAAAAGTATTTTTATATAGAAAATGTATGTGACCATTTAGCCTTTAATTTTATCTAGATTCTTTTTTAACGGAGATATTTCCATAAAAAATTTTTATAAGTATATATCCGTAAACGGTAAACTAAAGTCAGTCATGAAAAGCAGGGCAAAACTACGAAAAATACCGTACTCAAATTGTTTTTTTTTTTTTTTTTTTTTTTTACAAATTTCATTTATTTTTATTTTTTTAATGATTTTTAAATAGATTTTTGTCTCAAATCTTTAATTTTATGTGGTGATTTTTGAAGTTGATTTTTACTTAAATATTGATTTGTTTTTAACAGAGTTTTTTTTATATATAATTCTGTTATAATAATATGTAAGTAAACGTTAAACTAAAATCAGTGATCAAAAAGAGGGCAAAACTCCCAAAAAATATTGTATTCAAATTGAAATATTTTGGAAACTTTTTACATATTTCATTTATTTTCCTTTTCTTAACGATTTTTTAAATTGATTTCTGA
>JANJGK010000018.1:781187-808687 GCA_039081455.1 Macrobrachium rosenbergii
GCTCATCATTTTAAACTGTCAACATCGTCTCTCGCTCTCCCTTTCTCTCTCTCTCTCTTTCATAATCCCGATCAGTGAATTTCATACTTATTCACTGCATAAAGGTTTGTTATGGTTACACTTCAATTTACTTGGTCCCATGGCTCATCATTTCAAACTATCAACATCGTCTCTCGCTCTCCCTTTCTCTCTCTCTTTCATAATCCCGATCAGTGAATCTCATACTTATTCACTGCATAACATCACTCGGTCACCTACCTGCATTGACTGCAATGCAAGTAGATAACCAACTCAACTTGACTATAGTCAATTACTTCAATGTCAATAATGTCTATTAACAAGTAATAAATGCAAACAAGACTTAAGTATGAATTTATATATCACATACTCAAACTAAATGCAGAAAATTACGGCAAAGTAAATATATCAAATGCCTATTACTCTCTGGTTATCAATTGTAAAATAAAAAAATCAATCACCAAATGTTCAAGTGGCAAGTCAATGGTAAATGCTATTACTCTCTAGGAAGGATTCTGTCCATCATGTCTTTGATTATGGTAAGCTTATTCAGTATCAATTTCCTGACAATTATAAAAGAAATAAAAGCAAACAGTACCAAAAGAATGACATTTATGAATGACATAATAGGAGAAATCTCGGTCTTATATGTATGAAAGAAAGTATGAACCTCTTCTAGCTTTGTGAATGTCTCCAATTCCAGTTCTGAAAGTTGAAATTCATCAATAACTGCAAACTGATGTACACTTTTACTGAAATTTAAACTGTACGTCGTGAAGACTGTAGGTTTGTAATACAAATTATGTAAAATAACCAATTCACAAGCAGATTAAAACGTGTGTACATTAATGAAAACTACTTCTGTTTTGCTTGACTTACAGTCAATCTTAGCATTCAATCTGTTTGCTGAGAACACAAAAATTTCATCATCAATGATTTGAGCCTTGAAAGTTTCTGTAAACGGTATATATTTACAATGGTTCTTACCATTCTTGTTGTTTACAAGATCATCTAAGCAATGAAGAGCATTCAAGGGTTCATAGAAATTCACAATGTTACAAACATATACATCATCATCAAGCATGACACATTCCCTGAACTCATGTTCGGGAATTTCGGTCACTAGGAAAGAATCATGCTGCAAGGCAAAGTGTCGAACTGTTCCTTCTAGTACAATGGACTTATTATCTACTATCATTGGGAATGGATAGACTGACATCAATGAGTTGACGTCTGGATTGTTGAAAGGGATCACTAGTATGATTTGATTGGCTACCACTTTCACTGTTATCAGGCCATAATAGTCCACTATATTTTCTACTAGTGGCTTCAAGTGATTGTTCACAACACATTTCTGAATAATGGCTTCAATTTCACTAGGGGTTATCAGAAAAGGCGACAGCAGGTTTTTACTTGCCATCATGATTGCATTGAGTAATTCCTTGTATTCCAGAAGGAAATTACTTGTTTCCATGAGCAGTTGCTCCATCATTTCTGTTTGATGGATTCTAGCAATTTCTGATGAAACATTATGGAGGTCACTATTCACAAATTCTTTCAGCACTGTGATCATTTTCTGATTTTGATTGACATTTCCTATTACTTTATTATAGACAGTGCCCTGCTCAGAAGCCCAATTTTCAAGTTGTGCCACTCTTTCCTTTAGCCTTTCAACATTACCATCGGTCGCCACTCCAAAGAGATTGTGTAAAGCGACGCCTATAAAGGGTATGAGTGATCGCTTTACTACTTTCCTTGGCATAACACTATCGATGTCCCTCTGCAACTTGGAGAGCATGTCGTACAAATTTCTATCTTGGACACTTTGTAATCCTGCCTGTATCTGATTGCTCAGCTGGACTAACTGCTCTCTCTGATCGATAATGGAGTCCGTCTGGATCTTAACAATGGCTAGGTCCTGTATCATCTTAACCTTGCCATGCTCCTTGATGATGGCTCCCTTCTTTAGTTGTACGAGTGAGTTCACAATTTGACTCACTGCCAACCACCATACAATCCATTTGCTGAAATAATGTTATTAAGCAGTAAAAATCTTATCAACTACATTTGTTTACCATTGCACTTGCCATTACCTTCTTCTCAAATTATACCTTGGGGTCATTGAAGATTCTATTTTATTATCTATCTTATCTTTATTGGACAAATCCTTTAACTGGGTAGACGACCAAGGTTCTGAATGAACTACTTTAATGTGGTTCCAATGTACAATGGATTCTTTCAAGGTAATTTCATGCATTAACTTGAATTTATTCAACTTCAAAACTTCTAAAACTCTATATGGACCTCGAAATTTTGGTGATACTTTAATATTAGGTCCTTCAAGAACATGATTGAGTACATAAACTTGTTGTCCTACCTTTAACGAGGGTATGGTGGATCTGTTATTGTAATACTTACTAGATTTTTTATGTAACTCCTTTAATCTAGCCCTGGTGACTTTAACGGTCTCGTACGTACGTCTTGTCTTCCAAGCAATATAGTCCTCGTAGTTGTACGTACGTCTGGGTGGTGCGGCATCATCCAAAAGTGAATTTGGCATTCTCTTTTGGTAGCCATACAATAGGAAATGAGGAGTTTCTCCTATTGATTCATTTACTGTGTTGTTTAGAGTAAATTGTATATTTTCGAGAGTCAAGTCCCAGTCTTCAGTGCTAGGGGTTACCAATGTTTTCAGAACATCCTTTATCTTGCGATTTGTTCTTTCTACTGCTCCATTTGAGCTTGGCTTATATGCTGTTATTTGACATTTCTGTATTTCATAAAAGTCACACAAATTCGTTAGAATGTCACTAGTAAATTCAGCAGCATTGTCTGAGAGCAAAACTTGAGGACATGAATGTCTGGTTATAATTCTAGACTTAAAGGCTTCTGCCACCGTTGATGCTTCTCTGTTTCTAGTTGGAACAATTTCTACGTATCTGGTCAAATAGTCAATGAAAACTAAAATCTGTTTATTTCCTCTGATGGTGTTCGGGAATGGACCTAAGAAATCCATTGTGACTACTTGAAAAGGATTTAATTCTGAAGGATACATTTCCAGAGGAGCCTTGACGTTGACATTCCCCTTATGTATATTACATAGGGTACAATTCTGAACAAATCGAGTAGCATCTTCACTACATCGAGGCCAAAAATAGTTTCTAGTGATTGTTCTACATGTTTTCTTAATTCCAGGATGTCCTGATAACTTGTATGAATGGGTTAGTTCTAAAACGTCTTGTATTAGTGTATTAGGAATGTACAAACGTGAACAAGCATTTGGTTCGTCTGAAGTCTTGTACAATAACCCATCTATCAATTGAAACTCTGAATTTTTCTCACCTTGCAAGAGGTTACCAATTACTTCCCTTATTCTAGAATCCTTTTGTTGTTCCTGACGAACTTTGTCTAAATCTAAGTCTGTGATTTGACAACTGAAGGCGAAATTATGAGTGGTAATTTGTTTCTCGTTCTCTTCTTGTGATCTAGATAAGGCGTCAGCTAATGTGTTATATTTACCAGGTATGTATCTAAATTCTGGGGCAAATTCTAATACGCTAACAAACCATCTATTGAACTTCATATTATTGGTAAAAGCCCTTTTCTTGAAAAGATCACAAATGGGTTTATGATCTGTAAGAACATTAATTTTATGTCCTAGCAAAATGTGTCTAAATTTCTGTAATCCCCAGACTAATGCCAAACATTCCCTTTCTGTTGTACTGTAATTTCTTTCAGCTGCATTCAAAACTCTACTGGCATAGTATACAGTCCTCATCCTTGTTTTATCCTTTTGCATCAAGACTGCACCTAGTCCTGTACTTGAAGCATCACAGGCTAAGTAGAATTCCTTCTCGAAGTCTGGATAAACTAGGATAGGATCTGTTATCAACATATCCTTTAGTGTTTTGAACGCTGCTTCCTGTTCATCTTTCCACTCATAGCTAGCATCTTTCCTAGTTAACTCAGTTAATGGTTTTGCTATGGTAGCAAATCCCTTTATGAAAGGTCGATAATATCCTACCATACCTAGGAATCTTCTTAGTGCCTTCAAATTTCTTGGGGCTGGATAGTCTACAATAGCCTTAATCTTTCCTTCTTGCATTTTCAAACCATGTTCACTGATAACATGTCCTAGATATTCTAGAGATTTCTTCAGAAACTGACATTTCTTAATTTTTACCTTTAATCCGGCCTTTCTGAGCCTATCTAATACTAATTCTATTGTCTTGAAATGACTCTCTACATCCTTACTAGCAATTATTACATCATCAAGATAAACCGATACGTCTTCAACATCTCCCAAGATTTGCAGCATTAAACGTACAAACGTTAAAGGAGCTGAAGTAAGACCAAACGGCATTACCTCAAATTGCAAATGTTCTTTATGAGTACTGAATGCCGTGAGATGCTTGGATTCTTCATCGAGAGGAACTTGCCAATATCCACTCAGTAAATCGAGGCTAGAAAAAACCTTGGCACCTCCTAATTGAGCTAACATGTCATTAATGACTGGCATTGGCATTCGATCAGGGACGGTGTGGGAATTCAATTTACGGTAATCAATTACCATCCTCCATGTACCGTCTTTCTTTGGAACTAGCAGTAAAGGTGAATTATAAGGTGACTTAGAAGGTATTACAACTCCATCTTCCTTCATCTCTTCAACCATCTCGTCTACGATGGGTCTTTGACTTATTGGAAGTTTGTAGTTAGGTATATAAAAAGGTCTAGCACCATCTTCTATGACTATTTTGTGCTGCAGGACATCTGTCCTTCCTAACTTATCTCCTGTTACTGCTACAACACTCCTATATTTCTCTAATATCTCTATTAATCTGTCCCTACAATGAGGAAATTCGGTATTATTTACTTCCCCTTCTAATTTAACTCTTGTGTCAGCTACAGAGACAAATGCTTTTTCACTTAGGGTTAGTAAAGGGTTAGTAATCACAATTCCCTTACAGAATTCTATGCCGGCATGCAATTCTAGTCTCTTGTCAGAATAATTATACACATAAGTCGTACAATTTCCACCATTAAGTCTTACTAGGGAATTGTCCATTTTCACAAAGTCTGGTAAGTCTTCATTAACTAATAACACATCTGTATCACCTAGGTTTTTATCTGTTACAATTCTAAGACAAACCTTTGTCAGACCTTGTGGATGCAGTATAACGCTATTGTTTAATTTGAGTTTTACAAGATTATCATCGGCAGTACTAACTAAGCAGATCTCATCTGCATTCTGTGCATCGGCAATGTAACAGACATCAGTATCATCTGAACTTTCATCTTGTGGTATCACAGAACCTATCTCTGTCATTTTTAGGTTGCCTAACAGCAACACCTCATTGAGATACTTCTCTTCCGTATCTTCTCTTATTATTAAGTGACTACAATCTATTAGCGTGTCAGGATCGTCAGGTTGGGAAAAAGAACTAAGTTCTTCGGAGGTATCTACTTGTCGTGCACTTGAGTTATCAGGTTCATACCTGCTATCTGAGAATTCCTCCTGAGTGGCTTCTAGGCTTTTAAAAGTAGTTTGTCTATCTTCTCCTATTTCTTCTATCATTGAATTTCTACACACTGTCCTACCCGGGTTAGCATTAAATTCTATTTCTATCTGTTGGATGTCTACTTCTTCAGATGAGGCTGTCTCAGGTAAAGTGATCAAGTTTATCTGAAACTGTTCCTCTTCTTCAAGAGAGCAAACATTTCCTCTATCAATTTCCTTGATAGTGATTCTTCCATTGCTACAATCTAGTGTAATTCCACATCTTTTCATAGCCTGGAAGGAAAATAGAGCTTGAGCTGGAAAATATTTCTCTTCCAACACCACAAACTCTTCCCTGTATTTCTTATTTAGAATTTCTATCTCTAAATTGACATTGCCTATAGCCCTTATTTGCTTTCCAGCGATCCCCCTTATGGTCCTATAGGATTCTCTCATTTGGGAAAGCTCACAACCTATATGTTTTGTTAAAGTGCCTTTATCTATGATACTTACAGTACTGCCTGTATCCAACAATATGGAACTCTGTACACCTTCTAAGTGTACTTGTATGATAGGCAACTCTTCCTGACACGTATTAAAATTCCTTACAGAAAACACTATTTCATTACTTCGAGTAATGTCTGTTGGGGACCCATCCTTATTCAATGTCACTATTTCTTTCTGTAAGGATGGACCTTTCTGCTGTGCTCTCTGTGATTGTCACTGAGAATCCCCTTGATTTGGGTTACTGGGGGAGGTATTCTGATTATTAGGCTGAGTATTGTGGTTATTTTGAGACCCCTGTTGTACCAACAGTTCTGGATTAAATGTCCTGTCTTATTGCAATTCGAACACCGTTTGTTTCTTCTACAATTCTGTGTTGTATGGTTGTTATAACCACAATTTCCACAACTTTGTCTCTGCCTATTGAACTGTGGCCTATTATTCCCTGAATTTTGGCCTTGACTAGCTCCCCTCTGTCCAGGAGTCCTGTTATTTCCACTGTTATTTCCATTAGTTCCAGTGGTACTCCCACTGTTACCTCTATTTGGCGGCCTACCTTGATTGTTTCTGTTTGATTGATTAAATCTCCTATTGTTGTTCCCACCATTTCTATCAAACGAATTTCTATTTCCCTGATACCTAGACCTAGCTTGCCCTGATTGGTTTCTACTGGACTGATTGCTAAAATCTGCACTACTACTTGATGAATTCTGTTTTACTTTCCTTTCTATGTACATCAAAGTTTGTACAATTCCATCATTTGGCTTCCTATCACAGTACTTCTTTAAGGCTACTCTTTCTTCCTTACCCAAAGCATTGTAGATTGGTCCTAATGACATATATCTAAGTACCTTGGATATACTAGCTAAATCTGTTTCATTATCATCAAATTCATCCTTCCTTCCAACAACAATTCCTACAGCTTTCATATCTGTCGTCACTCTATCTATAGCTTCTTCTACTCTAGTGGCTAAAACTAAGTGATTACCCTCATATTTCTGATGATGGAAAGTTCCTATGTTGTACCATGGATCTTTCTGTGCTTCTGGTTGCCAAAATTGTAAGCACTGTTTCTTGAATTCGTTAAACAGAGTAATATTCCTAAAAAGTACTGAATGAAGAACTGTATGTGCATCACCATGTTCCATACTAACATACAAGAGTGCTTCATCTATTTTCTTTCTCTCATCTGTGATACCAGCAGCTGAAATTCTGCTTTCTGTGTCTGCTATCCATCGATTTACACCATATTCTTCTAATCTACTTTTATCTACATTACTTGGGTCTACCGTTCCACAAAATCTAGTAGCTTGGGTGATTACGGCGGCTTGTGCCATGTTGCAATTTCTAGGTACAATGGAAGTTATTGGGTTAGTGGTTACAACTGAAGGGTTAGGCGCACTCGGTAAACTAAGTGGGGGACCTTGACTATGAGAACGCCTGGGTCTAGTATTACTAGGATCAATTGGTCTAGAAAGTCGTTCAGGTACAGGTCTTAGGTTATATGGAGTCTGGTCTTCGCCTCTTGTCTGTTGCAGTCGGGAGATAACTTCGTCCAAAGTGTTATTCATATTAATTCATAAAATATTCAATGATTCCAAGAATGAAAAATGGAAAGAAAAAATAAATTTGAGAAGCAGGTACTTACTTCAATTGCATGTTTGCTGAGTTGACTGTATCCCTGTATACAAAAAATTCAAATTTTTCCTAACTCATTCCTTCATAGGACTCTCTCACAATCTGAAAAAGTCTGATATTAGTATTTATGTATACAATTGTTTGGGTTCCACTGCAAAATGCTGCGCCAAGTGTATAACAAAAAAAATTATTATGATAGAATAATTTAAACAGAATTGTCTCTTTCGCCAAGTGAACGAAAATTTCTATTTTGTAAAAAAAAAAAATGACTAAATATAAGAGAAAAAAAAAATTATTTCCTTCGTACAACAATAAGGAAATATTATTCAGAATATTATTCAAAAGAAAAATAATTTACTTAAATTATTTGTTTAAAAAAAATTTATTTGCGCACTGCAGGGAAGAATAACTATATATAAAATTTCACGCACACAAAAAACTTAATTCACAGAGAACAAAAAATTCTCTTGATAATTCCCCGATATTAGGAATGAATGATTACTATTCAATTAGCTTCGTGTCGCCTTGCACTTGAAGATTGCGCTGATTGCACTTGAGCGCAATTTGTCGTTAGCATCCAGCGATAATTCGGCACAGCTCGGCCGACTTCCAGTCCGTACTTGCTGAATTTGTCGACGAAAAAAAATTTGGAATCCCTTCCAAATTGTTGATTGAAGACGCGAACTTCACCTCGGGTCATTGGCTTCCAAAACTGTATCGCCGCTCCGATTGCTTGCAGCTTCACTATCGTCCGTCGCCGTCTTCCGCTCTCGTTCGTCGCCGTCGTCGTCACTGCTCTGCTACCGCTACTTTTCGCTAAGTCTCCCTTTTAGCGACCAAAAATTTTGGGAATTTCGTGTAATTAAGTCTGTACACGATAGAAAAGTTCACTGAACTGATGTAGATATTAGCGACTTTCATACGTCCGCCAACACTGTTTGTTTTCGTCTTCTCCACTGCTGCGATCGGCGAAGTTTAGGATGAGTTGCCAATTCTTTCGTAAATAACGTTATACTTCTTATAAAAATCACCGCTGATCTATGCCATGATTATTACTATTGTTCTTATTATGTTCAAATATATATATATATATATATATATATATATATATATATATATATATATATATATATATATATATATATATATATATATATATATATATATATATATATATATATATATATATATTAAACTGAATTTCTGGTTGATCTTATGCGAATGTTCGGAAGTTTCAAACTAGGCAGAGATTTACCGCTGTCAATTTTTCACTCCGATCGATGCAAAGAGTTTCGCTGGTTCGTGGAATATTTCGTTCTGCTTCGTTTCCCTTCTGCTACAGTGTTGATGTTTAGTTGATGAAGACCGTCTTGAAATTATTTGCGCTGTTAAATTGAGAGTTAGTTTTAGCGCAGTCACTGCTCACTCTCTGTAAATTTCTCTAGGGCCGTGAACTTTATTGTTTTTCAAATGTGCGCTGGGCGAAATCCTCCGAAAGTGCCACCACTTATTTTTGTTATGCGGTGCACTTTTTATTTGTATTGCGTTGCACCACATATGAATGATTCCATTTCTGTCTGTAGACTTTCACTTGATAATAATGTAGGGGACTCGGTAAGTTCTGGTTCACAATGATTTTTAAATTATTTCATTTTAGGAGTAGGGTAAGTATTCGCCGGGCATTTATTTTTCATCTTTATTCTTAACACTAAACTATTTCACACGGCCAGCCACACTGGACTTAGAAATTTCTTGATGTTAGAGAGTTGAGTGACACAAACCCTACCCAATTGGGTTTCAAGCTAACTCTCACTAAAAATTGATCAGAATGAACTCTGGACCTATGTTGAATAAAACTCCGCCTCCTTGAGGACGTCTACTTTACTCTTAATGGTCCAATCTTAACTCCCACTTTTGGCAAGGACAAATCAGGTCAATTTTGCTGACCTTTTGATTCCTCTAGCGCCTCCTTCTTTTCCCACATCTTGGAGGTTTGTTATGTTACACTTCAATTTACTTGGTCTCATGGCTCATCATTTTAAATTATAAACATCGTCTCTCTCTCTCTCTCTCTCTTTCATAATCCCGATCAGTGAATCTCATACTTATTCACTGCATAACACAAGTGACAGGACAACTATGGCTCATGTGTCTGTAAGCGCGCTCGTACACACATTCACATATACTGTACATTTACACTGAACATTTGTAATGGAGTAAAATTCTGTCAGTAAACAAAATTTCGACGGGAAAAATATTCATCAAACGAAAATTCGACTTTAACAAGCAAAATATCTCTTTTTCAAATACTGTTGAGCAAAATATCTCTTTTGCAAATATTGTTGAGCAAAATATCTCTTTTTCAAATACTATTGAGCAAAATATCTCTTTTTCAAATACTATTGAGCAAAATATCTCTTTTTCAAATACTATTGAGCAAAATATCTCTTTTTCAAATACTATTGAGCAAAATATCTCTTTTTCAAATACTATTGAGCAAAATATCTCTTTTTCAAATACTATTGAGCAAAATATCTCTGCAGCCAGCCGAATCAGGTCGCCAACAAACAAAACATGGTCTTTAGCAAACACAACATGGCCTGTTACCAATAACAAGTCAGGCAAGGCCCTCTATTTATGCAGAGGATGTGGAAGAAAAGTCCCAGGAGACCTATTGGACTTACACGCAGACAACTTCATGGAAACCACGAAAATAACTTAATGAACTTGTTACCTTGTTTGGAAAGGATTGGCAGTCAATCAGAATTTAGATTTAAAGACAAGGATAGAAGACAGTGTTGCCTCTCACTAATAAAACCGATTCAAGAAATCAGCCACAAAAACTGAACTAAAAAAGAAAAAGTATAAAAAAATAAAAACAAGAATTAACAAAATTCGCATCTACAAAAAAAGGCCGTTGAAGCTTAAACAGGGCGAATCTCCTAAAATGTCACAATAAAGGGACGAAGCTGGCCCTCAGAAAGAAAACGAAAAAAAAAAAAGGTGGGGAAAAGGAGATGCAATGAAAACGAGCCACGAAGGGACAGAGACCCATGTATGGGGGTAGCGCCGCCAGTGCACCTCACGGAGTGCACTGTACTCATTACTAAAGGTTATTAACTAAGTCCCTTCGGCCCCTACCTGCAACCCCTTTCATTCCTTTTACCGTACCTGCATTCATATTATCTTTCCTCCAACTTGCTATCCACCCACTCCTGACAATTGTTTCACAGTGCCTCAACTGCTTTGAGGTTTTCCTCCTGTTACACCTTTGAAGCCTCCCTGCTCTCAATTTCCTTTCCGGCGCTCAGTGACTTCATAGGTCCCAGTGCTTGGCCTTTGGCCTCAACTCTGTATTCCATTCCATTCCATTCCATTCCTTTCCATTCCAAGGGAAAGAGGCGCGAGAACAAAAGCAATCCTGCAGGATATTATGCAGGAACCACACATCCTGCAGTCACACACAGAGAGGCACAGACTGACAACAGCGACTGAGTATCGGCTCATGCAAATTCCTAAAGCACGCAAGGAAGGCAGTGAACGGAGCCGGTGCTTGCATGCATGGCGGAGCAGAACCTCTGCCTGCTCATAATTTTCCGTGGAACCACAATAGTCTAACTGTAATACTTCAATACTTCTGTCATCTGACTCCGGCCAGTCTAATCACCGCTGGCCTTGATACTTTATATAAAATGAATTTGCTTGGTTAGAGGTTCGATCTAGTATAGTGTTAGTGTTCAGTTTATTTTAGGCCACCTTGAATATGTTTTTCATTTTCTTTGTGAGCCTAGTGTTGTCAGAAACGCTAGATGTTGTAAGGAATGTTGGTGTTGCAAAATTGCATTTTCCTTTATGCCTAATTTGTAGGTGTGTAATGTTTTTATCGAGTTTCTTTAAAGGAGTAGTGACACTCATTTGTGTATTATCTTTTTCAAAAGTGTTTGTCTGTATCGTGTTGATAGTCCACTGTTTGTTGTGGCTGCCTGACATGACAGACTGTTGGAACTCCAAAAGCCTAGCAGGTCCATGCTTCATTCTTGGCTTATTCTGTTGTCATGTAAACCTTGTATTATACAGTATTACAGTGAATAAAAGCCAACTGATTATGAAGATATCATCTTTGCTTCCAAACCAACCAAGTTTTAACATATAGTAGGTAAGGTCCCTTTCTTGGATTCTGTTGGAATCAAGAAACAAAATTAGCCGGTAGTAGAATTAAATCAGTTCTGAGAAATTCAAAAACTTCGACATAACGCCTAAGGGAGAAGATTCTCTCTTTTGCACAAATCTAATTTTAAGGGCCTTTTAACATCTGACTCCGAAATTCCGGAATCTCTGAAAGGTCATTCCCGATATTCCAGGATATAATTCGATAATTATGAGGACATATTCCAAGAAAGAGCCATTTGTCTTCGTTCTGTATTTTTGAAACTATACCATGAAGATCTCGTTTCTGGTATTCTTATGTGGTTGGAAAAATGGGACGACTTCCTCTTATTGAGAGGTTGTGTTAGAGAGAGAGAGGTCCTCCCTAAAGGCGTTTTTCATTTGTTCTCATCAGTAAACCCGGAAGTTCCTTTTGGAAGAAGCAGCTGTGAAGAGGAAGAACCCGCGAGAGAGAGACAGAGGGTCGTTCGTAGGTGCCACCAGCCGCCTCTCTCTCAGGAGGAGGAGGAGGAGGAGGAGGAGGAACAGAATGCAACTGAAGAGTGAAGACCTCAGTCAGAACAGAAGAAGAACTACAGAGGAAAGGAGGTTCCCAATGGTGGTGGGCAGACCTTCGCTTACCGCTGTCCAGCCGCCATCTTTCCGCTCCGATTCCCTCTACTATTCCTCCTCCTCTTCCTCCGACTTTAGTGGTCTCTCACCTCTGCCCTCCCCTTCCCTTCCCATTGGAGGATGAGGAGGAGGAGGAGGAGGAGGATCATTCTACAGGCTCTTCGCCAATGGCGTCATCACTCCCCCCGTCATCCCCTCCCGCCCTGTGAGGGAGGGAGGGACAGAGACTGCGCCCTCTCTCGGAGCTTGTTTCATCTTGACGAAGCTCTCAACAAACGTGTAGGCCTACGTGGGACTTTCCCTGAGGAGTCATCATTAGACTCACATTATTATTATTATTATTATTATTATTATTATTATTATTATTATTATTATTATTATTATATCGAGGAAATGAATGACGTCACAATGGACGGACAGGCAGACAGTGAGACGATTTGGTCAAGTCCTCCAACTTAGCTTTCCCCTGTCCAGCTCTTTCTTCTTCTTCTTCTTCTTCTTCTTCTTCTTCTTCTTCTTCTTCTTGCTGTTACGACCGAATTGACCTTATTCCAGCACGGGCTCTTGGCTAGGGGCAGCCCCTGCCAGCGGAGGCCTCTCCCTGAATCTCAGATGGAAAGCTTCAAAATGACTATGAAAGTGACGTCATCTGGTCTGGTGGGCCTCCCTCAGCTGTGGTTTCCTTTTTCTTCTTATCCTTCGCGGGAATTCTTCACAACACCCTCTCTCTCTCTCTCTCTCTCTCTCTCTCTCTCTCTCTCTCTCTCTCTCTCTCTCTCTTACACACACACACACACACACACACACACACACACACACACACACACACACACACTATCATAATATATATATATATATATATATATATATATATATATATATATATATATATATATATATATACACACACACACGTGTATGTATGTATGTATGCATGCATGTATTAGTGTGATGATAAGAAGAAGAGTGGAGAAGAAGAAGAAGGCCTCAGAAAACGGCCGGTGGTCGAGTAGAGATTTCAGTCAGACCGGAAGGGAGACTTCTCTCACCAGTCCAGACATTATTTGCCCTGATGATGATTGAGTGAGAGACGTTATTTCGAGTCCGAGATGAAAGAGGCGTTGTTACTTAAGTAAGTAAGTAACGGACCCTTTCCATTCCACGCGAGGCCTCACCAAAGAGTCCCGAAATGGTCGCCTCCTTCCGCCTGAACCGGGAGGGTCTGTTTCTCTTCGTTCAAACGAACCGACCCGACGGAAATTGCAATAATGGCTTCGCTCCTTTTTCAGGAATGCTATATGCATATAAAGGACCTAATAATGAGACAATCACAAACAAGGAAGCAGTTAAAGACCTTGGTGTGATGTTGAATAGGAATATGTTATGCAATGATCAAATAGCAATTCTATTGGCAAAATGCAAAGCAAAAATGGGAATGTTGTTCCGGCACTTCAGAACAAGAAAAGCTGAACACATGATTATGCTTTATAAAACGTACGTACGTAGTCCACTTGAATATTGCAATATAATATGGTACCCACACTACCAAAAGGATATTGCACAAATAGAGAGTGTACAAAGGTCATTTACAGCTAGAATAGAAGAAGTTAAGGACCTTGACTACTGGGAAAGACTACAATTCTTAAATTTATATAGTCTTGAAAGGAGAAGAGAACGCTACATGGTAATTCAAGCATGGAAACAGATAGAAGGAATTACCGAAAACATCATGGAACTAAAAATATCAAAAAGAGCAAGCAGAGGTAGATTAATAGTGCCAAAAACTATACCAGGAAAACTAAGGAAAGCACACAGGACATTAATCCACCACGCACCAGCATCGATAATGCAGCGTCTATTCAATGCGCTACCAGCTCATCTGAGGAACATAACAGGAGTGAGCGTAGATGTGTTTAAGAATAAGCTCGACAAATATCTAAGATGCATCCCAGACCATCCAAGACTGGAAGATGCAAAATATACCGGAAGATGCGTTAGCAATTCTCTGGTAGACATCAAAGGTGCCTCACACTGAGGGACCTGGGGCAACCCGAACGAACTGTAAGGTCTGTAAGGTAAGGTAACATGATGGCGTCAAATGAACTGGTTGAATCTTTACATTATTGCACGTAAAATCTTTTTTATGAGATAGATATTACATTAAAAGTTCATATAAATGACAAATGGGAAGTGTGCTCTCTTTTTGAGTTTCATGCTAAAAACCAAGAGAAGAATATGTTTGGCAGATGGCTAAGGAAAGGCCGGGAAAGCTACACTTTACTCTCTCACTCATATTGTGGCGAAAAAAGGTGATTGTATGGACAAAGTGGACTGTATGCGTAATGTTGTTACTTGGTCAAAAAACCGCTAAAAGCCTTGCATAACAACACCACGCTCCCTTTGCGGTTTCTAAATTACGGGGAGATATCTCTCAACCCAATTCATTACTAACGAGGATAACACACTAATATCATCACTGATTAGTACCACAATTAAGTACTATTACTTACTGAGCAGTCCCTATAGACATGAACTCAGATCATAAGTTGCTGCGAGATACGACGAGAGGTACGCGCCCCTCTCTCTCTCTCTCAAAATCTTGCGAGTACTCACGGGTTGATTTTCAGACCTTAGAGGGCCGCTACATGTTACCTCGTTTCTATAAGTTACTTGCGTAACCTTAAAGTATGAACACAATACAAGTTTATCAGATCAAATTATATTCACCATTCTTAAAAACTGAAACACAGGAAAATGAAATAAAATGGGGGGATATTGAAACGCATCTGTTGAATTTAAAGTTAAACTAATTTAATAACTAAAGGTTAAACATATCAAAGAGTAATTACATAAGAGACAAATAAAATGAATTACTCAAAAGGGGATTATAACTCAATGGCACTCAAATGAACCAAGTTACAGCAAAGTTCAAAGGATTAGGGCAATCACCCTTTCAAAGTCCACACACACATCACTACACGACACTAGATATCAGGTCTACTCAAAAGTTGAGCCAAGAAGCTGTACGTTCCGTCCTGCATTCGGGTTTTATTGGGGAAAAAGAGACAAGTTATACAATAACCACGAATACAAAACAGACTTACAAAGTTTACATGTACATAAAAAGCTTTAAGGCAATTCTCAAGTTCGTTATCAAAAATAAATTCCAAATATAATATTGCACAATTTCAACATATTGGTTAAATGTAGTGAATTAATTGGTGGTGTGTGACAATACAATTTTGGGCGACGTCACGCCCATACAGTGCACGCACATACGCATACACGCCCGCAGAGAGGCGCGAAGAGGGGCGATCGGAGGGCGAACAACCACCCTTCCCTTCCCCTCTCCCGAACTCTTGACGTCGGTTAATGGCTTCTCTGGCGAGAGGTACAAACAAGATCTAATAACACCTTCAACTATTACTATACGTGGTGCATTGCATTCACTAAGAGTTATTTCAAACATAAAAATGAACTATTATAACTAAAACAGTACTCCAGACTTCATGCTAGAATCACAATAAAAATCAGGCAAAATAATGTAAGTGTCATTCTCGAATTAGATGTGGTTCTTTCACCCTTATTACGATAAGCAATAGAGACGTAAATATTTCTACAAAATCCATAAGCATGCGAATGAATATATTTGGATTTCACACGAATACAGATACAAATACAGTAACGTAGTTCTTGTCTGTCGATTACCTGACAGACGGCAATTCACAACGAAAACTCAAATCAATAATTTCTTATGAAACAGACGATCCTAATAGCTCTACAATAAGAGATAGATCGCACGAAAACAATGAGTAAACAAAAAACATCAGAAAAGTTGTAGTGAGAAGAATTTCTCACACCCTCCCCCACCAAAAAATCATACAACACATGTATAGTGTCCTTATAAAACTCCTTCTCGAATCAACTGTTTTCTTTGTTCGTCGGCCTTAGCAGCAGTTCTTCTCATGGGCCGACGATCATACATCACTTGTAGTGGTGGGGGACCTGTTAAGGTCGTGGGGTCATCCTCATCGATACTCTCTAGGCCGTCTCCGACATCCTTGGTTTCGGCCTTCTCCATCGTCCTCTTTGTTGTTTTGTTTATATGGCTGGCCTCGCCTAATGCCTCGCTGGTCTCGCGGGCCTCGCCTGCTTCATTCTGTCCGCTTTCTGTTGACGATTTCTCTCTAACATTACATTCAAGTGGAATGATTTGATTCAATGGTCTCGTAAAATTTCCACTTGCTGTTTTTATCTCGACCGTCCTTATAACATTATCAGGTCCTGCGTGGAGTTTTTCAATGATTCCCAAAGGGTACTTGTATCTTTTACAATTATCATTTACTATAAGGACTAAATCCCCTATGCTTAATGGACAGATGTTTGAAGACTCGATGTTCCTGTGCCTCTCTCTAAGAGAAGACAAATAGTCAAGTAGCCACAATTTCTCAAATTTTCTTATCGTCTCACACAATCTTGCATAGTTCTCTCCCAATTCGACGTTCTCATTGAAAGGTATGTCGACAAACTTGTTCAAAGGAGGAGCCATTGCAATAGTTCTGCCGTATAAGAGTTTGGCAGGGGTGAGCGCGATGTAGGCGTTATCTTCGTTGACATATGTTAGCGGCCTGTTATTAATGATGTTCTCAGCTTCGGCGACGGTGGTAGTGAGTTCTAAAAAAGAGATCCTTTTTCTATACAAGGCCCTTTGTAAGCATGATTTCACTACTCCGATCAGTCTCTCGTAAAAGCCGCCTTTCCATGGTGACCGGGGAGTTATGAACTTCCATTCTAAATTATGATCCATCAAATAATTTCTCACCTCGGGCTCTTCGCTGACATCTCTTAGAAACTTACTAGCTGCAATAAAGTTTGGTGCATTATCACTTATCAAAACCTTTGGAAGTCCGTGTCTTGCAGCGAATTGTCTAAAAACAAAGAGGAATTCTTGTGCATTCATGGATCTGCACACATATAAGGCTACTGCTCTTGACGTAGCGCATGTAAATAACAAGACATACGCCTTCTCATTTTCAGCCTCGTTTTCGGACACGTTAATGTTTCCCGTATAGTCGACGCCAACACAAGAAAAAGGTACTTCATGCTTAACTCGTTCGGGTGGCAGTGGGGGAAATCCAGGTAGACTTAGCGGTTGATTTTGTGCTTTCTTGCACAACAAACACTCTTTCAGAATCTTCTTAACGGACTGCCTCATTTTTCCAGCCCAAAACTGTTGTCTCAACATAACCACAAGCGTATTCGTGTTGCAGTGCAGGTTGAGTACGTGATAATGAGACACTATAAGCTGCCACAAGGAGTGTCGATTGGCGACGTATACTGGGTGCTTAGCGAATTCGGGCAAATCTGCATTGTGAAGTCTTCCTTGGCACCGAATGACACCGCTTTCATCAACATAAAGACCTAACTGTCTGATAAGATTCCTTAACTCAGAAGGAACACTAGAACTGGATTGTAACCCATTAGTCAACGCATAATATAGGGTTGGAAAGGCTTGACGTTGCATGATTCTGATTAAAACAAGTAAATTATTGCTTTCCCTGAATTTGTCGAGAAATATTCTTCTCCCAAACAGTATCAATCTACCTACAATTCTTAATGCATGTTTCAGTGAAGAGAATTCAGAACAATTAAATACAAGTACATCATCATCAGGTTTCCTCAAAACTGGTTCTACAATAATTTCATTGACATTAACAGACTCTCTGTAAACTACATCCTCTTGTTCTGGAAACTGATTTCTGTCAACAATCCAGGTAGGGCCATGAAACCACAAACCCGGCTTGCTCAAAAGAGACATTGAAATACCTCGTGTAACTAAATCAGCAGGATTATCCTCACTGGTGACATATAGCAACCTGATGTTATGAGCGGACTTCAAGTCCTTAATTTCTTTTACTCTGGTGACTACAAACACTTCTTTAGATCTTTCATAAAATACCCAACTCAAAGCTACTTGGGAGTCACTCCAAACAGTGCAATCTGAAATTTTATCCCCAAATATCTCTAACAAATGAACAGCTAGGCGCATGCCTATTGTCAAAGCAAGTAATTCTTGACGGGGAATAGAGAGCGGAGGGCTCGGGGCTACTCGAGACTTGCTCATTAGCAAGTGGCTTGTGTGCTTACTACTAACAACATACGCACAGGCTCCATAAGCCACCTGAGAGGCATCAACAAACACATGTAAGCTACAAGTTCCTTCATTAAAACAAGATCTAGGGACTTTGATCTCCTCAATAGATTTGAGTTGGTTTAACAATTCATCAAACTCTCCCTTTAAATCCATCATCAGTTCGTCATCCCAGTCAGTTTTCAGTTCCCATAATTATTTCACAAATAGTTTTCCCTTGATTGTTACGGGAGTTAACATTCCTAAAGGATCAAAGATGGTTGAAAGGAGAGAAACAACCTTTCTCTTGGTCAAAGTACAAACATTTCCTAGATTATTCAAATAGGTAACAATCTGAGAAGGGGTCTTTACACTCAATGAGTCATTATAGGTATCCCACAAAAGACCGAGTAGTTTTACTGCATTCAAGTTGACAGTATCTGGGGTATGCTTATCATTAAATGAGCTCAAATTGCTAGCCCATTCTCCCAAGGGCATATTAGCTTCATACATAATTTGGTTTACCTTATTACTCTCGAGTTCTAAATCTTCACATTTCTCATAAGTTTTCATGAAATTATCCACATAAAAGGACTTCTTTACTGAATTGGTGATGGGAGCTGAATGATTCTGCAAATGATACTGTATAGTCTGATTCAGCAAAAAAGGTGAACAAGTTGCTCCAAACAATAAAACCTTAAATCTGAAAGTTTTGACATGCTTAAAATTCCTATCAGCAAACCATAAGAATCTCGTGAAATCTCTGTGATTTTCATTAATTCCTATTCTAAGGAAAGCTTTACTTATGTCTGCTACTACAGCATATTTGTTTTGACGAAATTCCAGCAGCATATCTGTCAACTTCGTCGCCAGATTAGGTCCCGCATGTAAACAATCATTGAGGGACTTAGCATGTTGTGACTCCTTACTACTTGCATTGAAAACTATCCTAATTGGAGTCGTAGCAGATTTCAGATTCCTTAAAAACTGGATGGTGAGGTAAATAATGATTAATACCATCAACTGGATCATAGGAGTTATCTTCTAACTTTACTTCCTCAATGAATCCTAATTTAACATACTCATCTAAAACACACTGATACTGATCAAACATTTCTGGTTTAGACTGAAAAGTTCTCTTAAGTGAATATAATTGACCTAAGGCTTTTCTGTAACCCGTAGGGGGTCTGGCATCGCTCTTAAATGGCAAATCAATCGTATATTTGTTATCAGTCTTCACAATAGTTTCACTGAAATGTTCGATCGCTGCTTGATCGTTATAGGATCGCGCATCCTTCCCGATGCCGATCGTATCTAAAGACCACAAGCTAGAAATATCCTCATCATCAAGAGGATTTACAGAAGCAGTGATTCTCGAGCAAACAATACTTTGTGTACTTATTACAGATCTTACATTTTCATCATCACTTACATCATTACAAGCCCAATTTGGAATAGGACCAAAAATAACAGCACCAGCGGTGCTACCAAGCAAACATACATCATCGTATTTATCGTGACAATACACAAATGCATTATAATAATCAGCACCAATAATCAAACCTATATCACTTAAGGTATCTGATTCAATATTCTTATCTGCCAGTTTAACACCTCGTTCTTGCAATCGCAGATACACGTTGTGTAGACCAGGTGTGTGTATGGAAGTGTTAACATGGTTGCAAACAACAGCATTTAACTTAATACGTTTAGTACCTGCTCGAACCTTTACTCTTACTACATCAAACATTTTAGTTTCAACATTATCTCCGAACGGAATTAATGTTAATTGCACCCTTTTAATTGGTACTAAGTTCAATTTCTCAACAACATCTGGGTTAATGAACGTTCTTTGGGATCCGCTGTCTAAAAAGGCTCTAACCGGGATCCGTTTTCCATCATTATCCAAACGAAGGGTGGCTGTCGGTAATGCTGTCGGTCGGAGAGACGCAACAGTTTTAACAGCTACTTTATTACTGTTAACATTACTCTGAGAATTACTCGTAGCAGCTGATTTTTGACTAGTGTTGGAACTAGGCTGTGACTGGGTAGTTTCTATAGGCTTATTATCAACTTTACTTTGATCTGATTTAGTGCTAGAAGGTTTCTGAGACGAATTTACATTAACACTAGTAGAATTAGGCAACAGTCTAGCACATAAGAATGTATGATGTTTACCGTTACAGTTAAAACAATAGGTCTTACTGTTACATTCAAGTGAACGATGACCCTTTCTTAAACATCCGAAACATAGTTGTAATTCGCGGATACGCGCTCTTCTAGTCTCTAAAGTAGCGTATTTCGTACAGACTTTACCGCTGTGTTCGCCTTGACAAAAACAACAGTATAACGTGACTTTCCTTGCTGTGTTTTTAATATTAGTTCTGAAAGCACTACTAGGCGAATTAATTTGACGCTCGTTTTTCGCACCTTTATTGCGATCCTTGTCGCTCTTAACAGGGTTAGACGGTGATGACGTAGAGTCCTGCACGTTACTCCTATCTAGCTCCTCAATTAATGCCTCAATGCCCCTTTTTAATTGATCCAAACTAAGATCACAAGTATCATATCTTCGATACAAAGCTCTCAATGTTTTCTTTGATAAACATCGAATGATGATCGCTTTCTCATTAGAATCGCCGCTCTTATTACCTGTTAAAGTTTCTAATTGTTGAGTGACGTTATTCCATTTAATATGGAAATCCGTCAGTTGCTCCGCATCATGCTCAGGGTGCGGTAAGTTTAACAGCCGATTCCTCAAATTTTGTTCTAATTTCCCAATATTGGAAAAACGAGTTTGAAGCGCGTTTACTGCTACAGGATAATTAGCAGGAGTTATAGCTAAACCTTCAACAGTTTCCCGTGCTCTACCCTTAAGATAGCTATTCAGCATAGTGAACTTTATGACATCATCTATATCCTGCCTGTCATGAATAACTGCTTTGAAAACAGTCCAAAAGGGATGCCAGTGCTCGATTTTCCCATCAAAAGTAGGTATCGTAATTTGAGGCAACTTCGGTAGTGGAATACTAGGGGCAGCAGGTACCGCAGGTGTGGGATTAACAGGTGCGGGGACTGCTAACCGATCGCTAAGTTCGGCGATTTCGTTATCCGTGCAAGACAGATAACTGTTAGTTCTCGTTATTGCGTTTACTAATGCTTTACCCTTAATCTCCTTATAATATTCAGAAGCTGCTGCTTGTAGTGAATCAGCTGCTTTCTTAAGGGACTCTAGGCGCAGCTTGATCACTGTGTTAGACAATTGTTCAGCACGTTTTGCATCATTCAAACGTCGTTCAGTTTCACTTATAGCAGCATCATACAAAATGAATGCATTACTACAATCGTCTGCATCCATGGTGAAAAATTTAAGGTAAAATCACCTTACTAAACATACAGGGTTGACAATAACAATACTAACATAAATCTCAATAATATCGAAGTAGACAACACTTCTTCGAAAAACACTGATACACAGAAAAAACACTCGAGTTAACAATCTGTGTTCTACAAAAATAATACTGCTCAATATCGTATTACAAAATTCTTATTCAAAGATTCAATTTGCAATGAGACGGAAGAACAACACATCGTCTCGTTACATCTCAATACTCATATGTGAACCGCATCTACCTTCAAAAAAGGAGAATGACACTCACCTAGTTGTCGACCTTCATCTTAGGTTGTCGTGTGCGTGTGTGTGGTAGTTCAAAAAACAATGTGCCAGCATAAAACTTCTAACTTAGGAAAAGGGGTTCCAAACAATTCAAAACAAATGATGGTGATATAGAATTATCTGATTCTAAGTTACAAATATCCAAAATAGTGTGTTCAGTGTCCTGAATAACTAAAATATCGGAAGTATTTTAACATCCGGTTCGAAGGACCATAAAAAGGGAAAAGCTGTGGCGAAAAAAGGTGATTGTATGGACAAAGTGGACTTTATGCTTAATGTTGTTACTGGTCAAAAAACCGCTAAAAGCCTTACGTAACAACACCGCGCTCCCTTTGCGGTTTCTAAATTACGAGGAGATATCTCTCAAACCAATTCATTACTAACGAGGATAACACACTAATATCATCACTGATTAGTACCACAATTAAGTACTATTACTTACTGAGCAGTCCCTATAGACATGAACTCAGATCATAAGTTGCTGCGAGATACGACGAGAGGTACGCGCCCCTCTCTCTCTCTCTCAAAATCTTGCGAGTACTCACGGGTTGATTTTCAGACCTTAGAGGGCCGCTACATGTTACCTCGTTTCTATAAGTTACTTGCGTAACCTTAAAGTATGAACACAATACAAGTTTATCAGATCAAATTATATTCACCATTCTTAAAAACTGAAACACAGGAAAATGAAATAAAATGGGGGGATATTGAAACGCATCTGTTGAATTTAAAGTTAAACTAATTTAATAACTAAAGGTTAAACATATCAAAGAGTAATTACATAAGAGACAAATAAAATGAATTACTCAAAAGGGGATTATAACTCAATGGCACTCAAATGAACCAAGTTACAGCAAAGTTCAAAGGATTAGGGCAATCACCCTTTCAAAGTCCACACACACATCACTACACGACACTAGATATCAGGTCTACTCAAAAGTTGAGCCAAGAAGCTGTACGTTCCGTCCTGCATTCGGGTTTTATTGGGGAAAAAGAGACAAGTTATACAATAACCACGAATACAAAACAGACTTACAAAGTTTACATGTACATAAAAAGCTTTAAGGCAATTCTCAAGTTCGTTATCAAAAATAAATTCCAAATATAATATTGCACAATTTCAACATATTGGTTAAATGTAGTGAATTAATTGGTGGTGTGTGACAATACAATTTTGGGCGACGTCACGCCCATACAGTGCACGCACATACGCATACACGCCCGCAGAGAGGCGCGAAGAGGGGCGATCGGAGGGCGAACAACCACCCTTCCCTTCCCCTCTCCCGAACTCTTGACGTCGGTTAATGGCTTCTCTGGCGAGAGGTACAAACAAGATCTAATAACACCTTCAACTATTACTATACGTGGTGCATTGCATTCACTAAGAGTTATTTCAAACATAAAAATGAACTATTATAACTAAAACAGTACTCCAGACTTCATGCTAGAATCACAATAAAAATCAGGCAAAATAATGTAAGTGTCATTCTCGAATTAGATGTGGTTCTTTCACCCTTATTACGATAAGCAATAGAGACGTAAATATTTCTACAAAATCCATAAGCATGCGAATGAATATATTTGGATTTCACACGAATACAGATACAAATACAGTAACGTAGTTCTTGTCTGTCGATTACCTGACAGACGGCAATTCACAACGAAAACTCAAATCAATAATTTCTTATGAAACAGACGATCCTAATAGCTCTACAATAAGAGATAGATCGCACGAAAACAATGAGTAAACAAAAAACATCAGAAAAGTTGTTGTGAGAAGAATTTCTCACACATATGATTCCCTCTTGAGTGGGATAAAAAAATAAACGGCTCTGAGTGCTCAGACAATCATTCATTGGTCTTTTGTCGCTAAAGAAGAGAAAACTCAGAAACATGGCGGTACTTGGCACGGTTGTGTATAGGTCTCAGCTCGAGCCAAGATGGCGGGAGTCGCCTTCACTCCGATGCCTCTTTCCAAGTTTCTTTTCGTATTATGTGGTACATATAAACGCACTTCGAAGGAAAATCTAATCCTTATGAAATGTTGATAAAGACATATACATAAGGATATTCATTGTGACTTGTTCCAGTTTGCGTTAAAACATGAAAAATACAGAAAAAAGTTTAGAGTGCAGCAGCATGTATCCGAAAGCTCTTTCAAGACGTTGAGTCCAGCGGCTGCGCTGTTTGCTTTTGGTCTTACGAACACGACTTCTTCATAGTCTCTCAGTTCGGTGTGAGTGTTAACAGGAATGAAATATATTTTATGGAAAAACTGGCTCTTAGGTTAGAAGCTTTATAATTAGAATCAGCAACTATCACATGAAATGTAATGATGTTATTCGGACATGTTGCTTTGGGTGTTCGTCAGCCCCACTTCTTTTCTCTTGTGGTTTATAGTTCAACATTCACACACACAGTATATATATATATATATATATATATATATATATATATATATATATATATATATATATATATATATATATATATATATATATATATATATATATATATAATCTTTTGAAAGTCTGTTTTGGTAAAAGCTAGGCCTATGTGGCTCCCAGCAGCCATCGGTGCCTTTTCTTATTCCATAACTTCCATGGCATAGGTACTGAGAGAGAGAGAGAGAGAGAGAGAGAGAGAGAGAGAGAGAGAGAGAGAGTCTGTGAGTGTGCACCTGCAGAGGATTTAGAACATGATCAGTCTTCTCTCCATTTCTGTCACTAAGTTTCCTACACATTCATAGCAGTGAATGATTGATGTGCGCAGAAATATTTGACAATATCCTTCCATTATTTTATCTGTCTATCTCTCTCTCTCTCTATCTATCTATTTGGATATGTATATATTAACGATATTAACCTTCAGAAAACGATCAGTATTTTGCCTTCAACTCTTCTGATTTCATAACTCTCTCTCTCTCTCTCTCTCTCTCTCTCTCTCTCTCTCTCTCTCTCTCTCTCTCTCTGTCGCTGGTGGAGGAGAGGGAGCGAGTAGGATGATGCTGATGATAATGATGATGATAGTAACAGAAATCCTTGGCAGGTGGAGGGAGCCATATTGCGGGAGTTGTGGGATCGAAGGAGGACCTCCCCACTGCCGCTGTTGCTGCTGCCAGATGTATGATGTGCATGGGAGATGCTGGATAGGAGGGAGGGAGGATGGGAGATGGCGGAAAGGAAGGAGGATAGTGGATGGGGACGGAAGATAGTGGATGGGGCACAATGGATGGGAAGATAGTGGAATGGGTACGGGAGGAGGGGGGGAGATGGTGGAAGGGGATGGGCACAATACGCAATAACATAGTCCATCATAACCTGCATTAGCATAACCTTTGATACTGGAAATTCTAACCACTAATGTTAGCGGAGGTTAGCGATATAGCTGGGGTAAGCATAAGCTAACCAGCTATGCTAACCATCCATTAGCAGCATGTACAGTACAGTAGGGGGACAGTTCAAAGGTTATCATAACCTAGGCAAACACAGGCTATATAGCCTCTATTGGGATAACGCTAGAGAGCGTCTCTTGTGAGAGTCTGGGTTATCTGTGCTCCTCCTCCTCCTCC
Organism: Macrobrachium rosenbergii; assembly: GCA_039081455.1. Taxonomy (NCBI): domain Eukaryota; kingdom Metazoa; phylum Arthropoda; class Malacostraca; order Decapoda; family Palaemonidae; genus Macrobrachium; species Macrobrachium rosenbergii. Next base: position 807,001 of record JANJGK010000018.1, read on the forward strand.
TCCTCCTCCTCCTCACATCGTCTCTCTCTCTCTCTCTCTCTCTCTCTCTCTCTCTCTCTCTCTCTCTCTCTCTCTCTCTCTGTCAATGCCAAGTTCAGGTTTTGTCTCGCAATAGAAATAAAATAGTTTCTCCCTTAATGAGAGAGAGAGAGAGAGAGAGAGAGAGAGAGAGCTAATGACCTCGTCTCGGTTGGCAATCCTCAGTGCAGAGGTCCATGTGAGACTCCTGAGAGGGACGCTGTGCAAGGGCTGGGGGAGAGGGAGGATTGCTGATCTGAAAATCGCCGGAATCGACGTTTCGAGGAGGACCTATTTGGAGTGACTGAGTGAGGAGGAGGAGGATGAGGAGACGCGTGTCTTCATGTTTCATTCTCCATAAGAATTGACGACTTCCTCTCCTCCTTTTCCTATACGCTTCGGAATTTCCTTCTTGCTTCTGCTTTCTCCGTCTCGCCAAATCAAGCGGCGAAAAGAAAGTAGGAACAGAAACTTTTTCTACACAAGAAGAGATCAGCGTCAGTTAATTAGATGTTTTGACAGTTTCTTTTTTTTTTTTTTAAGAAATTATTGCAGAATCCCGTGAAAATTATGTAATCTTATGATGACAGAGGGTCGAGACGCCAAGTCCCCTGCACTGGGGACGTTTCATGTGGAGCATGATGTGGACAGGACTCTGCTGTGTGTCAAGTGCACAGAGCGTCAGTGACACGGAGGAGTGGCTATGACTCCCTGCCGAGCACGTGACCTCCTCGGGCGGCCATATTGAAAGGTCTCGGTCCAGCTCATAGTGCTATACTTTATCACTATTATTATTTATACTATTATTGCTTTTATCTTTTTTACTATTATTATCTTATTACTATTAATATTATAAATTTGCTATTGTTATTATTATTATTATTACCCAATTTTACAGAGAAACATTACCTTACAAAAAAAAAGGTTGACCTAAGCACTCCAGCCATTGTGGTCAAAGCCTAAGCATCTGCTCTTGCTCACTAAACACTGATAAAACACTAAACACTCACTAATTACTCACTGTACCCCAAACACTCAGTATACATTCACTAAACACTCTCTTAACCCTAAACATTCATTGAGCACTAAACACTCACTAAGCATTCACTAAGCACTCACTATACACTAAACATTCACTAAGTACTCACTATATACTAAACACTCAATAAACATTCACTAACCTCTCACCATACCTAAACACCCCATAAACACTCATTAAACACGAAATACTCACTAGACCCTAAATGCGCATTAAATCCCTAAACGCACTTGAAACACTAAACAGTCAATGAACATTCACTAATCACTCATTAAACACTCACTAAACACTTACACATTAAACATTCATTAAACACTAACATTCACAAGACATTCACTAAACACTCACTGAATACTTACTAAACATTCGCTAAACACTAACATTCACAGAACATTCACTAAACCCTAAACACTCACTAAACATTCACTGAATACTTACACACTAAACATTCACTAAACCCTAAACACTCACTAAACACTTACATACTAAACATTCACTAAACCTGTTTGCCATTCGAAAGACCACAGCAGTATGCAAATAAGACTAGGTCTAGTTCCAACCATGAGAGAGAGAGAGAGAGAGAGAGAAAGAGAGAGAGAGAGAGAGAGAGAGAGAGAATGAAAATACTCA
>JANJGK010000018.1:818687-993172 GCA_039081455.1 Macrobrachium rosenbergii
TAATCAATATTTACCGTACTAAGGCTATTTTCACAGGTACATCCCAGGAATTAAAGTATATATTGAATACATTTACTTTGTTGAACGTGATCAGAGCAACTCCTGTTGTTTATGTTGGCATCAGTTGCTAATTCATTCGTAATCATCATCTGCTTTCCGGTTACTGAAGTCTGTGATGTTGAAGACAAGTGGCTGTTGTTGTTGCCTGGTGCTCTGTTGTTGTGGCTGAGTGATGACGATGATGGCAGTTTCTCGGTTGAAATAATGAAGTCAGGTATTCCTTTGGCGGCAAGTTTGGTCAAATATGAGCAGTTCGCGAATTGTGAAGCTGTTATATCATCGCCTTACTAATTGCACATAACCTGTTTTGTAGAGAACGGTCGAAGACCCGTCAAGGTCATTTTTAATTTTCGCCTTAATTGGTTAATGGTGTCCTGGCTGTGTTCTGAAAAATCATCTATATCCTTTTTCCAGTTACAGATGTTGACAGAGCAAGGAACTTCTTGGGTTCATCATTGTTACAGTAGTAGGGTGTCTCAGTCCAGTTTCTGTTATTCATTAACGCCTGTATTCTGTGTAGTGTGGGCGTGGGTGTGTGTGTGTGTGTGTGGGTGGGGGGTTTCCGTTCCTGCTGCAGGTGTCATGTTTAGTCTCAGTCTTATATTCCTTGATCTTTGGGTCGATTTTATTTCCACCCTTCCTTCCGCTCTTCTGATTTGTTTTTTGTCTCAACAATGGGCGAAACGTGGACTGAAATAGAACTGGTAATGTTAGGCTACTGATAATTTTGTATAGCCCAGTCAAAGTGCTATCTATTCAGGTTTGATCAAAAGGTGTTCAGAGTTCGTTCACGAGACCAGCTTCCATATCTGTATCATTGACAAAATACGCCTGAGCCAAAGGACTTGTCCAGTCTTCGGAGTCACGGGGAGTGAGGAGGAGGAGAGGAGGAGGAGGAGGAGGAGGAGGAGGAGGTCTCCAGCATTCTGACCATATTAAATTTAGCACAAAAAGAGAGAGAGGGGTTGCGGCGGGGGTGGGGGGGCGACTGCCTTTGGCTGCCAAGCAAGGGAAAGACCTGAAGGAATGTTCAGGATTCACGTACCGAGTGAGTCTCATCAGTGACGTCGGTTTGTTATTGGAACTTGGGATGTTGTCCACAGTTTCATTTCATTCCATCAAGTAGTCGAAATAAACGCTGCTAAATCTTGACGCACTGGATTTGAAAAGTGCCTCACAAAGGCATTTTAAGAAGGAAAGAGAACACTGCTTCCCATTCTTATAGAATGGGTAGATCGCGTTTGATGTCAGGAACTGGTAACAGAATAATTAAATAGTTGCACTTGGCGTTAATGAGTGATATTGAAACATGGTACAAGACGCCACTCATGCTTTATGAATTATTATTATTATTATTATTATTATTATTATTATTATTATTATTATTATTATTATTATTATTATTATTATTATTATTATTATTATTCAGAAAATGAAAGCTATTCATGTGGAACAAGAAGCCTACCAAAGGGGCCATTGACTTGCAATTCAGGCTTCCAAAGAATATGAAGGTGTCCATCAGAGAGAGAAGTAAGGGGAGGTGAAGGGAAAGACAGAAAGAGAGAATGTCGTCATTGGCTCAAAACTTGTAGAACTTGAGGAATTCCCCGATACAATTCCTTCGAAGTTTTAGGCTTCTCTTTATATAGTGGTTTGTATCAAACATTTCTCCCAAATAAGTCATTCATGCAGATCATTTTTTTTTTTTTTTTTTTTTTGGCGGACGACTGTTTCACTTCAAGGGATCGCCCTTTTCGATTCAAGTTTCAGTGCATCCACGAAAACAATTCGATGGTCATTGATAAACTCAGTCAAGTCATTACTAAAAAAAAAAAAAAAAAATTAGTAGATTTTATTACTGACGCTAAATCCAAATAGCTTCATAGATCAGCAAACCGAATCAGTCTCTCAGCTGAGAATTGAGAAGCGTCTGGAGTAGACATTGTCGTCAGCCAGCTTTTAGGAACCATTTGGCCGAGCCTCTTAATCTAGTCAATTTTTCATTTCGTAAAATAGCATAGCGAAATAAATATGGAACTTAAATAGAGCCTTAGAAACTTAAATTTGCGAAGTGAACGCAGTAAGTCAAGTTTTCGTTGTCACATTAGTGAAAGTCCTCCTGGGCCTCTGGAGGCTCATAGGGCAGGTGCTGATCTCCTGTTTCTTAGGCCGACAGCCACTGGGCGACAGATCCCATTAGAATCCTGCAATTATTAAGAACAAAAAAAAAAAAAAAAAGAGAAATGACTAAATAAGAGTTTCATTTTTGTCAAAGGCGCTGGATACTTGAATGATATCAAGCTCGATTTAGTTGCAAGAGACAAATGTTGTATAAGCGTCGCATGAGCGCCTTTATGCAAACACACAAGTGCAACAATTTTGATGACCAATGCCGTCAAAGTCTGAAATGATCAGCTTTAGTGTTTAAATTGTTTGTGTGGAAAAGGACTGGGTTCTATCAAATGGGCTTTATAGATAGATAGATGTGCTGAAACGACTTCTTCAGTTGAGTTGAGACGAAAACGATGCAGGAGGAGGAACAACAAATTGGGCATCAAAATGAGTGAAGGGACCTCCTGCCGTTAAGAATACAGTATTAACCAACACCACGTTAAGTCTGGGCACCAATACACGACTGAACTCTGTAAGTAATGCCTACAGTGCACCGCGTGAGGTGCACTGACGGCATTACTTAATAAGGTTCTTTGCAGCGTCCCTTCGACCTCTAGCTGCAACCTCTTGCCCTCCATTTACTGTACCTTCATTCATATTCACTTCCTTCCGTCTGACTTTCCACCCTCTCTAACAACTGATTCACAGTGCTTCTTCAACTGCGAGAGCCTCCTCAAAACTTTCAAAACTCTCTGTCAGTTTCCCTTTCAGTGCTGAAGGACCCCATAGGTCCCAGTGCTTGGCCTTCGGCCTAAATTCTATATTGCATTCCATTCGAATCAAGAGTAGATGTGAGTGCACAAATATCTGCGTCCCAGGAAAAAATCCCACAGATCTTTTGTGCTGTAAACACTGACTGACTGACTGACTCTACTGAAGGTGGTTGTGTGGAGTTATTACTATGTGAAAGCACGACCCTCAAGAGAGGAGGAGATGAATAAAGTTGACACAGGACTGAAGAAGTCTCAACTCTTTAACAGAATGTCATCTTAAATATTTACACAGTGACAGAGAGGGTCAGGAAGGAGCACTGTTGTGAACCCAGCTCCATTCAAGGTCTGACTCGGATTCCATACTGCATATTAGGTCTGTCGTTCTGAGGATATTTTGTGTAGATATTTATCCTGTACCTTTGGTTTGTTGACAAAACCTGTTTATGAGAGTAAGGTGGGTCAAGCGCTTTCATGTCAAGTGCACTGAAAAGGACATCAACTGGTTTCTGAAGGTCTTTAATGGTGTTCCTTGTGAAGGCGTCCTTCCTTCCTTCCTTCCTTCCTTCCTTGGCCTGATCAGCCAGAGGTCTTCAGTGAGACCAGTTACTCAGAGACTCCCACTACGTCGTCCCACTATGTCGGTGTTGAGACATCATCTCATTATTATTATTATTATTATTATTATTATTATTATTATTATTATTATTATTATTATTATTATTATTATTATTATTTAGAAGATGGAAAACCCTATTCATATGGAAGAAGCAGCCCACCACAGGGGCCATCGACTTGAAATTCAACTTTCCCAAGAGTATTTAGGTGTTCATTCGAAGGGAAATGTAGACAGAGGAGATCAGTTATTAGGAAAAGAGATCAATTAACAAATAAATAAATAAATGGAAATGTAAGTAAATTATTAAATTCCCATCTACCTGCTCTCCCTCAGTATATATCCACCATATTGGCTGAAGGGTAAATAAACCATATTATTACCTTCAGCCTCACTCCCTTTGTTACTCAGCGATCGAAGGTAAATTAAGTAAGTATTCCTCCTCCTCCTCCTCCTCCTCCTCCCTTTGTGATGTTGAGATTGAATCGAGTGAATCCAAAGTCTTTGCTGTGATTTGAAGTTTGTTCTGGTGGCTGATATTATTAAGGAATCATCTTCTTTATTCTGTGGCAGTTTAACATGACAGCACTGCGAATGTTGGTGCTATTTCAATTTTTAGTTTTCTGAAAAGAAACTACAGTACTGTGCTGGCTTTGTCTGTCCGTCCGCACGTTTCTGTCCGGTCTCAGATCTTCAAAACTACTGAGAGGAGGAGGAGGCTAGAGGGCTGCAAATTGGTATGTTGATCATCCACCCTCCTCCAATCATCAAACAGACCAAATTGCAGACCTCTAGCCTCCTCCTCCTCCTCCTCAGTAGTTTTCATTTTATGTCAAAGTTAGCCATAATCGTGCTTCTCGCAGCGATATAGGATAGGCCACCACCGAGCTGTGGTTAAAGTTTCATGGGCTGTGGCTCATACAGCATTAAACAGAGACCACCGAAGATGCCATTCCCCTTTTCCTCATCCTTTTACTGTACCTCCTTTCATTTTCTTTCTTCCATCTTACTTTCCTTCTCCCTCTCCCGACAATTGTTCCATAGTGGTGCTTCTTCTTCTTCTTCTTCTTCTTCTTCTTCTTCTTCTTCTTCTTCTTCTTCTTCTTCTTCTTCAGCTGCTCTGAGGGTTACCTCCTCCTCCTCCTCCCTGTTACTTCATCTTTCAAACCTTTTACTGTCAATTTCCGTTTCAGCGCTGAGTGACCTCATAGGTCACAGCACTTGGCCTCTGGCCTAAATTCTATGGTCTCTCTCATTTCCTTTTCCTTTTCCTTTTCCTTTTCCTTTTCCTTTTCCGTCTTCATTTTGTTAAGACTGAAACTCTACTCTTTTTTTCTCTCTCTCTCCGACTAAAGCATCGTTTCCTTCCCAGACCCTTCTATTCTACTCACTGGAACTCTCTCGCTGCAGCAACACTTTCTCTTCCTGACTGACTGACTGACTGACTGACTGACTGACTGACTGACTGACTGACTGACTGACTGACTGACTGACAGCCTCTTTGTTTTCTGTCTTGTTTCCTCTTACTCCTCTGCGTGTCTGTCTGTCTGTCTGTCTGTGTGTGTTACGGGCTGCCCAGGTGAAACAGCCCGGCGACAGACGAGAACAGACTCATTTATCACTATTGCAATTTGCTTAGCTGTTTTTTTTTTTTTTTTTTTTGGTGGATGGGGGTGGGAGGTTGTTTGAGAGGAATATGGATGAAACCCCCCACCCCCACCCGCTTCCAACCCTCGCCTAAATCAAGTGGTTTTATTGTTGTATCAATTCTGGTTCAAATGCGCACACACGAGCTGGAAGCAGACCCAAAGGTACAGTGAGCAACTAAAGGTAGTTTTGTCTACCACTCACTCACTCTCTCACTCACTCACTCTGTCCTCATTACGACCTTATGCCCATCGTAAGTGCTGAAGGCTTTATGTAGGAGACGAAAATAGAAAGTTTGAATGATACAATTCCTGGGAGCATAAGGGGGGGGGAGCTGTGTGTGAAGGTGGGGGAGGGGGATGACTTACCTTTCAGGAATCCTAAGATGCTAAATTATGCTTCGCTTCTGTGTAGGTCATAGTCAATAGAAATAAATCTTAAATCATTAGATGCAGAGAGAGAGAGAGAGAGAGAGAGAGAGAGAGAGAGAGAGAGAGAGAGAGAGAGAGAGACCGGCCTGTTAAATGCTATCTATTTTTTTTTTCAAGTAATTAGGTAAAAGCAGGAAAGCCAAAATAAAATGTAAAACCGTGGGTTTTTTCCTAATTAATTGAAAAAATAGATACTGAACATTTAACAGTCTCTCTCTCTCTCTCTGTCTCTCTCTCTCTCTCTCTCTCTCTCTCTCTCAGCCAATCAGGAGTCGCTTTCGCCTCTTCAGTTCGAAGGGAGTTGCATGGACTCTTGTGATTGGCCAAAAGCATTCTGGAAGGTTTTCAGTCGGACTGTAGCATTAGCTCCGTTGAGCCACGTTTGTTTGTGGCTTCCGTCAATGTGGGTTTGTGACAACGAGACTCCTAATGATCGAGGATATGAATGAGCGTTGACTGAGGTGAGTTAATTTATCTGTAGTGGTTGAGAACTCCGCGAACCTAGGCACGTCAGAAGCGTAGTTTTTGGCCACACACAAGTGGTGATTCGTTCTAGTCAGAGGTGTGTACACTATTTCCGTGAGAGGCTTGTCAGTGTTGCTCTCCAAAGGCCTCTGGTGAGGAATTTGATCCCACTATGAGAGGATGTGACAGTGTGTTCCCGCTGAAGGACGCTGACTTTCTTGTGGTTTATATTAAACGACCTGCTCTTGCTATAGATAAATGCCAAAGCTGAGGAGGATCCCGAGACCAGGCCAAAGGAGGAGAGTGCCAGAGTAGTCTGGGTCAAGTTTGGCATTCAGTCATGAGTGTTGCATAGCCGGTCATGTTGAATTTCAACTTGTTATTTCTAAGTACTAGCTCCGCGCCTGTTTTTACCTTGGAAACTGTTTTTTTCTACACTTTTAGGGCTTCTGATACTGGCGGTGAGTGTGTGTGTTGTCGGCCAACTGTTATTTGCCCCCTAACTCTACTCAGTAGTAAAGTGGGACTGTGGGAATTCTGGGTTTTCGGTGGGGGAGAACACAGAAATGGAGCAGACATGTTATGTTGAGGAGGCGCCCTCTGGAGGGGAAAAACGAGAGGGAGCCATTCGCCAACAGGAGGGAGTTAAATGCATTTCGCCGTGTTTGGTACTGGCGTCAGGGGGTTAGGTTGTCCCTTCGCCATGTTTAGTGCTGGCCCGGGCGCGTATTTACAATCTGTATACACAGTCGTGAGCATACCAGCCAGTAGCCAATCACCAACCAGATCACGTAGCCAATCAGATTCGAGCAATGACGTCATCCAGCCTATATGCGAATAGCATATCACTTAGCTATATTTTATCGTATATTAGGCAAATGTGTGTGAGCAGCAATAACCCATATGAGAAATATTGTTCAAATATTAACCCTCTTGTGTATTTGTGTCCATAAAAGAGACTAAAATTGTGTTAAATTAAATTAAGATATGGAGCGAACAGTGACGTCATCGTCGATCAAAAATGTAAACAACAGATGAGACGCAATTGAGAAAACCTTATGAATTAACAGCAAAGAAGGAAAATTTAACAAAGCCTTAAAATATTAATAACTTATATCGACTTTACTAATTTTTTAACATAAAAATGTCTAAACTGCTAGAAAATTCCACATTTCATAGAATACTGTATACAGGTGGAAAGTAGCCCATTATTCTGTTCACAAAGCTTACACGAAACAACATCACCCAAGTTTTTATATTGCACGCACTATTTATAACCAAGTTACATCGTTATAATAAGCTTATCTACAGCAATTGACTTAATTAACATTATGGATTCTAAAAAAAAAAGGGCCCTATTAACTGTGTATATTTTTAGCTCAGTTACTGCTAAATATGTCCGTTTTCTTAAAGCTAGCCTTCAAGGAAAACGTGTTCGGTGATTCAAGAATGCCTGTGTAATAATTATTATTGTTATTCAGAATGAAGCTTTTAACTAATATAGTTACATGAACAGAAGATTTTATTATATTGACGACATAAAACGCCATACTTGAAACAACGTAGCGGGGAAAAAATGTCAATATTGCTTTCACAAAGGAGGAATGAGGACTCTTCTATTTAGTTTTAAGAAGACAATGACGTCACTCTGTGCGTGTATATTTTTTTTATTTATTATTGGGCTCTTTAATGCATAAAAATACACCAGTGAGTTAATTTTGAACAATATTTCTCATATGGGTTATTGCTGCTCACACACAGTTGTCTAATATACGGCAAAATATAGCTAATTAAAATACGCGGTCGATGACGTTATTGCTCGAATCTGATTGGCTACGTGATCTGGTTGGTGATTGGCTACTGGCTGGTATGCTCACGACTGTGTATACAGATTGTAAATACGCGGCCCGGGCGCCTACCCATACGTTAACAAGCTATTGCACTTGCCGGACGGGACATGAGCCGTTCCAAACAGACGTACCCGTGCTCTGGCTTGTGAAGATCGCGTTTGGAAACCGCTTGTTGGATGGACTTCAGGGGTTAATTACAGGTTAATTACATTCGTGCGACAAAAATTGAAGATAAATCCGTAGTTAGCAAACTGTAGAAAAAGTCAAGTTAGAAGGAAATCGCTGCCGCGGAGCTACTACTTAGATCTACCTTCAACTTGAAGAGCGGCGCTTTAGTGCCGTATGCATGGAATCAAATAGTTGTGAATGGAGTTCATAACTTGTTAGGCTAAATTGATCAGGTCTTGCAAGCAGAAAATCCTTAGGCAATGGCGATTTTGCTTTATAGCCTCTGTGGGGTTGTGGCGCCTTATGATAACCGGTTGCATTCAGGCATCCCGCAATGTCTGCTGTAATTTGCCTGAGAGGAGGAACGGCAGGCAGCGTAGAGGAAGGGCCATTCTATTTAAACTCAACTTGTCATCAGTCAATATGCTTCGTGCCCCTCAAAACTCCACTTACGTAATGATGGTTGGTCATTATTGTGAAGCTCAGTTTTAGAAAGATTTTGGGGTTAGGGGAGGGCGTATTGCATAGGGCGAGTTTAAGAACCATTTTACCCACATCGTAAACTTCTGAGATATTTCAGCGCAGTGTTTCATGACCAATTTCTAGAGACGCCAACTGCTTCAGTCTCTCAAAGGTCAAAATCTCTGAGAACTCTGTAATAAGAGTCTGTGAGGTTCCTTCATAAGGTCACTTCTTCGTTGTTGTCGTTGCTCAGTGAAGAAGACGGCCTTGTGGCAGCGCTGGACCTTATCCGTATGAGCAGCCCCTAAGTGTTAAAAGGATCTTTGTTCAGGAAAGGAAATAAGAAGGGCAGGATTCCCATTCCTTTGCAGAGCCCTCCTGCCCGTCCGCTGAAAAGGCAGTGAAAAGACAGCGATAATGGGGAAGTGGGTGAGAGTGACGCAAATTTTTCACGGGCAAAACAGGCTATGTTATTCCATGAGAGAGAGAGAGAGAGAGAGATTCCATGAGAGAGAGAGAGAGAGAGAGAGAGAGAGAGAGAGAGAGAGAGAGAGAGAGAGAGACTGTTAAAAGCTCAGTATCTATTTAAGTAATTAGGTAAAAAACCACGAAAGCCAAAATGAAATGTAAAACCGTGTTTTTTCTTTCCTAATTACTTGAAATTGACAGTGACATTGACGGGAGGGGAGGGGGTGGGGCCTTCTCTTTGAGTCTGTCTGGCAGTGAACAGAAAAAGTATAAATACTATTCACATAAGGAGCATCGTCACTGTTTAAAATGCAACGCCATTTTCATTCACTTTGGGGAAGAGAGAGAGACATCATCGAGCGACAAGAGTGAGGAAGAGCCTTTGTGCTGAAGGGGCTGCTTTTCCGCTCGATGGAATGTTGCCTCTGGCCGCCTTTCTTTCACTTCCAGAGATCGGAGAGTGGCCGAGTGCGACACCTCGTTCCCCTTCTGTTGGGGGGTTGGGGGAAGGGTTTCCACTTCTTGGGAAACAAAGTGTTGAGTTATCAATGAAAGACCCGGAGCTGTTGTAGCCGGCATCTTTTGTTGTTTCGAATATTTCCCGGGTTGTTCTCGCTGACTGTGGCCACCGAGGGAGCTGTTTCATCGCAGAGTCAAGCTCCTCGAAATGCAGTCGTGTTATATTGAAAGGATCCCCTTGCCTGCCTACACTGAGAGTAACGACACTAGTTTATGCCCCCTGAAATAAGTCCCTATATATATGTGTGTATATATACATATATATACATATATATATACATATATACTTCTCCGTTTTTTTTAACGTGCATTTTTTTCCCATTATTATATGGGGTAAGCACGATGCCTTCTTTTGAAGGACTTGGATTTGGCGGTGGGGTAGGCCGTAGCAACGATCGGCTGCCCTGCCTGACATCGCTTAGACCCTGGTAGCGAATGTGTACATGTTACCAAATCCCCAGCTCCCTTTCTCCCAGCAGCGAGGAGAACTGGGCGAGTAGGTTGACGGTTCGAGACGTGTGAGGTGTCTGTTATGTTTTAGAAGGTGTTGGAGTGGCTTTGTTTATGCGTGTATTAGTCTGTAACACCCATTTGCTTTCAGCAAACCTATCCGTTGATTACATACGTAATCCCGGGGTGTCTACACGGATAGCAAAGTGTCCACCTCTCTGACCGGTCGGCTGCGGGGATTGAACCCTCGCCATAGACTTCTATGAAGTCTGAGGTTGCTGCTTCTACCAACCGAGCCATCGAGGCTCCATATATATATATATATATATATATATATATATATATATATATATATATATATATATATATATATATATGTATATATGTATATATGTATATATGTATATATGTATATATATATATATATATATATATATATATATATATATATATATATATATATATATATATATATATATATATATATATATATATATATATATATATATATATATATATATATATATATATATATATATATAGATAGATAGATAGATAGATAGACATTTCAGAAAATAATGAAGACGAAATGAAAAGGCGAGAAACAGAATTAGGAATAGAAAGAAAAGGCAGTCGTCATTATTTTGAGAACCTTCCTGAGAGAGAGAGCAGTCCTTTCCAGGGCTCTTGATGCAAGGCCAGGTCTTCAGGCGGGGCTCTTCTGCATCACCCTACAAACAAAACAGTCCTTATTATTATAAGGAAATTAAATAAAAAAAATTATGACAACCCTCTCAGCAAACCCCCTAAAATACTAAACAGTAAATCAAAATACTATGTGCTTGGATTGAGAATTATATGTAAAATCAAATAATAGATTTCGCAAGAGGAAAGGATATGAAAAGTATATTGCACACACACACATACGTATATATATATATATATATATATATATATATATATATATATATATATATATATATATATATATATATATATATATATACATATATATATATATACATATATATATATATATATATATATATATATATATATATATATATATATATATATATATATATATATATATATATATATATATATATATATATATAAATTCACGTGTGTGTGTGCATCATACTTTTCATATCCTTTCCTCTTGGGAAATCTATTATTTGATTTTACATATAATTGTCAATCCAAAAACATAGTATTTTTATTTACTGTTTAGTATTTTAGGGGGTTTCCTGAGAGGGTTGTCATAATTTTTTATTTAATTTCCTTATAATAAGGACTGTTTTGTTTGTAGTGTGATTCAGAAGAAGCCTAGCCCGAAGACCTGGCCTCTATTCCGTCTTACATCAAGACCCCTGGGAGGGAAGGACTGCTCTCTCTCTCTCTCTCTCAGGAAGGTTGTCAAAATAATGACTGTAAGTGTCCCTCTGATCATTTTGATTTGTTTTGCCATCATTTTCCGAAATATCAGCTTGTGCATTTGCTACTAATAACCGAGCCTCTTATGTATTATGTTTGCTCTTATCTGTGTATCTGGATGTGTCTGTTTCTCACATTATTCATCTGAATGATCTTCTTTTTAGGTGCTGAGCCTACAGTACAGTGGAAGTTGCACAGCTCTCCGGCTTCTATCCCGTCGTTCAACAAGAAACTTGCTGCCTAAAGTGAGTCTTCCTGTGGCTGTTTTTGACCTTTTTTTCCCTCATTCACATATTAAGAGGTCTGCTGCTCACTTGCTTTGGGACACACAGGCATGAAATGCTGTTACTCTTTTGCATTGGGGCACACAGGTAAGAATCATGTGGCTCACTCTCAGTTTTTTGTAGGAATAACGATACACTTACACTGAGGGTGCCTGTCCCACGCTCCTCATAACTTTCAGTGCCACATTTTGGAAGAACACAAGACATCCATCACAGTATCTAGTCATTCAGGGAGCGACTTGATGTCTTCATTACTTTTGCCAAGGTGTATTTTTTGTTTTTTTTGTTCGTCTGTTGGTTCACAAGTTGACTAAAAACTGAGTGGATTTTTGTGGTAATTTTACCAGTAAAAGGCTGGCGGCTTTGCTAGCAACTCATGACTAGACTCTGGGAGAGATAGGAAAGACCTTTTGAGGAGAAGGGACCTCCTGTGGGGGTCAGCATGACCAGAGGGTCTTTAAAGCAGCGTCTCTTTCTCTGCCCCAGAGACATTCTTGGTCGAGGTCTGGACTGACTACGCACAGTCATGGCGCCTGGCTGTCCTGACCAGCCTCTCCTGTTGTTGTCATGTCTCTCTAAATATCAAATATTTCTGGATATTAAAATAATAATATTACCAAGATGATGATGGCGGTGGCTGGGTTTTTGTTAATTAGGCTGCCATTACGCAAATAGGAAGTTGATCCCGTATGTATCCAGGTGAGGACATGAACAAGTTTTAAAGGTACAGAGTGCAGTGACTTGTAGTTACCACCTTTGTTCTATAGTGATAATTGCAGACCATTGCTGTAATATTCTCTCTCTCTCTCTCTCTCTCTCTCTCTCTCTCTCTCTCTCTCTCTCTCTCTCTAAAATGGAATTGGAATGTTATAACAACACAGTAGAGGATTTTTGTTTTGAAGCAAAACTGCTTGTAGGGCCAAGTGTGCGTTTCACAGCTTACGACCCCCGTGGGGGGGGGGGGGGGAATAGTTCCATCAGTGCACCCCATTCGGTGCACTGTAGGCATTACTTAGGTTCTATGCAGCATCCCTTTGGTCCCTAGCTGCAACTTCTTTTACTGTACCTCCGTTCATATTCTTCCTTCCATCCTACTTTCCACCCTCTCTTGACAATTGTTTCACAGTGCAACTGCAAAGGGTTTCCTTCTCCTGTTACTTAACCTTTCAGACCTTTTTCCTGTCAATCTCATTTTCAGCGCTGAGTGACCTCATAGGTCCCAGCGTTTGGCCTGAGGCCTAAATTCTGTATTGCATTCCATATCCCACAGCTTACGACGTCACAGAAATATCGTGAAGCAGTACAAGATTCTCTTTCGGTATCTGAGAGGAAATCACCAGATGAGTCGTTTTATGTGGGAGCTCATTCCCTGTTGTTCTCTCACAAGAAATGAGGAGTTGAAGTGCTGCTTGCGCATACTGTAGGCCTCAGTGTGGTGTTTTAGGAAGCGTGCGCTATCTATCAAGATGTCACCAAAAACTAATGATGCCGTGGGGAGGGTCAGGATGTGACGAAGGAAATAATCCTTATAACAGCAGCCACATCTACCAACGGTTCAAAACTAGACCGGACTTTTTATTGTGATTGTAATGGTGTTCATGTCAGCAGTTGACAGATTCAGATGACAAGTATATAATCATGTGCAATCGTATTCACCGCTCATGGTTCCTTGTTTGAAACTGAAAGTTTACTGGATTCTGAATGTTAATACTGCTCTCTCTCTCTCTCTCTCTCTCTCTCTCTCTCTCTCTCTCATGGGACACACACACACACACACACATTATCAGCAATGTGTGTGTATCACAGATGATGTTTGTGAGTTACCGAGATACCTGGTGTTTCCTTATGCACAGCACACACATTTATTCATTGGTCACTTTCCTCAGGTTAATTTTCACTGCCCGAAGAAGCAATTGTCGGGACCACCAGTTACTGAAGCAGCAGTGACTGCCTTCTCACGCAATTTAAGCCCGATAAAGAAAGATTGTCGGTGCAGGATTCCTTCGGACTAAAAGCTTTGATATTCACTGCTGCTTCTTGACCCCGCATCCGTTTTCTGGGGATGTCAGACCAAGGACAAGAATGCCCTTAGGGAGCATTCAAGGCAAAACAGGTCATACAGTCGAGTGACTTTCATTTAAAGGAACAATGCTCTTTGATTTATTCAGGATGAAATGCATCTGTACATGTTACTGGAATTAATCTCTCTCTCTCTCTCTCTCTCTCTCTCTCTCTCTCTCTCTCTCTCTCTCTCTCTCTCTCTCTTGTGCTACAGAGTTGTGGACTTTGCTCACAGCAGAGCGTCAGCTTATTTATTGTTAATTAAGATAACTGACATGACTTTGTTGAGGGTGTACTTCTGTACCATTCCCGTATTGGATAATATAGACCAGACAGTAGACAACTGCTGTGATGGATTGTTCTCGGAGCAAAGAATCACCTCTAAGGTCTTTCACATGCACTTGTTCCTATGTGTTCATCCTGTGGCCTCTTCATCCGTTATAGTCTTGGTGAATCATAGGCCTATGTCTCACATGGTGACAGGCCAGTTATTTCCCTAAAGTCGATAATAATAATAATAATAATAATAATAATAATAATAATAATAATAATAATAATAATATCTGGTGCAGATAGAGTGGTCATGCAAAACGCTTTACGTGTTTTGATCTTTTTTCGGTGTTTTTCGTCATGATTTGGGAATAGTAGAGCTCTACCATTTAAAAAAAAGGCTTCATGTAAAGTTAACATGTGCTCAGCTCTCCCTGGAGAGCTGTTGTCATTTTCCCTTTCCCTTCTATTTGCTTGTTTAGAATTGACTTGCTCCATTGGAGGCAGTCAGGCCTCATTGTAACTGACGGTGGTTAGACCCCGAGTGGGGAAAGAGGTGTGAGGCCTTGCATGACTGAGAAAGAATTGGATGGAACGTTCCATCCAAGAAGAGTATTGAAATCTCACCTGGCCTTGAGACTAAGAGGCTCGCTGCTGCTTCTCATTTAGAAGATAAAGCAGGAAATAGAGGGTCGCCAGTGAGACTCAGGGGAATCAATTCTAAGGGTTTATATATATTTCAGAAAATATGGCTGCTACAAGTTTTAAAGGACACATATATGCATTTCATAGCTTCAATGCTTTAAGATGTGATGAAAGAATTTATGGAGTCAGATGGAAGTAGGTCGAGAGACTCGAGGTAAAATCTTTGTGTTCAGCAAATAGTTTGATTCCTCAGCAATATTGCCGGTCAGGTGATCTTCCGAAGTGTTATGTATATTCGTGAGTACGTGCGTTAATTTGATCTAGATTACGCCAAAATCTGCCCTAAAAGTGAGTTTGATCGTTCATTAACGTGATAGAACTGCAGTTGTCTAGACGTAGCTTTGGAGAGGATCCAGGCTTTAAATCGGCAGATAAGGTAGAGTTTGAAATCTCTGTTTTTTATGGGAGAAAATTGAACTTGTGATTTTTTACCATGATTTTCTAATCATTATGAACTTTTGAACTGGTGTGGGAGATTTAATATGAATATTCATACCTCTTTCATATTATTATTTTGTCATGTTACGTTTGCCATATCTTGGCTATGCATTTTACACTTTCCATTATTGTGTTTTGCATTTCATATATTTTTGGGAGTTTTCTATTATGTTTAATTCTTCCGACAGATGTCTGTGGACAGATGTCGGTGGACAGTGTGGACTGTTTCGAATAACATGTGGTAGACGGTTTTTTTGACATGACTAATTATTGATTTGGGGAGTATGTGTGAGTTTGGATATTTTCAGGCTATTAGCCATAGTGAGACTTCTTTAATCAGAAGTGTTTTACAGTTCAGAGTTTAGTTATCTAACTCGATAATTCATTTATTATGCATTTTAATCTTTGCTTTGTTTTATTCGTTTCTTGTTGGGTTATTTGAATAATAAACTTATTTTTGTAGAAACTATTGCGTTTCTTTAAATGGTCCATTTAATTGATTTGGTGAGAATGAGTGCGATTAGGGTGGGTGAACTTCGGAAAACGATGAGAGAGAGAGAGAGAGAGGCGATACACAGAGAGAGAGAGAGAGAGGTGATACACGGAGAGAGAGAGAGAGAGAGAGAGAGAGAGAGAGAGAGAGAGAGAGAGAGAGAGAGAGAGAGAGAGAGAGAAAGAGGAGAAAAATAGATGTAAGTGTTGCCGTGAGCGAACGTTCATACGCCTCCGTTTCATGAATAAAGATCGTTGGAGCACGTTACGTACACTTTCAAAAGAGTGTTAATTCTGTCCTCGTTACAGAATTAAATGGTGGCAGCATGATTTTAATGTCTTTAATGATGGCGAAAGAGGGAGATTGCTAATAGACTAATTGGTAACGTTGATGCCCAAGGCATAGGCGACTTCACCTAAGAGCTAAGGCGACGGGTCAGTGTTGAATGACTGAGTAGGTCGTGATTACGTGTGAAATGCGGGGAACCTTTCCTCTTTTTTCCGTTTCTATTCGAGTACTGGGAGTGGGGAGTTGTGAAATAGATCTGGATGATCTCTAGAGCAATTTTGGGGTTAACAAAATACCCAAATAAGTGTGAATAGTGGCGATTGTGAGTTAATTACGCAAAGTGATTATTCAACAATAATCGCGCGCTGGGTGTCCTTTTTTCGCTTAGTCGTCGAGTAGGTGACGTCACAGGTTAGCAAGTTGAGAGATAGGTACTTCGTTTTCTGTTTCAAAATTGGTAAGTACCCCATTCTCGTAAGTTGCGCAGAACGCCGTTTTCTATTCTTCTTTTAGAGGGGGTAACTTGTGCCTTTCTCTAGTGTTCTTTTTGGTTTCTCTTTTTATGTTGTTACGCTCAGGGCGTGTGATTACTCACAAAATGCCGGACGATGCAGCAAGCACATCCCAATCAATTGTGGTGCATAAAGTGACGAACATTTGTGCGGGAATTACAAATTTTAAAGGGCTAGTTGACGGAAAGCTAACCCAAAATATAGAAACTTTCATTGAGTCAGTGAACAATTATCTGAATTCCAAGAAAATTACGAATGGCGCTGAAGCTTTAACAGAGGCTAAATCATTTCTGGATTTAGATAAAGGAGATATTGGGAAACGAGCACGCAGTTTCGGGTTCAGAAGGTGTAAAACTTGGAATGAACTGCAGAAATTTCTACGAGCTACTTATGGCGGAGTTCAACGTGAATGCGCAGTTCGGAATTTGCGAGAGTTTCTCAAAATAAAGAAGGGCAATGATTCACTAGTCACATACAGTGCGAATTTATTTGATGCAGTAGTTGAGTTAAAGAAATCTATAATAGGCTCTCCATGGGTAACTGGAAATAATATCTCCTTAGATAATTTTGAAAGATTGTTACACTTTGCTTGCCTTTTAACGTCGGTCCCAGATGTAATTGTAGATAGTTTTGATAAGAGAATTGATCAGGATACAGATGAATCCTTTTTGTTTGCACAGATTAACAAAAATCTAGCAAAATGCCCGACACTGGACAGTAGTTTTGTACAGGGAGGTGCAAAGATGTCAGCTGCGGCTTCCAAACCACAGAATAATGATAGTCGCTCGCATTCGGGAAATGATGCAACAGCGAAGACATGTGCACGAGTAGAATCGAAGAAAATTCCAGAGAGATCAGTCACAACGATACGTTGTTTTAATTGTGATAAAATAGGCCATAGTAAGTCAAATTGCAGAGTGAGATATTGTTCAGTTTGCAAATCTTCAGATCATGGATGGAGATTTTGCCCAGCCACGAAGAATAGAGATTATTCAGGGAAGTCACGGGGAGGTTTTTCTAGATATGACAGGAGAATTCCACATGATGCAAGTTCTAGATACACAAAGGAACAGCAGAATTTTCACAAGATAAGTTCGAAAACGGACACAGGATAATGACTAATCAGGTCGTAGAGTCACTAGAACCTAGGCCGATTGTACGTGGATTCTCTAATGGCAATGAAATTTCTATTTTCATTGATTCTGGTAGCTCAGTTAACTTAGTAAATGCTGACCTTTTTCACTCGAGGTTTCCAGAGTGCAAATTAGTCCCTTCTAGTGAGACAGTGTGCGATGTACAAGCGAGGAAACTGAATATTTTAGGTTCGTCATTTCTTACGCTTTGTATCGGCGGAAAGACAATAGTAGAATCATTTTTGGTCATAGAAGGCTTAGCCTTAGGTGAAATGGTTTTGCTAGGACACCCTTCTTGTATGCGACATAACATCAACATTCTTACGGGAGTTCAGGGGATTACAATAGGTGAGTCAGGTTGTTTTGTTCCATATATACACAGGAAAAAAACTTGTGAGAAACTTAAGACACAGTCGGAGACATGTGTAACACATTCATTAGAGAGTGAAGATAGTCCGCAAAGATCTTTCAAAGGATTTTTGTTGGAAGATGTTGAATTGCAACCGCGAGTTCCTACATTAGTTAAAGTGTCGCTGAAAGAGAAAAAGTTTCCTTCTCAAGTGTGCGTTGTTGAGGGAACCGAGAAATTCAAAGACGTCGTGAGTACGGTGTCAGTGAATGAAATTTCAGTCGCAGGCGTGACTTCAGTAGAATTAGTTAGCTATCAAGACTCAGTGAAAAAATATCACAAGGGTACTTATGTAATTGATTTTGAAGAGTTTAATGAAGAGCATAAATTAGTGAGTTTTTGTGGAGACGGGAATATGTTTCCTAACGAGGAGCAACAGTTCCGAAGTCAGGTTCTACATGAACACTTGGCTAAAGTTGATTATCCTGAATATTCAGATAAAGTAGAGAAAGTGTTGAAAGAATATCTAGATATCATTGCTTTGAAGGGAGATAAATTAGGAGTTACAGATGTTTTAGAACATTCAATCCGCCTAGAAAAGGGTACAAATCCCATATATATTCCAGCATATCGAATTCCTTTTAAGATCACGGAAGAAGTAGAAAAAGAAGTTCAGAAGTGGGAGTCGGAAGGCATTATCAGACCGTCCAATTCTCCGTTTAATTTTCCGTTGCTTGCAGTTCCTAAGAAAGACGGTAGTATCAGAGTTTGTGTAGATTTTCGTAAATTGAATGAAAAAACATGCCCAGATAGATATCCTGTAGCTTGTTTGCCTGATTTGTTTGTTGAGATCGGTGGCAAGAATATATATTCATCTATAGATCTGATGCAAGGGTTTTTACAAGTTCCCCTTTGTGAGAGTAGCCGTAAATATACAGCATTTTCGGTACCAAAGGGACATTACGAGTTTAATAGGATGCCTTTTGGATTACAAGGGTCCCCAATAACATTTACTAGACTGGTTAACACAGTACTTCATGGCTTGTTAGGAAAGTCGGTGTTTGTGTACATGGATGACATTCTCATATGCACAGATACAATTGAAGAACATCTAAAGGTGTTAAAAGAAGTCCTTAAGCGATTACGGTTCGCTGGGTTGAAGGTCAAATTGGCCAAATGTGAGTTTCTGAAGAGAAAAATTGTCTATTTAGGACATGTTATCTCTAAAGAGGGAGTTAGAGTGAATGATGAGAAAGTTAAAGCCATTGTGAATTTTCCAGTTCCCAAAACCAGGAAACAGATTCGTTCGTTCCTAGGTATGTCGGGTTTCTTTCGCCGTTTTGTGCGGAATTTTTCTACAATAGCGTCTCCATTGACAGATTTGTTACGAGAAGACGTTAAGTTTGTTTGGGGTGATAGTCAACAATTAGCTTTTGAGAAGCTTAAGAACGCTTTGGTGAACCCACCAGTTTTGAAGTTTCCAGATTTTAGTCAACCGTTCACCTTAGTGACTGACGCGAGTCAGGAAGGTATAGGTGCGTGTTTGATGCAGAAATTTGAGGGGAAATTACACCCAATTGCTTTTTATAGCAGAAAGTTCAAAACGCGTGGTAGTAACGAAAGGCTGATGTCAGTTGTGGACAAGGAGGCTTTCGCAGTCGTCTCTAGCCTTGTTCATTTTAAGATGTTGTTGTTGGGAAATAAAGTTGAGATTTTTACAGATCATCAACCGTTGTTAGAGCTTTTTAATAAGCCAAATTTGTCGCCCAAGAGAGCACGTTGGTTCCTAACATTGAGAGATTTTGATGCAAACCTCAAATACATTGAAGGTAAGCATAATGTAGTTGCAGATCCATTGAGCAGATACTTTCCGGTCGAGGATGAGGAAATACACACCGAATCCTGTGTGGGAGAAGAGAGTAAATATTTGGTGTCTAATGTCTCTGATATTAGTAGTTCTGAGAGATCGCATGTAGAGGACATACACGTTCCTACAGTGCATACTTCGGGGAGAAATAGTGAGTCGGCAGTCTCGGGAGAGATTGTTATTCGTGATAGTGAGAGTAACGCAGTGTGTTATATTACGGGTGAAAATGTCACTTGGGACATAGGCTTGCTGGAACAAAAGCAAGATGAAGATAAATTGTTGTCAGATGCTAAGGCATTTCTTAAGGGAGTTTCACCGAAGAACGGGTATAAGTTGCCTTTTTCTGGTCTAGAGTTGGAGAATAATTTATTGGTGAGGAAAGTTAAGTATAACTTGCGAAGTACTCGAAGCATGGGTGAGATTACACAAATCATCGTGCCAGAGAGTCTAGTACCACAAGTTCTAGACATTGTACATTGTAAATTTGGTTCTCCTCATTTGGGTGTAGACAAGACGTATGAAAACGTCAGGTCAAAGTTCTTTTGGAAAAATATGTTTTCCGCAGTAGAAGCCTTTGTGAAGAAGTGTGCTATTTGCAATGCGAATAAGCCAGCGACGACAGTGTCGTGTCGTTTGGGTTCATATCCCATACCACATAGGCCGTTTCAGAGAGTGCATATGGATATTCTGGGTAACTTCTCAGAGTCCGCTTATGGTTATAGACATTTATTAGTAGTTGTTGATGAGTTGACTCGCTTTGTCGAGATTTTCCCACTGAAATACAAATCAGCTGAGGAAGTTGCTATAGCGTTTTTTAAGGGGATAATTTGTCGATATGGTGTTCCAGAATGTCTGATCACAGACAATGGTAGGGAGTTTATTAATAAGACTTTAGACGGTCTTGCTAATTTGTTGGGGATAAAGAAAGTATCTATAATCCCGTATAGACCTGAAGCGAATGGGTTGTGTGAGACGGCGAATCGGAAAGTAATCGAAGCTTTGCGCATGACGGTGGGAGGTTCCGATACACATTGGGACAGATCTTTGGATGAAGTGCGATATAGTATCAATACTATGATGAATGACACAATTAAGATATCTCCAGCAGAAGCTTTGTATGGATACAAGTTGAAAGGACCTTTTGATTTGTTACCAGAGCGAGTTCAGGGTGATGTTACGGTCACTTCATTGATAAATACAGCGAGAGAAAGATTTGCACGTATCAGTAAAGAACTTGAACTTAGTTCGCGTGCAATGGTAGAGAAAAGTAACACGAAATCGAGGGGAGTAGCTTTTTCGATGGGTGATAGAGTGTTTGTTAAAGTGAATGTTCGGAATGATCTGAATTATAAATTAAGTCCGAAGTTCCACGGACCTTTTGAGATTGTAGAGATCAAAAGAGGGAATAGATTTGTAGTTAAAGATGTAAACACTGGAGTGACGAAATTGACCCATATTTCGAAGTTAAAGAAAGTTGGGATGTAATGGAATGTTTGTATATATATGATATTTTTTTTAAATTTTTTTTTTGTCTCTTGTTCATTTTGGATGTTGAAGTTCTTAATCATTTGTTTTCGAATGATTTTGGGAATTGAGCCATGGGCTAATTTCATACGAGATTTGACCCAGGTGTGAGTGTGTTAGTGTGTTATTGTGTTATGATGTATTTCATCATCTGACGCAATGTGTGTGTTGTTTAGATTATTTTTTTTTTTGGGGAGGTACTTAGTATATCGGACCGAACAAGTCTGATCTTTTCTTTCGGGTTGGGAGATCGTATTTGAGTGTTTGGATTTTTTTTTCCAGTTTCTTTTTTTTAAAATTAAGGGAGCTGTATTGTGAGTAATTGTAATTGTTATGATCATGGGAGCGATTGCCATTACGTCAATTGCTATTTTGTTGAGAGTTAGTCAGGTGTTGCGAAATATTTGCTAACCAGAGTAGAACTTTCATGTCTTTTACGAGATATGATACCTTTTAGTGTTTGGATAGAATTTTTTTATGGGTGAGTTCCGTAGAGTTATTGTGCTTAATAGTGAGTTGACTGTGATTATTCTGAGATACAAACTTGGAATTAGTTCACATTGTGAGTGTTTGACTTTTGCATTAGTAGTTTCGTTTGGTTCAGTAACATGAAACCTTTTGGTTATTAGACCTTTTTCGAGTGTTTTTGGGAGACTCAGTAGTGACATGGGATAGATTAGAAACCATGTTCATTTTGGGAGATCAATATCAAGGATCGGGAGTTGATTATAAGACGAGTTGTGCTTTGGTTAGAGAGAAGTGTGTGTGTGACAGTAGTATTTTCCAGTTGCGAGTTTTGTCTGTGGGTGGTTGTGAATTATCATTAGTTCATAGACAGACTCCGACAGAATGTGACTTTAGACAGTTCCTGCGAGATTACCACATTGAGTCCACCAGTACTCTTCCTGCTGTGTTTTTACAAGGAGTATGCAGTTACAATGATGTGCCAGAGCAACAAGTCGACGACATTCGTTCATCGAGGGTCCGAGCAGCTCGATTCATCCTGCAGAATCCTGTCTACGGAATTTCTCGTACTTAGCCGTGCTGTATTCAACAGTTCCGAGAAGATAATTATGCGTCATACGCATAACGAGCATTTGGTAGTGGAGGTACCTACAACCAAGGTGCCAATGACGGTTCCACCGTTGGAAGACATTGACGATTCCGTGATGTTCGAGTATCAGGAATATATTATGCCGACAATTTTAATTGTATTAATAGCTGTTTTACTGATAATTCTTGTTGTGGGAGTAGTAAAGCTTATTCGTGTTTGTAAGATTACATGTAAAGGCTCTAAGAACTCAACCCCAGTGACTTTGGAAGTGCGTCATGAGAGCAGTCCTTAAAGCTGCAGTGCAGTAGACATTGCTGATTGAGCATAGCTCTATTCTGTTATGTTTTATACATATGCTTTTGTTTTGGTTTGCCGTTAAGGAGAGCGAGACGCTCTTATGTGGTGGCCGAGCTCTATTTCAGAAAATATGGCTGCTACAAGCTTTAAAGGACACATATATGCATTTCATAGCTTCAATGCTTTAAGATGTGATGAAAGAATTTATGGAGTCAGATGGAAGTAGGTCGAGAGACTCGAGGTAAAATCTTTGTGTTCAGCAAATAGTTTGATTCCTCAGCAATATTGCCGGTCAGGTGATCTTCCGAAGTGTCATGTATATTCGTGAGTACGTGCGTTAATTTGATCTAGATTACGCCAAAATCTGCCCTAAAAGTGAGTTTGATCGTTCATTAACGTGATAGAACTGCAGTTGTCTAGACGTAGCTTTGGAGAGGATCCAGGCTTTAAATCGGCAGATAAGGTAGAGTTTGAAATCTCTGTTTTTATGGGAGAAAATTGAACTTGTGATTTTTTACCATGATTTTCTAATCATTATGAACTTTTGAACTGGTGTGGGAGATTTAATATGAATATTCATACCTCTTTCATATTATTATTTTGTCATGTTACGTTTGCCATATCTTGGCTATGCATTTTACACTTTCCATTATTGTGTTTTGCATTTCATATATTTTTGGGAGTTTTCTATTATGTTTAATTCTTCCGACAGATGTCTGTGGACAGATGTCGGTGGACAGTGTGGACTGTTTCGAATAACATGTGGTAGACGGTTTTTTTGACATGACTAATTATTGATTTGGGGAGTATGTGTGAGTTTGGATATTTTCAGGCTATTAGCCATAGTGAGACTTCTTTAATCAGAAGTGTTTTACAGTTCAGAGTTTAGTTATCTAACTCGATAATTCATTTATTATGCATTTTAATCTTTGCTTTGTTTTATTCGTTTCTTGTTGGGTTATTTGAATAATAAACTTATTTTTGTGGAAACTATTGCGTTTCTTTAAATGGTCCATTTAATTGATTTGGTGAGAATGAGTGCGATTAGGGTGGGTGAACTTCGGAAAACGATGAGAGAGAGAGAGAGAGAGAGAGAGGCGATACACAGAGAGAGAGAGAGAGAGGTGATACACGGTGAGAGAGAGAGAGAGAGAGAGAGAGAGAGAGAGAGAGAGAGAGAGAGAGAGAGAGAGAGAGAGAGAGAGAGAGAGAAAGAGGAGAAAAATAGATGTAAGTGTTGCCGTGAGCGAACGTTCATACGCCTCCGTTTCATGAATAAAGATCGTTGGAGCACGTTACGTACACTTTCAAAAGAGTGTTAATTCTGTCCTCGTTACATATACACAGAGAATAAGTCAAAACTAAGCACAATTTACAAAGGGACTCGCAATTCATTAATGATGATTTGACAGGGGAAAACATAATTAATTATAACTAAAATGACAAGGGAAAATTAGGCCCTGCTCCAAATGGGGTTCAGGGAATAGTATCCCAAAATCAGCAGAATTATCTGCGGATGCGCAGCTGAGCTTGAATGTAGCGACTTGGCGAACTGGTAACGGGAATGCGAAGGCAGATCGATTGCACACGTGAAATAGCAGCTCCCGAAAATGCCGAGAGCTTCGTTGATTATTAACATCAACATGCAGGCCTGTCAAGTAAATGAACAAAGCCTATGGCTGGAGGAGGCACTTTAATTCACTTATTAAATTCACTTGAATTCACTCATTGAATTCAGCAAAGGTACCTCATGAAGCAAAAGGACATTTAATCACTGATTGCCAATCGTAAAAGAATTCAAAAGGAAGGAAAACTTGAAATCGAAAGACGAGAGAATGATAGAAATTTGACTGGGCAAAAATCACCCGCCCCTATCCAGACCTACCTCTTGACTTAAGATCTACTCTCATAATTAGAGAGGAAGGAATTCCGGGCATGTTATCTTTGTAGGAAAAGTATCTTTGTAGGAAAAGGGGGGCCTCGCTCCACAAAAAGGGGGAAAGCTATCCCAGCTGCGAGAGAGATGTTCCCTGCTTGATGTCACTCTCGCCAAAGTGTCTCTCCCGGCTTTCCTCTATCAGGGCATTGTTTGACCCCTGACTCGGGTCACGTGACTGAGCTGGTGGTCTGTTCGGTCTCGTCCTCACTGGTGTGATCTGGAAAGAGGAGGATTTTGGCTGGAAAATACCCTCTGAGGACTCCTTCATTTACGTTGGTGGCCTATTTTATTTAAAAGATGGTTTATTTCAAAATGGCAGAAGGCCTGAATTCATAACACATGTCTAACTGTGGATGAAGCTCTTTGAGGGAACTCGTTTCTTTGTTAGGGATTGTGTGAAGTTATGAACAAGATAATGAACAGCTTCATTTCTACAGCGTTTGGTGAAGTCGTCGTCTTGTTGGCCTCCAGTGGTCAGTTTCTGTAGTAGTTTGTTTCTCTGCAGGCGATGTTCTTAGGTTTGCATTCTAGGCCTACTTCCAGCCAAAATTTTAGATATACAGTATATACTGGTCACAGAACTTTGCTTCTTTTATTTTTACAACTGACATGATCAAATACGTGGGAGTGGGCAGTAACCCCAGTATTTTATGTGTGTGTGTGTGTGTGTGTGTGTGTGTGTGTGTGTGTGTGTGCAAAAGAATGATATTCAATAAAATTTATTTTGTACATTTTCCGAGCTTTGCATTTTCTTCGTGAACTGCTTTCCTTTTTTTATTAAAACGGGTTGTCTCTTCTATGGCGCGCAGAACTATTGGCAGCATCACAAAAGTGGTTTGGCCCCAGTGGGAAGA
The DNA here is from genome assembly GCA_039081455.1 of Macrobrachium rosenbergii. Taxonomy (NCBI): domain Eukaryota; kingdom Metazoa; phylum Arthropoda; class Malacostraca; order Decapoda; family Palaemonidae; genus Macrobrachium; species Macrobrachium rosenbergii. The sequence continues at coordinate 844,211 of JANJGK010000018.1, forward strand.
AGATTCGAAACCGCCCATTACCATTCCTTCCCCACCCCCCGCCCCCCAACCTCCTATTTAGGAATCGAGTCTGAGCTCTACTTGTGTACCGTGAAGGGGCGGAGAGAGAGAGAGAGAGAGAGAGAGAGCACGCGGGCGCTCTCTTTCACGTTTTCTGAAAAACCTTGATATTGGGGTTAATCAGCATTTTCCATCGAAAAGCAAACGTGTTTTCCCAAACTGGGTCAAAGTTTGGAAAGTTTTCTTCTAGGAAATCAAGGCAGATTAAATTTTTTCTAATATAGGTAAACATCTCGAAAGATTTTGTTCATAAAATTTGAATCATGGACCATAGTTCAGTTTTGTAGGTCTATCCAAGTTTCAAGAGTTGAACTGTTTGTAAATGTAGGCAGATGGAACTTTTTGTTTGTTGGAAATTGGATTTTTGTTTATAGGAAAGGTTTGGGAATAGACTTCTTTATATGCATGATTTTGATAGGCAATCTTTGAAAAATGCGGTATTTTCCTTTACGTAAAGCCAAAGATCCTTCTTGAACCCTAGATGATAGTTAACCCCCCCACTCTCTCTCTCTCTCTCTTTTCTATTTTCTGTGAGCCCACAATGCAATGTGTGTGTGTGTATGTGTGTATTAGAGTAGGTTTGTGAGCTACTTCGTTGCTGCACAATGTCTCTCTAAAGACTCATAGTTTTTCCCAGTAGGAAGACAATGCCGTCAGTGCACCTCACGCGGTGCACTGTAGTCATTACTAAAGGTTGTCTGCAGTCGTTTCAGCTCCTATAAGCTGCACCTACACTTTTTAACCTTTTACTTGACCTCCATTCACCCCTATCGTTTAGCTGAAGAGCCAGATTTCCATAAATGAACCTAGTGTAAATGTGCCTCGCTGTCGAACTAATCAGCTTCAGAGGTCCTCCTTTATTCCTCACACCTTTGGAGGACTGTGGAACAGTCTCCCTCCTTACTGAGGATGTCCTGCAATTGGAACTTCAGAAGTTCAAGCGAAGATGCGATGCATGACCACCCTAATACAATTCTCCTTCTGTTTTAATAATTTACTCCCATTTTTATCTAATTTATTAATTTTTTTCTTTCCTAATAAGTGATCACTCCTTTCTGTATTTCCTGTTAACCTTCTGTTACTACTTTCATAAGGACACCTTAATATTCTTTGAAGCTTCTTGAATAGGGTTCTTCATCTTCTGAATAACAATAATAATAATAGTAATAATAATTATAATAATAATACCACTTACTGAAGCAGCAAAGCTGTTTTCCCGTCCAATTTGAACCTGATAAAGGAAACCTTTTTACTGCTGTTTACTTTGCTACTTCGTGACTTTACATCCGTCTCTCTCTCTCTCTCTCTCTCTCTCTCTCTCTCTCTCTCTCTCTCTCTCTCTCTCTCTCTCTCTCTGTGGTTATTGCAGCAACGCCAGTAGAAGGCGTGGTTCGACCTCTAGCTGCCGCTGAGGGCCTCGACGAGGTGACCTCCATTCCTTTCCTTCCTTTGATAAGCTAACAGAGAAATGGAAGACTGAGTTGGTATCAGGCGTCAACTGTGTCTCCCAAGGCTTCTGGAGTCGGCAGATTTATGGCTGTTTACCTTGTGACTTTCATTAATGCTTCCTTCCGTTGTCATATAACTATCGCTTCATATCCACATGAAATTTGATTTTCTAGTACGGGCCGCTCTCATGTATTTTTGCAGCCAGTGTCCCCCTGGACAGGGTTGGAAGTCGAAAAAGTCGTCCTCTCTTGCGCTGTCTGGTGGGTTTTTTGAAGAAGCCGAGATTCCTTCTCCTGTCTGGTCGAGGTCGTCGTCGTCTTCTTCGACAACGACGACCCTTTCCGGGAGTTTTGATGTGATTTCCTCGTTGCCTTGATTTTTGGAGGCATCCATTGATGTCAGTCCTCGTGTGGTGTCCTGTGTGTGTGCGTGTATCTGTTCTGCTTCATCAGTTTCTGAAGGGCTTTTAGATCAGGCAAACTTATCAAACGTGTGTATTTATATATATGTAAGTAGAAAGTAGACATTTCACAATACGAACATCTTCGGAACCACTGGGTTCACTTCAAGATTAGTACAAAGCACTCTCGGGTAAATGTGATTTAAGTTTATACATTCGGGGCCACGCCCACTTTCTTAGGGGTAAGGGGGCGGGAGACGGTTGAGTGGAAATAGGGTGGGTCATTTTACAAGACCCACCTCAAGAAGTACGGGACCAAAAATGATCAAATTTGAGAGACAGCTTCCGTACTTAGGGCAGATTCCCGTTTGTTCAAGCATTAGTCCCGGGGGACAGAGTTTGGCATAAAAATAAGTCGTTTTGGTCAAACACTTGTTGAGTGCAACAGTTTGTCTCAGGGAAGCTGTTGCGGCCCCTGACGTCTTTCTCCTTTTGTTCACTTCTAAGATTTTGAGAGAGAACCTTTAGAGAAAAAATGGTGCTCTTCGTTTTGGGCTGTTGATGCTTCCCAAGATAATGCCTTATTATCTGCTCTTTTGATTTACTTGGTGAAATAACACCGAATATTTCTACAGCTGTGTGTTTATTGTTTATCATTTTTGTAAGATTTGTGTTTGGTGAGGTGAGAGAGCTTTCATTGTAATTTCAGTTTTGAAATAGGATTGTATCGTTTTAAGGATGGTGCAGCCTTGGCTTGAGGAGCCATCGCCAAGTCAAGAAGACCCGTGGAAAGGAGGGGGACTGTGCCTTCCCTCAAGACAAGAAGTTTGCCAAAAGCGGCGTCAGTGTCCTCCATATCATTTCTTATCGGTTTCCCAATCATTTTTCCAAAACGTCTGCTCTGGAGTGTGCTTGCAACCCCAGTAATCCAGTTCCGTTGCTTTCGTGCAGTCTGTATTTGTCTCATTTCCGATAAATTCCTTATAATGCTGTTCAGATTTCCATTGCTCTTTTCAGAGATGACTCAATGGAATTATTTTTGGTTCAAGTTTAAACTTGATCTTTCTTTTGGATGATTACCGAAAGTTGGTGTCAAGAGCTGGAGTTTAAGTTCAGAGACATTTCTTAGGAAATTTATGACGTTCCCGGACTGCGAGCTCTTGCGCTTCGGATAAAAAAAAGTATGCCAGCATTTTTGGAAATGGAGATTGTATAGAGGGATGAATAAATTTGTTTTTATTTAGCATTTCCCAACGTTTTGTGAGAGAGAGAGAGAGAGAGAGAGAGAGAGAGAGAGAGAGAGAGAGAGAGAGAGAGTGTGTAATTGTCGTAAGTGAGTGCTTCGGTTGTTGGAAGAGGGATGAGGTCGTTAGTTTGTTTACGGCGCTGTCTGTCTGTGGAATGTGTGTGTGAGGATTTTTCGGTTTTGAAGGCAGTCTTTTTGAGTCTTGAGTCAGAGCTAGTGCTGGTCTGTTTTTTTGGTTTGGACAGTTTTTTTTTTTTTGTGCTGATGCAAAGTTGTTGTTTTCCCTTGTTAGTGTGCTGTTCTTGTTGCTGTATGTTCATGAGTAGTGTGTTTTTCTGTTTTGGTTTGGTTTGTGTGGTTTTGTGTGCTGTGTTGGCGACCGTGGACGCCTTACTCCATCTTCCAGCAACCGAGGACCAGGGTGAGTGTTGTGTACTGTTTTTTTGTGTTTTAAAATCCCGCCACATAAAATTTGGCGCCCAACGTGGGGCTGTTGTAAAATAGCCGTTAGGATTGTTTGTGGTGGGTCGAGTGAGAGTAAGAGGTCAGGATGAGTGAGATAGAGAAACTGAGAGAGGAACTCCGAATGGCTAGGGAACTCCAGGGCAGGCTGGAGGAGGAGAATGGGAGGCTGAGGAGTGAGAATGAGGAGTTGAGGAGTCAGTTGGAGGAGATGGGAGGAATGCTAAGAAGTGCAAAAGAAGAAATGAAAGGGGAAATGAAAGAGTCAGAAGAGAGAATGGAAGAGAGAATGGAAGAGAGGATGGATAAAAAGTTGGAGGGAATGATGAGAAGTGTGGAAGAAATGATGAAAGGTATGTTCAAGGGTGTTTTTGGAGAAGGGGCTGTTGGAGGCAGGTTCTCTGGAACGTGTGAAGGGGCAAGAGAGAAAGAAAAGGAGGAAGAAGTGAATGGAAGCGTGAGTGATGAAAGTGATATGGGAATAGGAAGTAAGAAACGAGGGAATGAGAGGCAGGGTAAGGAAAAGGGGAATGAAAAGCAAGGGAAGGAACAGAGGGAAAGTAAGGATAAGTCAGGGGAAGAAAAAGGGAAGAAGGGAAAGGGAAAGGAAACTGGTAAGAAGGGTAAGGAAGTGGGAAAGGCAGGAAAGAAGGGAGAGGGTGAAGGCAGTAGTGATAGTGAGGTGGATGGAGGTGAGTGGATAAAAGTGGATAAAAAGAGGGGGAAGAAGAGTGTAATGAGTAAGATGAATGTAAGTGCAGAAGTGGACTCTTTGTATTCGGAAGAGGGTATGAAAGGACAGAGCGAAAGTAGCGAAAGTGAGAGTGAAAGTGAGAAAGAAGTGAGAAAGGCTATGTATGTGAGGGAGGTACCCCGGTGTGAAAAGTATAATGAGTATGGAAGTAGGGATGTGCATGATTTCTTTAGGGAGTATGAAAGGTTTTGTCAGGATAAGTATGGGGAAAGTAAGAGAGTGTGGGCACGAGAATTAGGAGAGTATTTGACTGGGTTTTTACTTGATATGTATAGGGTTATTATGAGTGTGGGGGATGTTGAGTATGACAAGGTGAAAGCTAGATTAGTTGAGCAAGCGAGGCGTATGAAAGCGAGTGTTAAGTATAAGAGGAAGAATGAATTTGATGAGGCAAGAATGAAAGCTGGGGAAACCTTGTCACTGTATGCTTGTAGGCTGGAGACGTTGGCAAGGAAGAAGTTTGGGGATGATGGGATAGATGAATGTAAGGAGTTAGTACGGAAGTTGTTAGGGATAGTGCCAGATGGAGTTAGAGAATTTGTGAACTTGAAGCGGAAGGAGAAGAAAAGATGGACGAATGAAAGGTTGACTTGGGGAGAAATTTTGGAAATTGTAGAAGATTATGAGCTTGACAGGGTTATAAAAGAGAGCAGAAGTGTAAGTGTAAGGGCTGGGGTAGATGAGAGAGTACCAGAGTTCGGAAGCTTTAGGGATGCAGTGTTGAGGGGCCCAATGAGAATGGCCGATAGTGTAATAGATAGGAGTGTAAGAGCAAGTAATGTAGAGGTGCCAGTGAGGATGAATGATGGGTTTGTAAGGGAACAACGGGTTGGACGGGTTAGGGATAGTAGTGTACAAAGGGGAAGGTCGGTGAGTGGAAGTCGAGCGAAGTGTTTTAGATGTGGAAAGGAAGGACATACAAAGAATGAGTGTAGGTGGGCTTTAGGAGCGTGTTTCGGGTGTGGGCAACCGGGACATTTGGTAAGGGAGTGTACGAAAGATAGGGGGGTTAAATGCTACCGGTGCGGACAGGTGGGTCATGTTGCTAATGGTTGTAGGGGTACCCGAGTGAATGTGATATGTGGTAACTGTGGTAAGAATGGGCATTATGCGAGAATGTGTTCAGAACCGAGAGCGAAGTGTGACGAATGTGGAATGGAAGGGATTGTATCAAGTGTGTGTAGACGAAAGAGGGTGACTGTGACAGCGAATTCGGGAAACTGAGTGTGAAGGGGGTTCAAATGGGTGGATCCTCCAGGACGCAAGCGGTGCGTGTGATGCATGTACATGAGGGGTTGTTGCATGAGGGAGGTTTTGCTGGAAAGACTGACGAGTGCATGAAGCAATTTGTTTTGATAGAGTATGGTAGGAAACGTAAGAAAGGGAAGAACGTAAGTAAACTGAATGGTCGTAAGTTGTGTGATAGGGGTGTGAGTGCCAAAGTGAAAATGAGTGATAAAGCGTGTAATACGGATGAATGGGATGGTATGAATAGAACGTATAGCATATGCGGGTTTGATATAACTGAGTTGACTGAACGTGTAGGGGTTAGTGAACGGTTGGAGGTGAGCGAAAGTGTAAGAGTAAGAGAGCGTAGCAGTAATATACGAGTGATTGAAAGCATGAATGAATCGTTGCAAGAGTTGGAAAGGTCAATGAGCGAATGGGATGGGTTAGTTGAAGAATTGGGGGAGGTATTTGGGAACGAGTTAGAGGGTATAGATGAGATTGTGGATGAAATTGAGAGTGGTAATAGTGAAGAAGATAGCGTGAATCTGAGAGAGAATGGAGGAGATGATGTGAGTTTGAATGTTGCTAGGAGAGAGAGTGATTCTGAGAGAATGATTGCGTGCCCGCGAACGCGATCTAGAGGACCTGCTAGTGAGCATCCGTGGGTGTTGCGTAAGGCGATTTGAAAGAGGTGTGAAAGGTGTTGGTTGGGAAATGCTAAAAGGGGGGAGAAATATAGAGGGATGAATAAATTTGTTTTTATTTAGCATTTCCCAACGTTTTGTGAGAGAGAGAGAGAGAGTGTGTAATTGTCGTAAGTGAGTGCTTCGGTTGTTGGAAGAGGGATGAGGTCGTTAGTTTGTTTACGGCGCTGTCTGTCTGTGGAATGTGTGTGTGAGGATTTTTCGGTTTTGAAGGCAGTCTTTTTGAGTCTTGAGTCAGAGCTAGTGCTGGTCTGTTTTTTTGGTTTGGACAGTTTTTTTTGTGTGCTGATGCAAAGTTGTTGTTTTCCCTTGTTAGTGTGCTGTTCTTGTTGCTGTATGTTCGTGAGTCGTGTGTTTTTCTGTTTTGGTTTGGTTTGTGTGGTTTTGTGTGCTGTGTTGGCGACCGTGGACGCCTTACTCCATCTTTCAGCAACCGAGGACCAGGGTGAGTGTTGTGTACTGTTTTTTTGTGTTTTAAAATCCCGCCACAATTGAATATGCCCATACTTCCACGGGGGCCTGGAGAGAGAGAGGGTGTTTGTTGGTGGGTGGGTTGACGTGTTTAAAATTATACGGATGATATTGTGTTGACCAAGATTGGAAATCTAGGCCGATATTCAGGTGACTTTGTTCCCTTGTTGTTCCTTGTGGGTCATCTGCTAAATCTATGTTATGTACTCGAGTATGTAACCTTAATGCATTGGAATACTCTTGTCAGAAATCTCTCTCTCTCTCTCTCAGCTGAATTATGACACTGTAACGCAAGTGAGGTTTTTGAAGTGTTAGAGTTCAATATGTAATCCCCAGTACGTCAGTGACGTAAGTTTATAGGCCTAAGTGAGCGTTTCACATCTTCCGGTGTAGCCTAACATGAATATCCGCGATGAAGTATGAATTTCGTCCTCGTTCACTTTTGTACTCGTACAAGCTATGGAAAGTTGCATTACTGTCTGCACATAGGCCTAAGTATGGTGCTTTAGAAAGCTTAGTTATCAGGCTCTCACAAACGATAATTATGCAGTGGGTAGGCGCAGGAAACGTTGGGGGAAATAGAATAGACGTCGTCATAGCAGCTAAATCAGACCGAGAACTGGAATTTAAATCTGCCTGATAGGCTACTAATTGAATGACTACTTAATAGATTGTCATCTTTACACAGAAGGTGCGTCGTAGTACCTGTGGAGCCTTGATTCGTAATAGACATCGGAAGATATTTGCAGCCTTCGAATTTGTTGTCATGAAAATGACGGGGATTTCTCTCTATTTTTCATTGTCCTTTTTTCTCTCCATATACTTTCTCTTGGACATAAACTTACAATAACGTTTTGTGGAAAGAAAAAGAGTTGAAAAGAACATTTTAGTGTCAGCCTAATCATGCCAATGGACAGATCCTGATGGCAACCTATCTTGTAGCAGGATTCGGCTCTCATGGCTCCTTATTTAAACTACTTCAAACCTCCTTCTCTCTCTCTCTCTCTCTCTCTCTCTCTCTCTTTCTCTCTTTCCAAGTTGCTCAAGAGCTTGCAAAAGGTTGACTTTGGTTGGCCTAGGATCTATATCTATTACTTGGCTTCCTCGTTCTACTTAGAGGATTTCTCTCGCTCCGTCCTTTGTTCCACGTTTTGTCTTGATTAATTTATTATTCTAACAGGAAAATAAAAGAAAATACCTATTCCTCGAAGCTCCTAACTTAGTGTATAGTCATTAGTTTTTTTGTTTTTTTTTGTATTTAAAGCACTGACATGTTTCTAGTTCCTTGGGTAGATTACTGACCAATCTAGGGCCACAGGTTTAGGAGCTTAGTAGCTTATTCCAGTTAGGAGGGCGATTTTCTCTCTCTCTCTCTCTCTCTCTCTCTCTCTCTCTCTCTCTCTCTCTCTCTCTCTCTCTCTCCCGTACTGCAGAATCGTGTACTTTGCTCGCATGGCCCAGTGTCACACTGACCGGCTCTCGCACCAGCGCAAAAGGTGGTTGTAAATCATGATAAATGGGAGCATTTTTTTTTCTCTGTTTTTGGAGCTTGTACTTCGATACCATTTCAGTATTTGCATTGATAAGTGCTTATGATAGATTGTTCTAGGACCAAAGAATAATTTTTATGGTGTTCTGTGGTCTTTCGCGTGCAATTGTTGCTATGTATTCATCTTGTGGCCTCTTCATCCGTTATAGTCTTGGTGAATCATTAGGCCTATGCCTCACATGGTGACATGGCAGTTATTTCCCTAAAGTCGTCTTATATTTGTTCCTTGTGGAGGCAGGCGTGTTCAGAATAACAATAATGCTGTCTGGTGTAGATAGAGTGGTTATGGAAAACACTTTTCTTGTTTTGATGTTTGTTTCAGTGTTTTTGTCATGTTTTGTTAAACAGTAGAGCTCTGCTATTTGAAACAGGCGCCATGTAGGCTTAATATGCGCCATGCTCTCTTTGGAGAGCCTTGGAAAAGGAGCTGCTGTCATTTTCCTTTTCCTTTTTATTTACTCGTTAAGAACTGACTTGCTCCATTGGAGGCAGGGGGCCCTCATTGTAACCCATGGTGGTTAGACCCTGAGCGGCGGGAGGAAGAGCTGTGAGGTCTTACGTGACTAAAAACGAAATTGGAAGGAAGTCTGACATTTCTAACTGTGGATGAAGGAAGCACTCTGGGGGAAACTCGCTTCTTTGTTGGGAATGAGGTGAAGTTATGGATAAGAGAGTGAACAACTTCTTTTCCACAGCGCTTGGTGAAGAGTCGTCTTCATGTTGGCCTCCAGTGATCAGTTGTGTAGTAGTTAGTTTCTCTGCTGCAGGTAGTGAGTGTTCTTTGGTTTCTGTTCCAGGCCTGCCTCTTCCGGCCAGAATTTTAGGTTTACTGGTCACAGAACTTTGCGACCTATTTTCACAGTTGACATGGCCAAGTACGTGAGAGTAGGTGGCACACCTTAGCATTTTAACTCTCTCTCTCTCTCTCTCTCTCTCTCTCTCTCTCTCTCTCTCTCTCTCTCTCTCTCTCTCTCTATGTGTGTGTGTTAAAGAATAATGTTTAAGAAAATTCATTTTGCGAATTTCTTCTTCGTGGACTGCATTCCTTGCTATTAATATAGACTGTCTATTCTTTTCCTCACATAAATATGGGCGTTATCACACAAGTGGTTTGGCCGTAGCGGGGTTGCGGGTTCGAAACCGCCCATTATCATTCTTTCCACCACCTCCTCTTGTGTACAGCTAGGAGAGAGAGAGAGAGAGAGAGAGAGAGAGAGAGAGAGAGAGAGAGAGAGAGAGAGAGAGGGGAGGGGGGGGGGACTTTTTCATGTTTTCTGCAACAAATTGATCTCTGGGTCAACCAGCATTTTCTGTTTAATGGCAGACGCGTTTTTTCAAACTGGGTCAAAGTTTGGGAAGTGTAGTTACAGAAAATGACGGAAGACTGAATTCTTATTCGTAACATTTGATTCACAGACCACAGTTTCTCATCGTACGTCTGCCCAAGTTTCAAGAGTTGAACTGTTGATGAATAAATGTCAGTAGAAGACGGAACTGGATGTGCGGGGTTCAGTGCCTGAATGGGGGGGGGGGGTGTGGGTGGGGTGTGAGGTAGGGAATGAAAACCAGCGAGAATAAGAAAGGGGGGTGGGGGTGACATTTAACTCTCCCCTTCGCAAGAAGCACAGGACCAGAAATACCGAAGCCTGAAAGACAGTTTCCAAAATGAGCGCAGATTCAAGTCTGTCGATTCCTTAGCCCCAGGGGACAAAGTCTGACATGAAAACAAGTCGTTTTGGTCAAAACACTTGTCAAGTGCAACGATCTGGCTTCTTGCCTCTTTCCCCTTATTTGTTCATTTATAAGAATTTTGGATGGGACTGTTAGATGAAAAAAAAAAATATTTATATTCTTGGTTTGAGATCCTTGGGTGCTCATTAGGAATTTTGAATTGTAAGTTGGAATGATAGATTCCTATTTCCTGATAGACTGCAACTAATTATGTGTTACTTTGTTTTAATGGAGAATGGTTTGAGTTGGGTTTGTCAATGACTCGACAGAATCTTAACCAAGAAACCTTTCCCCAGCCACACATTCGGGCTCTTCAGAGTGACTTTGTAAATACCCAGGTCATTCTGATCAGTTCTGTTATTTTCCTAAGCTTGTTAGAGAATGCACATTCTCTCTCTATATATAGATAGGGTATTTGGCCCCTAATCTCTTCTTCCTCAACTACCATAAAAAAAATGACTGGGGTCTTTGTTACCTCAAGAACCGAAGGTCTTCATCGTGACGCAGCCCATTTGCTTTCTTGAGTTCCTTGTCTCGTCAAGGACATCTGGGCGCTCGTCCACGGGGGGTTCCCTACTGAAGAATACAATGTTTTTTTCTTTCTTTCTTTTAATCCTTGTAATATCTAATACGTAGATTTTTTCGGCTTTTTACAAATTGTGGTCAGACAGTGTTGGGGTTCCCTCCCTTTCAGTTTGGCTATTGCGAGTGCTGGATTTTGATGTAGAACATGTTTATGAATGCGTCTCTCTCTCTCTCTCTCTCTCTCTCTCTCTCTCTCTCTCTCTCTCTCTCTCTCTCTCTCTCTCTCTCTCTCTCTGTTCAGTACTGGGTTAAGGTAAGCATCATATTGGTAGTGAGTCCACTGCATGGGACGATACATTACTGTCCATTTATCAGTCTCTCTCTCTCTCTCTCTCTCTCTCTCACCGTTCTGGCTTCTCTTACTGCATTGTCATATCCGTTGCCTCTCACACCAGACCTCTGAAGGGTGTTGTATGTTTCTGAGCATTCATTTTTAGGAGTTTATGCCTTATTACCTTCCATTCATTTTGGGTCGCTAAACCTAACCATTGGCTGATTCCTAGCTTATGATTTGATGTTGGCAGAAAAGAGGTTTCAAGAATCTTAATTGTATTTGTCGTAGATTTCTTGTAATGGTCAACTAGACGTTATCTACTTCAGAATTAGGTCTTGGTGATCTGGTTTCATAAGTTTCTGCGGGTCCCAAGTCTCTCTCTCACCCCAGATTGCTGAGGTCTGTTGCAAGTTTCATTGACGCTTGGTCATGTACAGTGCAGACACCTTACAATGCTGCTTACTACATTCATCGGCCGCCCTCCACCTTCTTCAGTCAGGGTATATCAGCTTTTTCCTCTCGTCTATTCAAAATCCTCCTCACCTCTCCTCATAGGATGAATGGCATTACCAAATTGAATCTCCGGAGGCTCTGTGCATACATCGGCATTTCCTAAATTTGATATTTTTCAAAGGTATTTTTAACTTCGTCTTCTCGAGTGTTTTATGTCAATCTTCGAGAACCCAGTTCCCTTTTCGAGTCATCAGAATTCGCTTTGTTGATCCGTTGCCTCTCATAGCAGACTTTAAGGTCTATTGCAACATTTTGTGGTCTGATTGTCCAGAAATGACCGAACCTTATAGACGGTTAGGGCTGTCTAGTGGTCACTGGTTTCAGTGTGGGAGTTCTCACTGGTCATATATAGGCCTTCCACACGGGCAGTTGGAAATCATCATAATATTGATAGTAATTTGGGCTCAGTCTCCCCTTTTCTTATTTCATTCTGATCTGGGCAGGATACGAGCACTTCCATTCCACAACTTCCGGTTGTGGTTGGTAGCAGTTGAGGATTTCGGTATTTTCCTTCTCTCTCTCTCTCTGCTTAGTGAAGTCTAATGGCACGCTGGATAATAAGTTGTCTGTATAGATCGTGTAATAAAGTGGTCTCGTCCTCAAGCAATGCATAAAATAATAAAGGGTCCTATTATTTTTTAGCGTGAAACTGAAAACTGCCTTAAATGTCTCAAGTTGTGGAAATACCTCTTCTTTTTCTTCTTCTTTTGTGCCGCTTCATTACTTTAATTTCCTGCTGTCATTGTGTGATTTATATATGTTCGTTGGCCGTTCTTTAGAGATTGCAGTGAGATGCTCCTTCATCCACTTTGCAAGAATGATTATTGTCATTATTCATAAGATGAAGAAACCTCTTCATATGGAACAAGCCCACCACCACAGGGCCATTATAGACTTGAAATTCAATCTTCCAAAGAACATTATGGTGACCATTAAATGAAAGAAGTAACTGAAGGTACTTAGAAATACAGAAAGAAGAGGAGATCAGTTATGAGAAAAGGAAAAATAAATTAAAACAACAAATAAATAAACATGTAAGTAAATTATTAAAATCAAAGGAGAATTGTCGAAGGGCAGTAATGCATTGCATCTTCTGAGTTTTTGGAGGTGATACCTGCACAGCATGAAGTGAATCATCGGTGATATTCTGGCCGGAGATTTTATATCCATAATTTGTGATTGATGGGATTTTGGATGAGAAGATCGTTTTCCTGAAGGGTCTCGAAGGCCACTCACCGGAGACCTCAACACGCAAGTGCTGTAGAGTTTGGGTTGACTTCATAGTCCCATACCGACGGAGGTTGGGTCTAGTTTTTCCGCCAGTCTGTCTGTCTATCTGTCTGTCTGTGCGTCCATTGTCCAGCTTGCTTTCACTCAAACTGCTTGCTAGCATTGAGGCTGCAATGGAACATTTGAAAGAAGCCTTTTTATATGTAATTTTCCAGCATATATTAAAGCGCTCTATAAAGCAGGCTGAATTATAAGACACTAACTACGTTAATCTCAACATGTGGCTTAAGGCCGATCAAGCCTCTAGCTTCTTAACCCTCTGGTTCTTTCCCCACACTTTTACAGACTGTTGCAAATAGCAGCAGCTCTGCCTGGAGGTTTTATAGAGCAGAGGCATTAGCAGCCTTCTCTTGGAACCCCAGTCCTTTATTTGTGCAGACTGACGCTTTGTCTACGCAACTCTTGACAATTGATGGTCATTGTTTATCAAGGAGGAAGAACATTTTGAGACTGGGTCAGTAGCTCTCTTTTTGGCTAGACTCACTCTTGCAGTGCTTTTCATGCACGTTTAAAGCTCCTAAGAAGAACTCTCACAGTGGCCTTTGCACTTGCAAGAGATTCGTTACAGGAGCATTTGACTTTGCAAGACTTTGTTCTGCTTTGGTCCTGTTAACTCGCACCTGGGGTGACCCCAGTTGGTGGTGGTTCTACCACCTTCATCGATTGGAGCTCTCGGTTGCTCGGTTTATGATGTGGCCATTGTAGTAGTAGTACACGAATTATATGAACTATTTGCTTATTATTTATGGGCCCTTAATTTCATATACTTTCACCTAGGCATGGAAGCTCGCTCGCTCTCTCATCAAACTACTACTCAAAATATATCTCTGCTGCTGTACCCCCATATTACTGTAGTCAATGAGAATCTGACATATAAAACCTTTGTCAAAATGTTTTTCCAGAAAATTAAATTGTATTAGTATATAATGACATAATTTTATGACTAGGGAATGTCAACACAAATGGAACCATCTAATAAAAAGCAAAATATTGTCAACTAAATTTTGGGGTTGTTGCAGTCTAAAAATCGAAATGATTTTAACCATTCTGATATGATGTCTCCAGCTTCCTATAGTAATCTTAGCTTATTTTGAGCACCTACTGATATATCTTGAGAACTGTAGCTTCATCTAATTGATCACATCAAGTGTGTCACTGGTAAACTGTTATTTCTGGACCAATTAGGAAATCAGATATTCAAAGTTGAATCATTTTTCAGAACTATTCTCCAATCTGAGGATTCTGAATCCTGATACTTCAGCTGGAATATGGATTGACAGTGTTGAAGTGACTGCATGGAACACACACAGCAAGTTTTGGGAATAGGGCCAAGCGAATCTTCATTCAAAATCCTCAGTTAGGACCAACCTTAGCACTATTCATCAGAACTGCCCAGTCTCAACCTAACTCGAACCTTTCACAGGTAGAAGATGAGCCCTGGAGGGCTATCAATCTTTAACCTCACTAGTTTAATTAAGCTAAGGGAAACTTTTGCTAAGTATTACTATGCAATATCCCAAGGTAAGGTCAGTTCAGCCTAGGATGAATGACCCAAATGTGGCTTGAAGATAAAGCACCTTATTCAGCTTAGGATAGATTTTGCTATGAGAAAGGACCCAAGGATGTATTGTTAAGGATCCAGGGCATGGCAAATCCTTCTTGAACCAAGCCAGGACTGGATAGTAGATCCTTGGAGAGTTGACTAAGAAGGAAAGGATGTATTAATCAGGGGTGGTGGGTGCTTTGGGCCAGAAGAAACTGATCAATCTTGGTTGTCCCAATTTAAGTTACGTTATGGCAAGATAAACTGTGTAGGCTTCAAGTGAAATTGGTCCATAACCTATGTACAAACGTTAAGTGAAATTGGCGTATAAACTATATATGTATAAACAAGAAGTCACTGGCCTATAACACCATTAGTTGTTTCCTTGACTGTAAAGTCAACTATAGTCTTAGACTGTGCTAAAATATGATAGAAAGGTGACTATACAAATATGATAGACAGATGACTATACAAATATGATAGACAGATGACTATACAAATATGATAGACAGATGATGCAAAGTGCCAAGCAATAAGACTGAAAGTAGGCTGTAACACTAGTAACAGTGTATGCAAATACTACTTGTGCAAGAAACGATTTTCCTCTCAAATGTACAGAACTGTATGCTACAGAATACTACATGTGACCAAGTAAGTAAGTCTGAAGGGAATATTTTCCTTTAAATTGAATTTGAATTTAAAAGAAACCTTTCAAAAGAGCTAAATGGGTGTTAGTGATGATTTTATACAAAAATGCACAATTTTATCCAAAGCTCCAAGTGAACTCAAAAGTGTTAAGAATTCCATCGTTCAGGACTGACTTAGAGTTGAAATATAGTTACCAGTTACTAATCAAAACATTTTTCAGCAGATTAGCATGTGAAGGGATGTTATTTATTGCTTTCAGAAACTTGTTCACAGCTGTTTTGAAAGGTTAAGGAGGCTAATTTTGCGAGTTGTGGAGCCTAGAATACTTTCAAGAATAATTAACTTATTCAACTGTTGAATAACTGTTGGAAGACATTCTTGAAAGCTGCATAATATTTTAAACAAATACAGCTATACAGTTGGTGACTGTTTCTTACGCAGGTGAGTTTAGACTTGTTTAGCAGGATTTTATATAAGGAAAGGGAGCTAGTTTAAACAGTTTAGAGTTCCAGATAACTGTATATTATTTGCTGCTTTAGATTTCTTGCAAGCAGAGTTAAGATCATGGATGCTCTTTGCGCCAGCTAAACACGAGTGGACAAATAAGCTATGAAATTTTGAATTATTTTAAATATCGGTAATCAATTTTCATATAGTTCTTGGAGTAAAGGATTTGGATTTTGTTCTGCTTCTTGTAGAACTGATGAGAATGATTCAGTAGATGGATAGTATAGCCGTAATGGGAAAGCAAGTAATTAGCATATCCGAACTTCACTACCATTCTGTATACAAGACGTGATACACATCTTTTCTCTTTCAGAATAACACACAACACCACCAGCAAGACTTGTGAGTTTAAAGGCCCCACCATTGAGAAAGGAATCCAGATTTAAAGGCCCACCCCCCATTGAGAAAGGACCCCGGAGGTGTGGAAAGAGGTTGCCAAGATGAGAAAAATTCATACACAGCAGTATTTACACCTGAAGAAGGTGTACACAACAGTAACACATCCCTGGGAATTATACACAGCAGTATTTACCCCTGTAGCAAGGTCTACACCCCTGGAATGGTATAATGGGAATTATACGTGTGTGTCTGCACTCGGCAAGGTGATGTAGAGGCTGCATCTACAAGTTTGTGTAATCACATGAATTTTACAAGTAAATAAAATCATATATACTCAAACATCTTTTTAGCAATAAATCCATCTATACAGTAGTAACCTGAAAGCTTAGAGGTACCTAAGTTTCTTACTGCTAAGCAGTTCGTACTATGTACAAGACTCCTGTTACCACATAGCTTGTATAATGTCTCTATAAATCCTGAAGCTTAGAAAAACATCTACTAGGTAAAAAGGGCATGGAATCACTTGTAAACTGCACTGAATATCAAAGCGGCAAAGTAGCTGTTGGCCAGACTTCTTGCCCCTTCAAGAACAATAGTTGTGACATTGGTTTTGTTAGGCTGTCCACCAGGGTCGGTGGACAGCCTAATATACGTCGGGCTTTACCAGTGCCTTCATCTCCTCTGCCACTTCTTCGGCAAGCCTAATATACGTCGGGCTTTACCAGTGCCTTCATCTCCTCTGCCACTTCTTCGGCAACGAGAAACTGAAAGAGAAGGAAAAAATATTTTGAATTCTTCAAACACAAACATTACTCCAGAAAAGCAAAAAGCAAGATTGAATTTTTTGTATTCAAGCAACTTTGTTAAAATAGCATTTCATTTGAAATTTTTTCATTTGAAATTTTATGCTTCACTTGTAAATGAATATACGAGTATATACAAGCAATTATAAACAAATTTTATGCGAATATATATACAAAATTATAAAATTTTTTTATGCTTTACAAGCAATTATAAACAAATTTTATGCAAATATATATACAAGCAATTATAAACAAATTTTATGCTTCAATTTAATACAAGCAATTATAAACAATTTCATCAGCCAAAACCAAATGAGAATGAAAGCCCCAATGGCCAAAAAACCTGTATCATAAAATATTTACCTGGGCTACATTTGCATCCTGGCTGGCTCCAAGAAGTTAGTTATCCTTGGATGAGTGAATTATAATCTGAAGTTTCTGTAGCAGCCAGGCAGGCCAGGTTTAGGACACAGTCCACATGTCTTAAAAGTAGACAAAAGTAGACAGGAAGTGGTCTGCATGTCCTAAAAGTAGACATGCCAGTGGAAAGATGTGGGCACTATCCAGAAAATGGTATTGTGGTGGGTAGAGAGGGCATCACTTCCTGCCCAGGAGGCCTGATTGAGAAGAGAGTTCTTGAGGCATCATTCATTGCCATCCATATCTGATCCCCTTGCTTTGATGTCTTGAGCTTCTCTTCTGACCTGAAAAACAAAGTAATCGTTGGACAAACAACAAGACAGAGTAATGTTTCTCACTAAAAGTATGCAAACAGTGAGAGTAATGTCTCTCACTAAAAGTATACAAACAGTGTTTCTCAGCAAATTTACAAACAGAAGACACTCTAAGGTTACACAATTATTGTGTAAAGTATTCCACAATTAACTTTTTTTTATCTTTAACATTTAATGCCTTTCTGACCAAAATTATGAGAGGCCTTTTTATAAAAAAGACAGAAAGGACTTTTTTTTCATATAGAACATGAAAGAAGACATTATAATGGTCCTTAGTAAAGGCATTCCAAAAATTGCTGTTTATATCTTGCATTTTTAAAAGGCATTTTTCTGAATACAGAAAATACTAGAGAGGCCTTTATGAATATACAAAATATAACAGGCCTTATAAAATTTTTATACAGAAAATATAAAAACAAACGGACCTTTCAGAATACTGTATATAAAATACAGGCCTTCGGGCAGCCCCTGAAAAAAGTAGGAGTTATAATCTTAGAGAAGTAGGAGTGCCACAAGGATATAATGTGATATTTCCAATGGGACATTTTAAGCATTTAATTGCATACCTGTAGTAATGTTTAAAATTCACTATCAAAGAATAATCAATCAGTACAAGTAGGCAGGTGTTACTTGCTCCATTATATTGTGGACTGTTTTCCTGAAGGGGGGGAAGGCCCACCCCTGACCTACCTAGTAACAAGAGGCACCATTTTTCTGGCTTGTTCTATTTTACAGCTAATTATGAGACAAATTTACTGGGCTTTGCATCTGGTCTCACCACTTTTTTATTCATTTCTTTGATTCAATGACGCAACATCATCCACTTCAAAATTCCAGAGAAACAAGCCTTCGACTAGCATTCAGTAATACTGAAGTGATATGCAAACAAGAAGGTGTAATCAATCAGATTAAATATCAATCGTCACAAAAATCGAGCCTGCATATAATGAGCTTCACTATACACTAACATCTGAAACTAAATTATACTACAATAATTTGTCAGTCACCGAGATGAAATATCACCCAAGTTTTTTTTTTTTTTTTTTTTTTTTTTATCTTGTCGACAGAGGCAATTTCATCTGAAATCTTCAGTTCAGCAGATGATTTCTCCAACTTTGCACTCCCGGACTCTAAAAGAGCCTGGGCAGCAGCTGCTTTTGCAGGATCGATTTTCTTGACTGTGCAAGCTTTGTTCAGTCTCTACTTGGCTTCGTCATTCACAAGTTTTCTTGATGCGTCAATCTCATCTTGCTGCAATTTTTGTTTATTCGTAGGTCTGCCTCTTTCTCTTCTTGTTTCCTCTTGAGTTTTAGCTGCTTTTCCTGTCCGTTTTGTTTTTCTTCATTCTTCTGTTTTTCTTCTTCAGCTCTCTTTTCTGCATCTTTCATGGCTTTGTAATTGCTGTGTGCTCTTCGGAAAGCACGGATGATCTTGACAGTGATTGGCACTTGACTCGCTCCTCCTCCGTATTTAACTTCGCCCTGCAATGTGCTTAGACCATTTATGGATCTCTCATTCAGGCAACTCCTACTGGCTGTGACCAAAATCTTGTTATGAGAGAACCCGCCTCAACATGAGCCTGTCGATTCCTCAGTGTCGATGCTGCCTTGACAAGACTCCTAGACTGGTGACATTGCTTAGAATAAGTTTCCAAAAGAAATCAACTCGCTTCCATCTGATGCAGTGTCCATTTGGGCCGTCATACTCCTCATCTGTATGACTCCTTTGTAACTAACTACTTCATTTGCATACCACTGCCACTCTTGCATAGGGTTGTCATGCTCTGACAGGGGCACAATTCACGACATTTCACAAGCCACTTCTTTAATAGACTTTTCAGAAGACTTCTCTCTTCTCATCAATGGATGCAGGCGCTGCAATGGCGAAGGAGGTTGCTATTAATCAGTGGCACCTTGTCAATCAAGTACTTGACCGACCACTATTGTCATGAACCTTCGAGCATCTTGTCTGAAAATGTTCATTTCACTTTGCTTCAGCTTTGAAGCAAAGTGAAATTGGCATTACAATCTCCCAGTCAAATGAAAGATCGTTTTGGTCAGGGGGCCAGATGCCTTTCAGCTCTAAATAGTAGTACTTGCTTTGGTGATTGTTTACACAAACATTGAAATAACATTAGATGGCAGCCTATATACAGTAAACCCCAAACATCGTCACTGATAATGTGGTCAGTCAACCATCCAATACCCAAACATGTTGCCACACTCATTCAACGCACTTCTCTATTCTTATGTCTATTCAGTTATAAAAACTTTTTTTGTTTAATACTTTCACACTTTTAGTAGGAGTTTCCTCAAAAAAGTAGGACTAAGTAGGTGGTGGTCTGAAAGAGTAGGAGCACTAGGAGGCTTAAAAATATAATGACAGACAGGCCTTTTTAACATAGAAAATACAGCAAGACAGACCTTTTTGAGTAAAGAAAATAGTGTAACAGACAAGCCTTTTTGAATATACAATACAATTCAAGAGAGAGGCCTTTTTCAATATAGAAAATATAACGTACAGACCTTTTTGTATACTGTATAGAAAAATGTAATATCAGACGTGTCTTTTTGAGTATAGGAAATATGACACAGCCTTTTCTGAACTGACAAAGTATGACTAACAGCCTTTTCTGAACTGACAAAATATGACTAACAGCCTTTTCTGAACTGACAAAATATGACTAACAGCCTTTTCTGAACTGACACAATATGACTAACAGCCTTTTCTGAACTGACAAAATATGACTAACAGCTTTTTCTGAACTGACAAAATATGACTAACAGCCTTTTCTGAATTGACAAAATATGACTAACAGCCTTTTCTGAACTGACAAAATATGACTAACAGCCTTTTCTGAACTGACAAAATATGACTAACAGCCTTTTCTGAACTGACAAAATATGACTAACAGCCTTTTCTGAACTGACAAAATATGACTAACAGCCTACTACAAGATTCAGATTTGATATTGGTGTTGCAGTTTGAGCAGTGAAAGAGATCTTTATCAGATTATTGCAAAATCGTGGCGCAGTACACACCTTAAAAGTATTTCATTTATAATATATGAACAGTACACTATTCATAAACTATGGTACAATTTTTATATGCTGTGGTACTTTGGAGGGGTGGGTAGAGCTCTCGGCTAGCACGCTGTTGGCCCAGCGTTCGACTCTCCGACCGGCCAATGAAGAATTAGAGGAATTTATTTCTGATGATAGAAATAAAATTCTCGTCGTAATGTGGTTCGGATTCCACAATAAGCTGTAGGTCCCGTTGCTAGGTAACCAGTTGGTTCTTAGCCACGTAAAATAAATCTAATCCTTCGGGCCAGCCCTCTGTAGGAGAGCTTTTCATCAGCTCAGTGGTCTGGTTAAACTAAGATATACTTAACTTTCTTTTTTTGGTACAATATTCATACTGTATTATGATGAAAAAATTGTCGGTGGAACAAAGCCTAATAAGATTAGCTTGCTGATTTTGGGGTCATTTGGTCGAAATCTCAAAATACTACCAGGGAAAAAAGAGAGAGAGAGAGAGAGAGAGAGAGAGAGAGAGAGAGAGAGAGAGAGAGAGAGAGAGAGAGAGAGAATGAACATTTAGCAAAATGTGTACGAGAAAGAGTGAGTGAGTTACAAGGAGTTACAAGGATTAGGATGTCTCAAAGACTTATTAGTCCATCCGAGGAGACATCATGTGGTCACTTATCTCTAGGAGCAAGTTTTACTGTTCATTCACAGTGTTCTTCCAATGATTTTGTCCAGCTTTCTTTTAAACTCTTCCTCCGCACTGCTACAGTTTACAGCCTCTGGTGGCAGTTTCCTCCATGTGTCATATATCTTGTATGTGAAGAAGTTCCCACAATGAGTTGTGTTGTATCTCTTCAGTTCTAGTTTCCATCCATTATTTCTTGTCTGGTTTTCGTTTAATGTGAAGAGGCTACTGTCTACTTTTGTTATGCCTTTCAGTGAACGTTTCTATGAGCTGTCCTCGCAATTGTCGTGTTTCTAAGCCATACGTGTTCAGGCTCTCTAGTCGTCTTTGGTAACCTACATTTACCAAAGGGCATATATGGATGGAATTAACTTTGTGGCTCTTGCTTCTAATCTATTTACAGTATGTCCTTTCTTAGTGTTGGTGACCAAAACTGTACAGCATATTCAAGATGAGGTCTAACTATGGATGTGTAGAGCTGCAGCACCGTTTCCTTGTTTCTGTATTTGAACTGCCTCTTTGTGTATCCCACTAGTTTCTGTGCCTCCTCCTTTTCAGCTTTTATGCACTGCTTTGTGGATTTTAAGTCCTTGGTAATAATGACTCCAAGGTCCTCTTCTTGTTCTACACTATTTATGTCATTCCCAAGCAGCATGAGACCTTACCTTACAGACCTTACAATTCGTTCGGGTTGCCCCAGGTCCCTCAGTGTGAGGCACCTTTGATGTCTACCAGAGAGTTGCTAACGCATCTTCCGGTATATTTTGCATCTTCCAGTCTTGGATGGTCTGGGATGCATCTTAGATATTTGTCGAGCTTATTCTTAAACACATCTACGCTCACTCCTGTTATGTTCCTCAGATGAGCTGGTAGCGCATTGAATAGACGCTGCATTATCGATGCTGGTGCGTGGTGGATTAATGTCCTGTGTGCTTTCCTTAATTTTCCTGGTATAGTTTTTGGCACTATTAATCTACCTCTGCTTGCTCTTTTTGATAATTTTAGTTCCATGATGTTTTCGGTAATTCCTTCTATCTGTTTCCATGCTTGAATTACCATGTAGCGTTCTCTTCTCCTTTCAAGACTATATAAATTTAAGAATTGTAGTCTTTCCCAGTAGTCAAGGTCCTTAACTACTTCTATTCTAGCTGTAAATGACCTTTGTACACTCTCTATTTGTGCAATATCCTTTTGGTAGTGTGGGTACCATATTATATTGCAATATTCAAGTGGACTACGTACGTACGTTTTATAAAGCATAATCATGTGTTCAGCTTTTCTAGTTTTGAAGTGCCGGAACAACATTCCCATTTTTGCTTTGCATTTTGCCAATAGAATTGCTATTTGATCATTGCATAACATATTCCTATTCAACATCACACCAAGGTCTTTAACTGCTTCCTTGTTTGTGATTGTCTCATTATTAGGTCCTTTATATGCATATAGCATTCCTACTTTATCACCATAGTTCATTGATTCAAATTTATCAGAGTTAAATACCATCCTATTTATCTCTGCCCATTTATATATTTTGTTTAGGTCTCTTTGTAGCGAGTTCCTATCTTCATCACAAGCAATTTCTCTACTTATTCTTGTGTCATCTGCGAAACTTCTTACTACTGAGTCCTTAACATTACTGTCTATGTCTGCAATCATAATCACAAACAGCAATGCAGCTAACACCGTACCCTGTGGTACACCGGATATTACCGTAGCTTCATCCGATTTCTCATCGTTTGCAATCACTATCTGTTTTCTATTTTGCAAAAATTCTTTTATCCATCTTCCTACTTTGTCAACAATGTTATGTTTTCTAATTTTTTTCGCTAATATATTATGATCTACCTTGTCAAAAGCTTTTGCAAAGTCTAGGTAAACCACATCTGTATCTTTTTCATTTATCATATTTTTATATATGCTTTCATGGTGGACTAACAGTTGGGTTTGTGTACTTTTTCCGGGTACAAAACCATGTTGTCCTATATTGAACAATCTATTTTTCATTAAATGTTTCATTATATTTTTTTTCATTACCCTTTCATATACTTTCATAATATGAGATGTCAGACTCACAGGCCTATAATTACTTGCCTCTAGTCTTGAACCACTTTTGAAAGTAGGAGTAATATATGCTAATTTATGCTCATCATAAATCTTGCCTGTATCTATACTTTGCCTTAATAATATTGTTAGCGGCTTTGCGATTGAATGAACCACTTTCTTTAACAATATGGCAGGTACTCCATCTGGTCCTGCTGCTGATCCATTTTTAATTTCATTAATAGCCTGCACAATATCGGCTTCTGTAATATCTATATCTGATAAGTATTCAGTATTTTCATCTCTTATTTCTGTATCATTATCTTCATTGTCAATTCTAGGTGTAAATTCACTCTTATATCTTTCTGCTAATATGTTACATATTTCCTTTTTTTCATTCGTTAATCGCCCTTCAATTCTTAGAGGGCCTATTTCTACTCTTATTTTATTCATCTTTTTTGCATATGAATAAAAAATTTTAGGGTTTTGCTTGATATTTTGTAGTGTCATTTCTTCTAGGTTCCATTTTTCATTTTCTTTTGATTGTATAATCTTTTGTTCTGCATTTTCTATCTTACTTTTTAGTTCCATCACTTTCCATGCATTCTTTTCTTTTGCAAGAGCTTTTTTCCACTTTCTAATTTTCTGGAACAAGATCCTTCTGTCTCTTGGAATTCGTGACTGATGCTTACTTTTTTTCTTCGGTATATATTTTTCCACTATTTCCTCTAATATTTTATATAATATATCGGTATTTACCTGTATATCATCACTTACAAATATGTTTTCCCATTCTTTGTTTAATTCTTCATTTATTTTTGACCAATTTATATTCTTACTATAGAAATTGTATTTTCCATATCCTTCCCATTTTTTTGTCTCTTGCTTTTCTTTGTTTTCGTATGTTCTGGAACGGACTGTTAGTTCTATGACATTATGGTCCGAAATACTCGTGTTATATACTATTATTTCTTTAACATAGTTCACCTCATTCACAAATACTAGGTCTAAAATATTATCCTTTCTTGTTGGTAGGTGATTTATTTGCTGAATGTTATGTTCTAGTAGCATATCTAATAGCTTTTCAAATTGCCTCTTATCTTCTGCACTACTATTGCTCTCTTTTTTATATGTATAAATACAACCACAGTCTCCTATTCGTTCTTTCCATTCTACAAAAGGAAAGTTAAAGTCTCCGGTTAGGAGTATAGTCCAGTCCTTGTGAGAGAGAGAGAGAGAGAGAGAGAGAGAGAGAATGTAGTTTCTGACAATACTGAGAGAGAGAGAGAGAGAGAGAGAGAGAGAGAGAGAGAGAGAGAGAGAGAGAGAGAGAGAGAGAGAGAGAGAGAGAGAGAGAGATGCCTACTCCCCAAGATGATTATGAATGGAGTAAAATCGAAGTGTTAGATTGTAGATATTGGTAGATACGTTGCAATAAAGGAGGCACTTACTAGTTCTGGTGTATTAGCTGATGTATTCATAAATCCTCCTCCTGCATTCGCATAAATTCTGGTGTTCCTCTGGCCTTCGTGCTGTGACGTTTTTCCCAAATAAATTTGCCTGAAAAACAAAACAACTGAATGAGATCACTGCTGATCATTTCAACATCATTTTGCTAACCGAAATATATAAAAATATCAATAAAAATAACTTTCGAATATTTTTAAATATATCTCCTTGGGGTGGGTTATAATTATAGAAAATTTATTCTTAAATGCAATTGTTTGAATCAGGAAAATATGTTTAAAATTAAAATGTTATAATTAGTCAAAATATGTTTGAAATGCAATTGTTTTGAACCAGGGAAAATATACTTAAAATTAAAGGCTTATATTTAGGAAAAATGTACTTTAAATGCAATGGTCATAACTGGGAAAAACGTATTTTAAATGTAAGGCTTATAATGATAAAAAAAATGCATTAAAATATAATTGTTTTATTTGGGGAAAATTTATTCAAAATGAAAGGGTTATGATTTGGAAAAATATTTTAGAATGTAAGAGTTATAATTACATAAAATATATTAAAAGGTGAGGGTTATACCTATAGAAAACGTATTGAAGATGCAATTGTTTTAGATTAGGGGAAAGGTTGTAATTAGGGAAAATTGATTTAGAATATAATTGTTTAAATGAGGAAAAATTGATTATAATGAGAAAGAAATGATTTAAATGTAAGAAATAATAACTATGGAAAATTTATTAAAAATGTAATTTTTCAATTATGTAATATTTAATATGCAATTGTTTTCACTGGGAAAAAATTTACTCAGAATGAAAGGGTAATCATTTGGAAAAATATATTTAATAGCAGAGTTACCCATGATTAGGCTGATTCAATTCTGTGTTAGACGAGTCACCCGACTGTTGAGTTAGGTGAATTCAAGTTGAATGAAGTACCTAAGGTAACACACGTTAGGTTAGGCTATATTATTCACCTGGGGTCAGGCTAGGTAAGGCTCAGATAAGTCAGGTCAGGCTACCGAGGACACCTGGGGTTAGGCTAAGTAAATTTTTTGTTAAATTAGTCACCTGATTGTTGAGTTAGCTGAAGTTAAGGTGAGTTAAGCACCTAGGGGTAGTAAGGATAGGTTTGGCTATATCAGACACCTGGGGTTGGGTTAGGAGAGGCTAGGTTAGGCTAAGTTAATATAGGATGAATTTAACTCGTAGGGTGCATTATTAACACCTCAAGTTAGGCTAATTAAAACTAAGGACTTATTATTAACACCTTAAGCTAGGCTACACAAGACTAAGGATGTGTTAGTAACGTCAGGTTAGACTAGTCAAAGTTAGACTATGTTAGACTATGAAAGGCTTTTTTCCTACATTCAATAGTGTAATTAACTTGACACTAATGACAACTGGCTTTATTCTAGTCTAACACATTCTTATTAACCTGTCTCTAATTTGACACAGACTACTAGGAGTTGATTTAGTTAATATCATGAATTTTCACCAATAATTAACCATATTTATGGCTAAATTCACGTAGTTAATAACATTAATCCAAGAACAATTTAAAAACCGGTATTATTTTACTTATGGACATTAATTGCTTTCAACATAAAATATAGGTTTTTCTGTTGTATTATGATGTGATTTGAATGATTTTGAGGTTTATTTCCATCGCAAATGAATACTTATCCTTCCCCGGCAAATGATATATACAAAATTAATAAAATTACGACTTGTCAGAATACTGCACCCCCCTCTCCATAGCTAATACGGCAAAACTGTATTCAGTATACACAGTTTTGCCGTATTAGCTATGGAGAGGGGGGTGCAGTATTCTGACAAGTCGTAATTTTATTAATTTTGTATACAGTATATCATTTGCCTGGGAAGGATAAGTATTCATTTGCGATGGAAATAAACCTCAAAATCATTCAAATCACATCATAATACAACAGAAAAACCTATATTTTATGTTGAAAGCAATTAATGTCCATAAGTGAAATACCTAAAAACCACAATTAAGGCCTAATTTAATTTCGTTAATAACATTAATATTGGACCAATAAATAACCTAACTGATTTTTAAGGCCTAACTTCAATCTGTTTATAACTAACTTTGGTTAATATCAAGAATACTGGATCAATTCATAACCTGACAGATATTTAAGGCCTAAATTAATTCACTTATTAACATTAACTTTGGTAAATAACATTAATATTGGATCAATCATTAACCAAACGTTTATCTATGGCCTAAATGTATTCAGTTAATAACAATAACTTTAACGTGAATATTGGACCAATAAATAACCTAACTGATATTTAAGGCCTAAATTCATTTAGCTAACATAAACTTTGTTTAATAACATTAATATTAATCAATTAATAACCACACTGTTATTTAAAGCCTAAATTAATTTAGTTATTAGTTTTGGTTAATAATATGAATGTTGGACCAGTAACTAACCATACTTAAGGCCCAAATTCAGTTAGTCAATAACATTCACTTTAATAATTAACCTTCACCCACCTTAAAATTACTTTCATCAACACTTCATAAGGAAATTAACATACACTGTTGATAATTTAACTTGCAAATATAATTAAAAGTTAAATATTTTCCGTGGTAGCCCTTCTCAAAGCCTTTGTTGATCTGCCATCTTGGGAAATTCTAGTTCCATGGACTCTGGAGTTTGGTTGATTCTACACTGTTGACTCTCGTGCCATCTGCTGAGTGAATTTTTACATCAAAATGGAAAATATTAAATTTTACAATTCGTAAAATTATTATTATTATTATTATTATTATTATTATTATTATTATTATTATTATTATTATTATTCATTTATGAATATTTAGTCATTTACTATTCCTATTACTTATTTATTGTTATTTATTTATTATTAATATTGATTATTATTATCATTATTAATTATTTTTTATTATAATTATCGTTATTATCATTATTCAGTCTCCCAATGTCTAACTCCATTCTAAAGCCTATATGCAAGAGAGAGAGAGAGAGAGAGAGAGAGAGAGAGAGAGAGAGAGAGAGAGAGAGAGAGAGAGAGAGAGAGAGAGAGAGAGAGAGAAATGACGAATGCACACCAAAAAGTGACATGTAAATAACAGAATCACTGGTCCAAAGGATTTCAGGTCTTCAAGTCGCAAGAAAGCAAAATGAGGCAAAATGAAGAGATTTGCTTTTCCAAGCAACAGGGAACGAAGCAGAACTTCCTCATGAAGGAATCAAGACGATCTATGCAAAGGAAAGGTGAAAATATAAAGAGAAATCATTTATAAATTGACTTGCAACTCAAGTGGACTTTCATTATCAACCTACACTTCATACTTAGAACACCTTGGCGACAGAACAAGAAATGGAGGGGAATTCTTCCTCAACATTTCCCCCCCCCCCCCCGGCCAGTGAGGCTCTTCCACACAGCTTCCTTCAAAGGGCGACACCCAAGAGACCCCCAACTCAGAAGGCTCACCTCTGCTCTTGCTT
The DNA here is from genome assembly GCA_039081455.1 of Macrobrachium rosenbergii. Classification (NCBI taxonomy): domain Eukaryota; kingdom Metazoa; phylum Arthropoda; class Malacostraca; order Decapoda; family Palaemonidae; genus Macrobrachium; species Macrobrachium rosenbergii. The sequence continues at coordinate 872,223 of JANJGK010000018.1, forward strand.
TGGGAGACCAGTGGGACCTCTGGATAATCCCTGGAGGCACTGCTCGCTCTCTCTCTCTCTCTCTCTCTCTCTCTCTCTCTCTCTCTCTCTCTCTCCTATCATCCTAACAGAGGAGAGAGGGAAAGCTGTTCAAGAGAAGGATGTCTTCCTTCAATGACCTCAGATATGAGATCCTTCTGACTTCCAGACACAACTCAACCAAGGCAGTCCATTCAGAACCTTGACAGGACTGAAGATGTATGTTAAAATGAGAGGTCATGAATGATTTACAGAGCAGAGAACCACAGCAAGTCAACCCAACAACTGACTGATGACAGAGACACTGACGCAACAGCCAAATACATTAGATTACACTGAAGGCAAGAGGCCCTTTGAGGACAAGATACACTTGCTTACGCATGACAGAGAGACAGGCCTCTTATTCAAAGGATTCTCCACGAAACTTTCCTATAAGAAATCATCACTAAAAGGCATCTATCATAACATACCCTGCCATTCACCATCTCTAGTTCCTGATCACAGTCAGCAGTCATTACTCACCCTTATGTGCCCTGGCCACACAATTTCACAAGTAAGTGTCACTGAAGTAAGTATATAGTCCTGCTCAAAGCCAAAATATGAAATTTTCACAATACCAGAAAGTTTCAGACACAAATAATTGTACACTGAACCAAATCTTCATAATGTATAAGGCCTTAGTTTGTTTTCATAAGAACATGGTCATTGGTCCTTGATACCTGACTCACTTTCCAAATCCCAGGACAATGAACCTTTACTTTGGAACACATAAATTAGCCTTCAGCAGATTACAGAATATCATATCTATTCAAATTTTTTGAGATGTTTGTCCAAGACCAAGTGGTGTATATCACTTACTGCACATTCTCATATCCAGTTTTATTGATCTTGAATCACGGCAAAAACAAAATGACAGGATAATGGAAAAAGCCTTTGCAATGGAAGTTAAATCACATGAAACCTTTGCCTAACTTGGGCTTAACAATCATCAACTCAGAACAGCACATTTAAGGAAAACTCAATCATGCCCTGTGCCCACAGAGTCCTCTGAAAGGAAATGCAAACTTGCCCACCAACCTTCATCACTGAGAACGACAACAATCTCTGGTGGGCCAATGCAAAGGGTCACACTGAGGCCAAAAAGCAGAAACAGACAAGAAACCAAGTAATGACTCTGAAGAAAACAGGAGTTGGTGAAGAACGCAATTATCCAAAAAATGAACTGAATGAAGAAGAGAGATCTCTCATCAGGTGGAACAGGGGTCCTTCAAGGCGACAGCTTTCACCTACTCTCAGTCAAACTGTCACTTCTTCCACTCATTCCTACCAGTCACTCAGTACCATATTCAAGTCGGTACTCCCTGCCACATGTTGGGACATGAGTAACTAATATAAGGAAAAACAAAACTGAATTTGTATCAGCATATAGCCACCTCTCAAACACTTAAGGGATGGGAACCTGAAACTCTTAAGCACCCATAATGTGAATTTCCTCCTAGGAGCTGGACAGTTCAGAATAACCAATTTAAAATCTATATTGACACAAATGAGGACAAGGATGATACTTTCAGTATGATTTTATAATCAATGACAGTTGCAAAATATGAAAAGCTCCACCAATATAAACCTTTCAACTCTGAAGTGATCGTTGCAAGGTTTACACTAATCATGTCAAAGAGGAGGACTCGGAGACATCAGCAATGTTGTGACTCAGCAGCCACCAATGACAGGAGGGCGTCTCTGGATCTCTGAAAATGATCTGGAACACTGACTATGCGAATCATTAAAACAAATTCATGACAGACAGACACACAGACTTTGACTTTGTTTCCAAACAACAGTTGAAAACATAAAGTTCTTGTGAATGCTCCTGATTCTACAGTTAAAGCCAACTCTCCATTGTACTGGACTCTTGCATGAGCACAGGGACAGAGACACACAAGAAATAAAATGCCACCAACCCACTCAGCAAGTTCAGAAGGGACACATTTCTTTGAGACAGTGTGTTACAAGGGTCACTCTCCTTCAGCTGAGGGAGGATGTTACCCTAAGTGAATGACTCATGAGTTAAATATGACTCATTTTCATTATTCCTTAGGGGTCTAACCAGGCAACTGAGTACAAAACCTTATTCCTTTCAGAGAGAGCCTGTCTAGTGGTGTACTGAGCCAGCCATAACTTTTTGCACATAAAAATTTATCCTGAGTCAAATAAGATTTGTGCATTGCATGGAATCACCTTTATATAGACAGTATATGGAGGCTATGACTTAAAAGAGGTTTTACTGATCAGTTTCACAGATACACAGTGCAGTAAATAAATCATACCTACTCTTCACCCCACTTTTGAGGGTATTTCCAGTCATGCACCAGAATTTCAGGATTTAAAATTCTCTTCTCAAGATGTCCTCCTAAACTTGTTCACCAAGTCATTCCTGGATTTCATAAGGTCAATAATAGGAAAACCTTCAGCCCAGTGAAGACAAAGCCAAGATCTTCAATCTGGAAGTAAACAGAATATTGAGGCAACAGATTTGTAATATAAGAACTGCAGAAGATAAAATATGAAAAAAATGGAAAATATGGAATTTATTTTTCATGTGTCTCAAGATTACAGCACATATTCTTCAAGTCCCACTTACAATGTCATGTCCACTGATATTTAACACATACATGATCTCCTTCAGCTGTGGAACAGAGGGATATTTGGTGGTGAACTCAACCAGTCTGGCCTTTAGCCAAGAACTTACCTCAGCCTTGTTAACTGGATATCAAGAAATATCTATTACCTTTCCACCCCATAATTCTTCTACTCCTTACCATTATGGAAATTGAAACGTTGACTCACAAAGGTAAGAACCAAAGGAATCGGTCCCACACAGGAGCAAGAAATTTCAGAGAAGTTGAACAGCAAAGTGGAAAAAAACAAAGGACATGAACAGGAAATAAACAAGAGAGAGAGAGAGAGAGAGAGAGAGAGAGAGAGAGAGAGAGAGAGAGAGAGAGAGAGAGAGAGAAAGAGAGAGAGCAAAGTAGAATAAATTGTTCCTTGGGTCAGAGACATCCACTTCATATGAATAGTTTCACCACAAGAAATCACTTTTAGGGGAAAAACAAGTCAGCAAGAGTAAGCCTGGCAATTAAATCCCAATAGATCAAGCACATTTACATAGTAGTCAGAGTCTGCCAGAGCAAGTGGAGGAGCCTGGGTGGAAGAAGCTGTTCCTCATGTGAAGCAGCAGATAAGGAGGTAGCAGGCTGAACCATAAACTGTTGTGCAACACCTGAGGTGACAGGAGGTGGCTGATGCAGCTATTATGCAAGAGTAGACAGCAGGAAGCGATGTGGCTGGGAGGGAGGCAGAGAGGGAGGGTGTGTCAGGGGAAAAGATACAACAAACTACACCACATACAACTGACTTGGAGACATTTGACAGTTCCTCTTTCAGCAAGCCTTCCAACAAGGAATTAATGTTGGCTTCTAAGGAAGTCTTGGCTGATGAGGAGGCAGGAGCCGAACAAGTCACAATCGAGGCAGCAAAAGAGGGAGGGCCATGAACTCTGATAAACAGCGATGATAGGAATATGAGAATTAAGAGCAAGAAGGGAAAGGAGATTGAGTTTGTAAGTTGCTACCAGTAGAGGTAGAAGGAGATGGTGAAGGCAATACATTAGGAGTACGCTTCTTCTTGCTGAGCCAATCCTTCAACAAATGAGAAGTACAACTAATTGCAATCGACAAGAGAGAAATAGGTATTGGAAGGCAAGACCCTCATCCCAAGACACAAAGTGGTTTCCTGGCAGTGTAGGCTTTCTACTATTGTATGGCAATCCAAAAGTCAGGTCCTCTCTCTTGAGGGGGAATACAAAAATGGACACATACCATAGGGGTCACCACTGCCCCTACCCAAAACTAACTCAACTCCTTAGAATTGAAATTAAACTAACAACCTTTTCAAGTTTACCAAATCTCTTTTCCTGGGCTGTAAGGGGAACAGAGGTCAGAGCTGGTGAGGAAGGAGTGTCAGGAAGTGAAATTGATGAGGAATAGGAGGAGGAGTTGGGAAAGGAGGAAGGTCAGCAGAAGAAGAAAGCACAGGCGCTAAACCAGAAGAGAAGGGAACAGCCTGCTCTAATCAACTGCCTTCTCAATCTATCTGCTTCTCTCGTCTTCCTATACCTAATACACTCTTTCATTCCCTCACCCGACCACTCAGAACATTTCTCACTCTCTAGGTTGAATCACATTCCCTGCCCCTACAACCAGCAATAAAATATGATTATCAGGTTCTGCTGAATAAATCCTGTTAACAAAAAATTCATTTCTACATGACCTAGCACATTTTGTTCTTGCTGCTTCGAGTGGAGGACATGCTAGAGAAAAGAAAGTGAGGTAACAATACAGTAATCTGCAGAACAGCCAAAATAGTCCATGAATGCACAGATATATCAGCCTTCAAGACAACAAGAATTCTGGCTAGAACAAAAACACTGTAGTCTACAGACACCTGGTGGAGAACAGGTGAACTAGACAGTCCACCCAGGTTATTCACACATTCTTCTTCTTTCTTTGAAGGCTGATCACACCTATGGTGTAAAGATGTAAGCTAACTTTAATAACAAGTAAATTCATCCCATATAATTGTCCTTGTTTTGATACAAACACTACTGTAATTGAAGACTCAGAGATTCTGCAGGCTGCAGTGGAGCAATGCTCCGGAAATCCCTAAGTTTACCAAACAAAAAACATCAACTCATAGTTTTTTTCTCTGGAATGGTAGATAGGACTCATTTTTTGGGGGGGAATGGGGGGAAGGATTTTCACCAGCTGGAACTTCCCAGAAACTGAAGTCCAGGAAACAGCCCAACTTCATCTTATGGGTACATGCTCAAAGTTATGAAGTTATATTTTCTAAGAAACACTGAGTTTATCAACTGAATGTCAGTCATGGCAGGAGAAGGGAAAACTGGAGTGGGAAAACATGAAAGTCTTAGCTAATTTAGTAGTCAATGAAGTCATGTGGGTTTGAATTAATCCCACTGATAAAACTGGAGCATCTGTAGCAGACTTGTGTTACCAGCTCCTGACAAGTCATTCCAAGGCTTTGTACTTATGCATGCTGAGAAATCAAGCATTTTTGATCAGCTTCACTGTAACTAAAAAAAAGGAACGCAAAACTTCTGAAAAGCCTTAAAACATGTTAGCATCACTATTCTCTCTTCAAATACAAAAAACCAATTTTTGTCAATTGCAGAAAAGCTTCAAACTCCCAGGAAGCCTTACCTTCAATTTCAGATGAGCAGCCAAAGGGTACATCAGTGGCCTTTTTGTCATATCAGTGTTCAGGCCTCAGTCTGAAATAAAATTTGGCCTTTTAGAAATGATAAGCAAGATCAGAGGCACCTTTCACAGTTTCACAAAGTACTATGAAGATTTGTAAGTTAAATTAGTCACAAACCTTTGCCTTTTAACTTTCATATTAAACTGATATTTTTGACCACCAGCATTAGTAATCAAATTCCCTTTAGTTCTTAATGCTTTTCAACAAAACAAAATAAAACTGATGAGGAGAATATTTCATGATTAAGAATGTAATAAACTAAACCCACTTCATTTCAGAGGCATACAATCCTTTCAAATATTTCCCAAACATCTAACTTCCACCAAACTAACAGTCTAACAGAAATGCTCTGAATATCAGCATTAGTCTTAGTCACAATGTGACCTTCAACATTTACCATTATGTCTTCAAATTTTCAGTCATGAAAGCTTTGTCATAATCGTTACTCACAGCAAAACCTTACCTGAAAATCTGTCTCATAATCATCATTCTTCTTCCCTAAAACTTCCAAGGCCAAGAGGGCCTTACCATGAAAATGGGGCTTCTTTCTTGTTCATTGAGATCAACTGTGTCAGGCGGCTGGTTCCCCTCAAGCTGAAATCATCTCTGCAAAGAGCATTTTGAGTTATGTATCTCGAGTCACGACTTGACCTTCACAAGCATCCAGATTCAACATCTGATTGTTATTTTCATATCTCATGACTACACAGCCTTTGAGGCAGGTCACAAAGTTTTTGACATAACATCCTGACAATAGCTAACATGACTTTAGATATTCTGTAGGAGCATAATTAAAGAACTACCAGACATATTCAAGTTTCTAATAGTCATGTTACATCAATTCTTTATGAACCTTGGAATTTTAAACTGAATGGTAAAAATATATAAAAAAGATATTTATTTTGAATGAACTATAATCACGTGTCAGGAGCAAGACTCCATCTCAAGTTAAGAAAACCAGCATCTGATATCTTATGTGATAAGGACACGATTCAAAGTCCTTCTCACACTTTGTATTCAAACCTTTATTTCTATTTCCTAAAGCCTGTCCCCCATGGACTGATCACTCACAGAGAACAAACACATCAGTCATAGCTGGGTGAAATCTTCCTTGCCAAACCATTGCCTCCTGTGTAGCAAAGGTGTTCAACAACCAGAAGATCTGGGTGAAACTTGTGGTTTCCTCCTTGGAATATTAAAATTCCAACCTCATCACTTGTCCCCATAGCATATAATCCTCATTATTTCAGTGAAGCTGAAGCCATACTAAGGAAGAAGGCTAAGCTTCCTGTATTTCTGTTGTATTCATCCTATATACTAGACTGGTCTGACGTACAGGCCCAGAAACTTGTGTGGTTTCCAGAATTGGTCCCTTTCCCTTCCAGTGTGATGTGGGTCCCCTCTTCTCATACCTCTACAAGACCACACTGACCCAGTCAGTCCTCAGGGCAGATGTCACTGCAGAAGCCCTCCTCATCCCAGCAAAAGGAGCAAAATACAAGGTGGAAAATACAGACTTTATGCAATATGGAACAACAACCATACAGTTACAGCAGTCTGGATAATGTTTACCTGTAAACAATTAACCTAAATAGACCAAAACAAACTCCATATACAACAAATCTTCTGAATTCTAATGCAAAGAGTCTTCTGTATTTTGATATGGGTTGCAAAAACACCAAATAAATGAGACAGAATGAAAATAAAAAATTTTACTAAACAAGTGAGCAAAAGTTCAACTTTGTACAAACAATCGCTTCCTATTTAGGGAAATCCACACAAAGGCAGCATTCAGTGACTACCCTCCACAGTGAATCACAAATGTTGACCATATTTAAGAGCATCAAGCATCCTGTCAAATGCAGACTGTGGAACCCTGTGGTCTTCAACTCAAGTTTTGTTAATAAAAAAAAAAGATATTTGATGATCTTCATTGCAAAAGCCAAGATGTGAACAAGCAAAATTAATGGACATTAAGAATGTAAGATTTACGCATTCTGTGAAAGCTTCACCAATTTCAAGGATCAACTTTGATATCACAGCTAATATCTGGTCATCCTCTGCGGAGAAAGACTTTTTAAAGAAACATAAACAGCATTACAAAGACACTTGTGCAATAAGAAAATTCTGTAGGTTACGCAACAGAGGAAGTTAAGTAAGCAAACAACAAAATCACTTAGAACAGCACCACTGACAATCCATCAGTGATTACAATTTGGAAATAAACCAAGTGTCTATGTCCATAATTCCTCTAAGTTCTTCTGTAAGGCCTAAATTGAGGGTTCACAACATTATTACCACTTGAAAAGTGTTACCACTTTGCATATAATATTTGACAGAGCCTTCAATGAATTATATTTACTGAGTCACATTTGATTTATTGTTTCTCTTCAACACAGCTTCCAAAATCATGAGTTGACCAGATCAGCAAGTCTTCTCACAAGATACCCAATCCTAATCAGTCCTTTATGCCCTACCTGGGAGATACCTGATACTGTACTTCCAAACCAGTGGTAGGCCGACATTCAAAGCCTAACCTTCAACTGGGGATACAAGACAGCCATCCTAAACATATTTTAAGCGACTGAAGGGCACAGCACCCAAAGGTTACCATTGAGCAGAAGAATGTCTGCAACAAAATCACTATTCATATGATCCCACAGTTAGGAACTGTCCCTAATGCTTTGGTGTCTTGTAAATAACGAGCAATGCTCATAGTAGGCTTTTGCACTGCAACCAAACTTGCATCCTAATGTCTACCAGAACTGTATCTCCTTCAAGAGTAAATATTCTGCTTTTCCTGGAACACAAAAACATTTCCAGCACAAAAAGCAAGTAACAAAACTCTGAATACATTATGAAACCAAGAATGGCCCAAAGTAGGTGGCAGTTCTGTTGGAGTTCCCAAAGAGGAGAAGGAAGACCAAGCAGCCAGGATCCACAACTCTTCCAGGATCATCACAGAAAGACCCTGAACTGACTGCATGTCTCCCTCTCCTCAAAGATCCCTTCTCACAGAGGGAGGATTAGCAAGCAACCCTACACAAACAGAAACAGGGACCCTTCACCTTACAGAACTCCTCAACTCCTTCAATAAAATACAGCAGTAGAAATAACCACTTCAATTTCATACCCAATACATTTAATGTGTCCCTTAAAACAGGCATGAAATCACTGTGCTTTTAAAATGGGAGACAAAATGATCTGGAAATCCTCTGATATCACCAGGGAAAGAGCCATATTTCATATAACAGGCAAGACAGACGACAGACTGATTTGGACAAAATTCAGAAGCCCACAAATGGCCAACAATGCCTATGCTGACCTAGCTGAAGGCCTCTTTCAGAAGTAGGTAACTGAATTCAAAGAATATAAAATGGAGATAAAAGACTCCTTAGTAGCCTTTAGATCAACATATCATCACCCACTAATAAAATACCAAGGAGAAATAAAATATGCTAACATGAGGCGTCCGGAAGTAAAGGGGTGAAATCGCCAAATCAATGATTTTGAGTTAGTCCTAGCAAATTATAGAGAAATCCGTTTTCTATGATTTCCACATACTGGCCAAGCAATATCGACCCTTAAAACCATCGAGCAGAGGGGTGGCAGTCAACAGGTTTTCACGCATATTACTTGGTTTCATGTTCTCCCTCTGGGAAGTAAGGGGCGAACATGGCCATGGTACACGTTCTGCTGGAATGAGACAGTAGCTAAGCGTGGCTCACGTGAGGTGGCGAGTCGCCTTTTTTATTTCATTAATAATTGTGTAGTAATTATTTGACAATAATCTATGAACCATTTACATTGGGAACCGAAGGAAAAATACTGTGAGTGTGGAATGTTAAAATTGCCAATCTATAAAAACTCATAAAAAAATTTGTTTTTGGGTTTACAATGAAATGGCTCATAGTGTATTTATGGTGAGCAAAGAAGTTTTTAAAAATGTGAAAAAAAAAATTTTGTTTCTATTTTCATAACTGTTTTGCATACTGGGGTATGCAAATTTTGATGTGTTATGATTTTTTTTTCCAACACAACATTATTGTTTTTTCGTTTTTTCGTATATGGCTAGGCAAGACGAGTAATATACATATAAACATGGATGTAGTAAGTCAAGAGAGATGTCCGGTATCGACAGTTCAACTCTGAACGCATTTTATTCAAAATCAGGTTTTGGCGATGTCACCCCTTTACCTCCAGACGCCTCATGCTAAACAGTGGCAATAAAATTTGTATTAAAGTTTATAATAATAACTTTTGAAATATAAATTATATGTGCAGTCACTGACGTCACATATGCAGTGACAGATAGATTTATGTCAACATTTTCATGTGCAGCAACTGCTGCATAATAATAAAGCACAAGATCACAGACGACTATAACCCAGGGCACGTCAGCCATTAATACAAACCCACAAAAGGCCCCATAAACATCAGGAAACTGAACCACAACTTCTGAGAAACTTTCCTAATTACTGCCAGCTGTAAACCCACACTTAGGCACATACTTACTTTGTCTGTCAGCTCCTCCTCAGACCTATAATTTTTCAGGATTTGGGGAGTGAGGGTGTTGGTCCCACGGTCCTTACCCTCTTCACAGACATCACAGAAGTCCATTTGCTGTAGTGTCACTCTTGTCCTCACTATAAAATCCAATATGTTCAAGTCGCATTCTGGTGAGGGTTCCTTCAAGCCACAATATGTGAAAAGAAGATTTTCCAGATCAGGCCCCTCAGTCATGGTTGACTATCAAAAGCAATCTACTTGAATTCTGTTAGCTTGTAATTGCCAATAAAATATGAACAGGTCATAATCAGTTCTCAGCACTACAGTCCTTCCTGAAGACAGCTCACACTAACAAGCAGAGACCTACTCCATCATAGCATTAATATTCTTTTCACTCCTGACCCTCACAAACCGTCTCTATTCTCAGTCAAAAGGGACATCCTGCTACTTGTGTGCTTCTCTTCCAACTTCAGTACAGCATTTGTTTGTGTCAACAATGTGCTATTTTAGACTTCAATATTATAGTTAGTTTAAAACCAGACTTTGCCTGTACACAGACAAAACGTACAATACTTAATTAATAGTTGCAAGAAAAGTTAGTAATTCAGATGAAATACTGTTAATATACTATTGTAGGGTATGAATCAAGAATGCTTCATAAAAAACAGCATTTCCATTAGTAAACAAACAAGATCACCTTTGGCAACAACCATAATAACCAGTCTATTATATCTGACACCTGCAGTAAAGGACACAAATTATTCAGCTTGCTTTCATCTGATCTTATAATAACTGACATTTCAATGAACTCATTCTAAAAATTGTTGACAATTCATCTTCATAAGTAGTATATGTCAAAAGCTGATAATTTCATTAAAAATTGTGCACACAATTCACTCCAATGACAACAGAATTGAAGGTATAAAGTGCAAGGGATTTCAGGCTGAAATCTAATGTAATGTTGCTGTTTATAATTACAGTACTGCAAGCCATTCCTAAGGAAATTCCCAAAATTCTTTTGGTATGTTCATTTAAAATTAAGGGAATTTCTATAAAGTATGAATATCAGAAGCAAACATCTGTCTAAGGTGTGAAGAGATGGAGAAGCAATTTAGCAATGAAAAGAGGTACACAGAAGGGGCAATACACACTACAGAATAGAGACTTCACAACTATCCATTTTGAAAGGCCCAACTTTGGAAATCTTTCTATTCCTAAACAATAATCAATATACAATTCAATCGTCTTCATGATCCATATACACAAACCCTTCCCTGGACTGATCAACTTCAAACCAGTCCTTGTTGTGCAACAGAGGTGGAAGTTTCAGGATAGAAAGAAGGAGGGCTCTAGAGCAAGATGGGGCACTCAATGTCAGGAATATCAAAATTCTGCTTAATCTTTAAAGCACAAAGATGAGACCTTGCATTTCACTCAAGCAGAATTGCTACTACAGAGGAAGGCAAAGTCTCAAAGTTCTTCAGAAATATTCACCTGCTAGAAGGAGGGACAATCTTCCTACACTTGTAGGGCAGAAAACTCTGAATCAGTCCAAAGAGACAGTGATTTCTGACTTGGTGCCTTTCCCTTCCCAACTGACATGGGTCCTCCTCTTCTCATACCTCTACCAAACTGCACTGACCCAGTCCTTGGGGAAGGTGTCACTGCAGAAGCCTTCCTCACCCCAGCAGGAGGAATAAGATACAAGGTGGAAAATACAGAACTTTTACAATACAGGAATAACTATTTTACAGCCACTACAGTCTACATAACCTTTGCCAGTAAGCAATTCACCAAAAAAGACCGAAATAAACCCCAGATACAAAGAATCTTCTGAGTTCTGAAATTCACCACAAAAATCTAAATAGTTGAGACAACAAAAAACGAAAAATGTCACCAACCAAATGATCAAAAGTCCAACTTTGTACAAACAGTTGCTGCTTGTTTAGGGAAATCCACATAAAGACAGCGTTCAGTGACTACTCTCCACAACAAACCACAAATGTTGACCATATTTAAGAGCACCAAGGACCATATTCAAGAGCATCAAGCCTCCTGTCAAATGCAGATTGTGGAGTCCTGTAGTCTTCACTTCATCGCACATTTTGTTAGGAATAAACAACATGACTGAGGTCTTATATTACAAAATGACACATGTAAAGAAACACCTTTAAACCACAGTATAATCATATTAGGGTAGTGGCACTGGTTTTCCGTCCATTTTTGGCCATTAAAAAACTGATAGGAACTAACCATATTAACTTAGAGAGCTAAAAATTTTATATGAAGAAGTTCAACCATTATGCCAATAGTACCTATATGGGCTTCATCATAAATGCAATAGTTCCAGTGCAGTGAAATTGGGAATTTTGTTATTTTTACAGTCATTTCTTACAGCGATCCTGAAATTTTCTGTTTGCTTCTCTTCGCTGTATCTTCATTACTAATTAATATATTTTCTTTCAGACTGCTGTATTTGAAAGGACTGACAGTGAAGAATATGAAAAACCTGCAAAAATAGAAGAAAGAAGGAAAAAAATAGGAGGTGGACAGATTATTAGCTCCTAAAACCACCATGGAAATAATATCCGTCCACTTTTGGCAACTTCCTCCAAACATGATAAGACTTGGTTATATGTGTAAAGAGGACACTGGCACACGTGTATGCGTACTCAAGAGCTCTCTAACTTTATTGGTGTTGCCACAATTGAGGCTCAAAAGTCACATTTTTGGAACCTAAAACCATCCACGAATGGGAATGTTGCCCATCCGCTGGCATGTCTGGATAACCTGTAACCCGTCCACAGATATGTTCGGGTAACCTGTAGCCCATCCACAGATATGCCTGGTTTAACCTGAAACCCCTCCACAGATATGTCTGGGTAACCTGTAACCCATTCAATAGAATGTACAGAAAATTTACAATCCATCCAACTGCCAGTCCAGATAACCTACAACCTGCTAAACCTTTGGTCAGGAATGTGTTTCTCGTTCACAAATACGGAAGTGGAACAGGTTTACGTCCTCCATCAATTAACAGCTCTTGTGTACCAAAAGTTCCTAACATTATACAGTTTTCTTTTAATACAGGTATTTCAGAACAGTAGCCTAGCCTAATATGATGTAATTAAAATGGTACTGAAAACAAAACCTGGGTCTAAAGTCCAAAAAAAGGACCAGAAACACATAATAGCCCAAGGTGTGGAAGAAATAAAAGGTCAGCGTTTTGCTAGTTCATGACTAGTGTAAGCTATTTGTTTCATTGAAAACATAACATAGGCTACTTGAAATTCATCTGTATTAGGCCTAACATCAGGCCTTTGGCCAAAATAATCTTTCTTATCAGTGGAAGATTGAAATGCTAGGGGTAGGGCCAAGAGTAAAATTGTCTTGTGTTGATATAGTTCTGTTGCATGCAGGATTTGTCATTAGTTTTTCATCTCAATTACATTTCATATATTGTGGCGCTGAATAAGCTAACCTTGATAGGTTCCAGTGCTTGGCCTTATATGCTTAAATTTCATATTCGCTCACTTCATAGTCGGCTACCATCAGGATGATTAGTTTTGGAACGTAGTCTATCTGACACTCCATTCAGTCCTAGTCTAGCTTAACTGCACTTTTTTTTCCATACACATCTTTGAAGTGTGAGATCCCAAAATCCACCTTACGTGAGCATGTGGTTGGCATTACTAAAGGCTAAGGTCGGAACCAGCAGCACTTCTTACGGAAGAAGAGGAGAAAATCCTTGTCAATTTTATTCACATCTCTGAAAGGAGAGCTATGCCAGTCACAGAGGAGGAGGTCTTAGACACTGTGGCAGCCATACTAGCTGAGGAGGAGAAGAAGAAGGGAATCATGCATCCTACGCCAATGGGATGTGACAAGCCTAATTACTGGCCAAGTAAGTGATAGTGGTATTCTCTTTCAAAAAGAAACCTGACAATTTTCATCGGAACACTGGAATCACTGTCCCGTTCAAAAAAGGCTTTGCTTGAAATATAATCAGACATTTCTCTTCCCGGGTCATCAATTCAGACGAAGAGGGGGCCGATGTAGACTTCTTCAAAGAAGTGAAAGAAGACTTTTTCATGAAACAGGAAGAGAACAAAGTGGCATTTGTGCCAAAGAATGAAATGACTACATTGTCAGAGAAGTGCTAAGAATGGACTCAGGATGGAAGAGTATTTGGGTTAAAATTACATGAAGGTGTACGGAGTGTGTGCTTGGAAAAGTTAGACTTGGTGTAGCCTAGGTCCTAGTTTAGTGCAATTTTAGTTAATAAAACTTTTATGTATCTATGGCTGCTGTATTTGTAGACAAAATTATTAACTGAAACTAGTTTAATTTTGTTTGACAGTAACTCTCTTGAGTTCTAAAATATTTACCACTTGTTAAGCTGTATGTATGAATTTAATGAATAAAGCTCATATTTACATTAATAAAACTCGTGTTTTTCTATGGTTGCTGCATTCGTACATTGTTCGGGAAGATGTATGATATTAATTTATTATGTCACAAATAAATTTGCTTCAATCTGTGCAGAAAAACAGAATTAGTATTAATTATCACAGTCTTGATCAGCTTCTCCCATTTTTGTGAATACCATTTCATAACCAAAGCATAAAAGGACAAACTTTTACTAAAGAATTTGAGCTATCTGTGGACCTTAAAAGACCAAATAAAAGGGCTTGGACGGAAATAGGTTACAGTGTCCGGGAAATAGGTTTTGGGGTTTTTTAATTCCCGGGCACATTTTCGGACTTAATAACTTGGCTTTGAATCATTGAATTCACATTCTGAAGCCACCAAATAGAAGCTAAAACCTTCTTCTTTCAAAGTAGGTCCTGATCATTTCGATTGATTGAAACCGGAAAAAATTACAAGGTAAAATCTAAAAAGAAGTAGAACATTTTTTCATTAGCTGTTCGGAAACTAGTGCCATTACCCTATTACTGATATCTTTATCAAGTAGTTTAACTGGACCTTTGAGCCAAAAAGTAGGATCACAAGTGGTCACCCTGAGTCTACAAAGCCTAAGTTAATAGCAAAAGATCAGCTGCTCCTATATTGGAGGTAACGTCTGGTCATCCACTGTCAAGAAACCACCTTTTCAAAGAGAAATAAACTGCATTACAAAGACATTCCTGCAATGAGAAAGGGCCAGCCTGAGAACACTGAGGTGTTTAGATACATTAGATACGTTAACCAAACCACCAAATAGGGCTGGCCAATGAGGGTTTGTTCTTTGAAAAGGAGTAAGGTTAATTAGACTTTGTCTAGTATGTTATTGCTAATGTTGTACAGCATTGTCTCCAGAGAGGGACTGGATTCAAAATGTACATATTTAACACCACTCCTATACTTAAATCTCTTCCTGAAGATGACAACCATAATCCTACTATGGGTTTCATTGCTATCATTCATTTCATTATTTCACAAATGAAAGAGAGAGTCTGACCAAACCTTCAAGCTGGAATTCTCATCTCTCAAAAGTTGGCACAAAAGATTTTGTCCTCATAAGAAAGCTGTAGCATATAAAACTGCAGCTTCATTGCAAGGGAAACAGGGATTAACTTATAAGTCCATCATGAAGGCGGAGTTCTGCACCTGCAGACCAGCAACAAATAATATACAAAGCCAGTGCAAACAAGAGACTCACATAGCAACACAGGCCTATAATCTCCAAATTCTAGGAAACAATAACAATTCACAAGTGTCTGAGTACTCAGTCAGTCTCAGTCAAGGAGTGAAATTCAGTCTGCCAAAGTTCATTCCATTGCCACTAACACAATGAGGAAGAGTCCAAGAAGAGAGGGATACAGAAGCTGTAATTTCAGCACAGATTGATGTTCTGTAGATTCAAACCTCTTATCTCTATACATAGTTGCAAGGTAGATTCTGGTGACTGAGCAATGATTGCTTACCTGAGTTTCCTTTTGAACTGAGATAATTACAGGGTGGACGGAGTAGTACCTCTGGTTGCAACTGGTAATTTTGAGGCAAAAATATTTTCTAGCTTAGACCGCAACATTAGGTTTTGACTCCTGCAAGAAGAAGAGATTGTTACAAACCAAATGCAGAAAGCATACTGTAGAATAAATAAACTGTGGGTTAAGAATGTCACAATAGCCTTTGATTAACACTGAACAACACATTCTGCACGATCTCCTAAAGGGCCTCCTAAGCCTGACCCAAGCACGGATAAAGGAGGGGCGCTGTGCACAGCATTGCTGTGTTTTGCTACAAATCCTCAGCAATCTGGTGCAGGGAGTGAACACAGTAGAAGTATTTATGAGGATACAAAAAAGGTTCAGGCTTAACACTAGCCCTGCACAATAGCTACAGTGCTGTACCTTGCGGTAGAGGGTCCCAATACAATAAGCATCACTGAAAGAGTGCAGAAAACGGTCTTGTAACTGGGTTAGGAGTGAAATTGCATGAAAATGAGTATTGCACAAGAAGTTCAAAATTCATAACATTTACATAATGCTGTACTTCAAGTAACCAGAACTGAATCTATGTCGCCATCTAAGGGATTGAAGTTATAAGCTAAGTAGAGGCTGTTTTTAATCCTGGTAAATATTTCCCACTGATTTCTGTCTAAAAACAATAATAAAATAAAAGCAGGGTTTTCAACAGAACACACTTTGCCACCCTTGATCCAGACCACAAATCCACAATTGATCAAGCAAATATTTCTGTCCCTTGAACAACCATGCCCGAAAATGTCACATTAATGCCACTAAATTCAGTGGCCCTAAACATCAAACGAATCACAGAATCCCCACCATTACATGAATCTGTGATATCAGTGAGTTTCAGACATATAAACCAGTAAGTCACGCCTGAACTGAAGCTGTGAGACTGTAAGGCTTCGTTAGTTTCTTTTACTTGAAACAAAGTATCTGCTCCTGTATAAATGAACCACCTAAATAAAAAAAAAAAGCAATACGTAATCCTGCTTACTACCCACACCTAACCTAACCTAACTAACCTAACCTAACCTAATGTGGCCCATCACTAACTTGACCCATGTCACTTCCCGTAATCAAGAATCACAACTAGCAGGAGAAGAGGCATCACGGACATGTTAGAATACTTTAAGGGTAAAATTACGCATTGGAAATTATGATTATTAGTTAGAAAATTAAATACAATATAATGAATAGCAACTCATACAATTAGATAACTTGAATGGTTTTGATATATGATGATTCAAAGATAAAATCTTTTCATCTAAATCACATTAAATGCGGAATAGACAAAAGTTTCTCTATGGAGGTGAAAAATTACATTTTGTAGTTTTTAAAATTTTCATCTCATTCAATCTTGTGTTTTTGTTTTCTGCTTCTTTCTTTCTTTCTCTCACTTCTCAAATTCGTCTGCTCTCTCTCTCTCTCTCTCTCTCTCTCTCTCTCTCTCTCTCTCTCTCTCTCTCTCTCTCTCTCTCGTCTGCTGGGAATTTTCAAAAGAGGACTTTTGTCTTTCTTATTAAAAAAAAACAGTAAAATACTTATGTTTCGATTAATCAAATTAAAGTATGGGAAATATAGTACTTTGTACTAATATTATAGTCAATATTCCCATATTAATTTGAATATTAAATCATTTCTAAGGCTTTTTGTCCTGACTCTTTTGGTAACTCGAACAAAGCAGACGAATTACTAAGAAGATAAATACGAGAAATTAATTCATATACATATATACACATATATATATATATATATTATACAGTATATATATATATATATATATATATATATATATATATATATATATATATATATATATATATATATATATATATATATATATATATATATATATATATATATATATATATATATATATATATATATATATATATATATATATATATATATATATATATACACACACACACACACACACACACACACACACACACACACATATATATATATATATATATATATATATATATATATATATATATATATATATATATATATATATATATATATATATATATATATATATATATGTGTGTGTGTATATATATATATATATATATATATATATATATATATATATATATATATATATATATATATATATATTAAATAAGAAGTTAATTCATGCGATATGGTGGGATGGTGCAGAAGGGGTGCCACAGTAATGACTACATTGGTTAGGGTGCCATCACTAAAAAAAGACTGATAACAACTGATACACACACACACACACACAGATAAGAATTTCCTCCCGAGAGACTGAAAGGGAATTCGGCCTTATAGCCGAATGCCAGAAGGAGGAGGAGGAGGAGGAGAACGCCTCCCCCTCCTCCTCCTCGCCCAGTCACAGTAGCAAGCACCCGATGAGTTCATCTCTAGACCTTCACAGTCCCAGTTTCATTACGAATTTTAATGTCAAAATTCTGACGAAAATAGCCTTCATTTGTTGATAATGGAGATAAAAACGAACATGACATTGATGATTTAACTTGGGGAGCCTTAATTGATGCAGCAGATTTACCGAAGACATTATCAGGTTTTCTTAGAATAATAAAACGGGTCTAGAAATCAGCGTCACATTATTATTATTATTATATATATGAAAAATAAACTTCATATACAGACATTTTATAGGGGAGATTATCTGCATATGATCACGGTATTGCAGCAACGATATCTTATGTTAAAATCGAATTCCTTTTCCTGCAGACTAAAAAAAGGACATTAACAAATAAGGAAACGTTGTTTGCTAAGTAATTGATGATTATTACATTAAATAATTAAGTAACTTACCTATAATTAATGAAGCAGGGCGACAATAAAGCCTGCGTTTGTATAGATGAGCTGCCACATGCGAGTATATTATTCCTTACCAACAGCACAAACGCCACTGATCGCTTTATTCGCTTCTGGAAATGAAACATCCAATCAAGAACTGAGGTTAATTCACGCATTGGCAACTTCGCTTTCAACTTAAACTTTATGTTGACATTGTTTTCACTTCATATTCTCTGACAGGAGGCTAATGAGTGTCACTCATTCCATAAAGAACTGTCTTGTACATTTAAAAGTGCCGTGATTACTTCAGATTAACTAAAATCTTAAATAAAACAAAAATAAATATTGCCAAGCGACACAGTAAGGTATCGCGGTGGTCGGATGGACCACTCCTTCCTTCCTTCCTTCCATCATGCAACGTTTGCAACGACTTTGGAAATCCGATATTCAGAGTCATTTCAGCAAATAGCGACTCGACGAGAAACTCTTCCTCCTCTAAGTGAAAATGGAGCAAGTTTCCTCCCTCGAAAGGCACGACGACGTCTGCTTGCGCTGCTCTTCCTCGCATGAACAGATTGACAGCGAAGCAAGACTCAGCAGTTCATGGCTGCAACACATTTGTTGATCAAAGCTCCCTGGTTACTAAAGACAGGAAATCTCACGGCACATGAACGTTTCTTCTCGTTAAGAACGTTCAAATAAACTGTACAATAAGCGTATGAAGAATGAAATATCCAGATAATACACTGTTAATTACCTCTTCCATAACATGGAAATGGTTTTGTAAATATATAAAGGAAGTTGGGCTGTATATATTCAGAGGTACATCATTTCAGTTCTGGTTATTATGTCTACTATTATTTTTGTTATTATTATTCAGAATATGGACCATATTCATAGGGAACAAGAAGCCCACACATGGTCCATTTGAATGTAAATGGCTGATAGCAGCTTGCAAGACAACTTCGTTCTATTCCCAATGTCCAGTCATGGAAACAGCTGTGTGGTTTAACTTTAAGGTTTTTTTGCTTTGTGAAGCTTCCCAAAATATTGGTTTTTCGAATAAGGCCAATTAGCCCAGACAAAAACTTATTACCATTCCTAACCTAAATGTCTGAGAGTTTGTAAATGTTCTCAGGAGTTAGGTTAGGTTATGTTATAAAATCATGGCCTATATTTCATTTTATTAAATGTAATGTAACAATAATGTAGCAGTGATTAAAATACCTTAAGTTTTATTTAGTTCATTAAGTAACCATAACACAATTAGTGACTGTTTTAAATATGCCTATTTGGGAGCAATGTAGGCATTAAGTTCTTTGCAGTGTTCATTCCAGGGCCTCTAGCTGTTATAACCTCTTTCATTCCTTTTATTTTACCTCCGTTCATATTCTCTCTCTTCCATCTTACTTTCCTCAACCTTCTCCTGACAACTGTTTCATAGAGCTTCAATTGAAAAAGGTTCTCCTCCTCCTCCTGTTGCTCTACATTTCAAACCTTTCTATTCCTCCTGTTACGCCTTCCTAACCTTTCTCTCCCTACTGTTACGACTTTCAAACCTTTCCCTTCCTCTCAATTTCCCTTTCAGCCCTGAATGATGACCTCATCAGAGGTCCCAGTGCCTGATCTCTGGCCTAAATTTTATGATTAAAAAAATAGAAGTCTCGAAAGCCAACAGTTGAATAATTTTATCCATTACAAGATCAGCAAAGGAAACTCATTATCATCATCACCATTATTTTTCTTTTCCTTTCATTATCATCATCATTAATCTCATTCTGATCACAGTGAATGTTGCAAAACTCATATAGAACCAAAGCCTAAAATATCACTTACGACAGATGGAATGTTTACAAGAAATCAACAAGTAATGGCAACCGACAGAATCAAGATTGTTTGTATCCTGTCACTCTGGTTAGGCGTCTGCATCAGCCAATCAGAATGCAGAGCTAGACACCACTACGTTCCCACTGGCTGAGCGACGTCCCGTAACCTCTCCCCCAGACGGATAGAACACATCCGGTAAGTTTGTTTATATACGGTTACTCTAAGCACTTCAAACTATCAGCCAATCAGAATGCAGCTCCATGAGGCGCTATATTCTCATTGGCTGAGCGACGTCCGGTAGCCAGGACCCCCAGAACACACTCACTCCTGACAAGTGAGGTGAACTGGGACTTGTTAAGTTTCAGAGTTAAAATTTCAAGCTCGACACTTTATGAAGTAACTTTACTATAATACTTCATGATGTATACATAATACAGTATACATATATATACATATGTATAGAATATACTTGTCACTTTATGCCAGATATATAAGGAATTCTGATAACCACAATAACTTCTCGAAATGTGTCTGTTACAATTACAAATATGTATTTTCTTATCACTTCCCCTTTTTTCTCGTATTTACAATCGATTTTATATATTCTATTATATACCAATTTTATTCAGCAGTTATTCCTCTTTATTTCAATATATAATGATAACTCCCATCACGCAAATAAAATATAAAAAAATAATATTAAATATGAAAAAAGTTGCGCTGTGAACGGACTTGGATAATTAAGACTTCAAGGTAAACTGGACCTTTTGTATTACTCCATACGGCTGCTTTCTCTCTCTCTCTCTTACTCTGTTGGGTTACGCCTTTGTGACAGCTACTTTTGAAACGATTATACGTGATTTCTTTGAAGTTTCTCTCTCTCTCTCTCTCTCTCTCTCTCTCTCTCTCTCTCTCTCTCTCTCTCTCTCTCTCTCTCTCTCAGTCTGTATAACGGTATAATAATAATAATAATAATAATAATAATAATAATAATAATAATAATAATAATAATAATAATAATAAGAAGAAGAAGAAGAAGAAGAAGAAGAAGAAGAAACAGGAAACACAATTCACTCACTCTTTTGTTGATGTTGTTTACTGTTGTTTTGCCGTGTGTGTGTGTGTGTGTTCGCGGCAGTTCAGTAATAATGAAGAAACAATTTTGAAAATGACTATCTTCTTTGCGTGTGTGTGTGTACATGCGGTTCACACACTCACATACTCTCTGTCTCTGTCTCTGTCTGTCTGTCTGTCTATCTGTCTGTCTGTCTGTCTGCCTGTCTCTCTAAGGAAATAGTGATGCAATATCCTTCACAGCTCGCGTGTTCTCTCTCTCTCTCTCTCAGCCACTCCAATTAGTACGCGCTATTCAGTGACAGAGATAATACGCCTTAATTAAATTCTGGGACTAAGCAGAAAGTGCATTTATTGAATTCAGTGTGTGAACATAAATAATAAGAAGAAGAAAAGGAAGAAGAAGAAAGAAGAAGTAGAAGAGGAGAGAAGAGATAATAAAGAAGGTGAGTTGTGCTTTGACTCTATAGATGGGAATCAACCAATCAGGTTCACTCTAATTAATATGATTCATAGAAAAGATATTATTATTATTATTATTATTATTATTATTATTATTATTATTATTATTATTATTATTATTATTATTATTTCGGGAGAAACCTCTCTTTTAGGCAGTTAATGTTAAATGAAATTGCTGCATCAGCTGCATTTAATTTGTATAGAGTCCTCTCTATTTTTCTAATTATTGCTTTATCTCTGCTACTGCATCAGGCGAGTAACGTTCCGATGTTCTGCATCTTCAGGAGGGAAAGAGTCGAAATTCAGGGACTCCATATTATATCCCTGTGTTTAAATATGGAGGACATAATCTGCAGAGTTTTCTACAATGTCTCTATTTGTCAATTAGAGTATACAATTCTTTCGCCAACGTTCCTCCCAGTTCCAAGTGGGTATGATCACGGCTGAGGGTAGGAGTAGGTAGATGTTGATGGTTGTTGTTGTTTAAGATTAAGCCAGCCTTGTGCTGGCACGGGCTCTTGCTCCCGGAGCAGCCCGTAACAGGATCGATCTGTGAAAATAAAAAGTGCAGTGCTTTTGGCTGTCAGTTGGTGAAAAAGAAAGAGGGTGAGAGGGAGGCAGGACTGCAACCCCTTCAAAGCTTTGATAGCAGTGAGTCCCAGCCTAGCGGGAGAAGCCTGAGAAGGAAGAGGAAGAGACCTCTTTGAGGGAAAGGTAGTTTTAAAAAGAAAAAAAATTGTACTCATATACATACAATATACATACAAACATATACACGCACATTCACACATACATATATAGAGTAGTTATATATACCCAGATGTGCACATATACCCACATGCACATATGTATGCATATATAAACACCTGCATATACATATGTATGCATATATAAACACCTGCATATACATATGTAAAAATATACACATAAAGGAAAAACTCATAATGCAGAAATGGGTTTCCGTTGCTGTCCGGCTTTCTCTTTTACCTATAGGAGGAGGAGGAGGAGTATTTTTTCATTTTTATCTGGGGAGATGGGCGGGACATCAGGAGATTGCCAAGACCTAATATATATATATATATATATATATATATATATATATATATATATATATATATATATATATATATATATATATATATATATATATATATAAGAAGGCCCATAAAACACTATTTAAACGTTGCAACCATAAAATTTAAAATGGAATGGGAAAAGGACGGAAAACTGCCGTTCCTAGATGTACTGATCATAAGAGAACAGAACAGATATGCATTTACAGTATATAGAAAACCCACCTTCGCTGTTTCCTAAATTCATTTCTTAAGCTACCACAACGTCTCCGTAAAGATCATGGTAGGGTGCAACTTATTCCTCAGAGGACTTAGGATATATTCAAATGGGTACCTAGATAAAGAATTCAACATGATCCGCCAACACCTAACGCAACTGCTCTATCCACCACACATTATCAAGAGGGTTATTAACAAAGCGAATAAAATATACTATAGAGGTCCCACTCACAACAGACAAATAGATTTCAACAACAAAATAAAGCTTCCGTACGACGAAAACATCCAAAAAGCCACAGAACAACTCAGGTCTAACAATCCCTTCATTTTCCATTATCCCAAATCCATCGGGAGTTCGCTCATTAACGTATACTCAAATAACAAAGGGGAAGAAGCCGGAGTTTACAAGATACCGTGTAGTAATTGTAATGACATTTACGTAGGGGAGACAGGTAGATCGCTCTCGCAAAGAATAACAGAGCACAAAAGAGCAGTACATTACGCTTCGGAGAGTTCGGGGATTTTCCTACATATCAGAAATACAGGACATGTCATAAACTGGAGTGGGGCGGAGCTGGTTTTCAAAAGTAGCTGTCCGTACAAAAGAAAGATGCTGGAATCTGCTATCATCAATCAAACCAACAATATGAACTTGTCAGGAGGACATTGGAAATCGGACGACATCGACGCTTTAATCCTCAGACCGCTCCTGAAGAAGATGTCCCAGGAAACGCAACCTCCAGAATTGTCGCCAAACAGGAGTTAATGAGGCCAAAAACCACTAGGGAATTGGTTATTCTCCTCCTTCTTAGGGAACGGTCACCGGCATACCATCGGAGACTTAATGCCACACCTATATATGCTCTGTATATATACCCTTGTAACATTTCATCTGTCCATATTCTACCAGTGAACAGGGGCACAGAAGCAAGTGCCCGAAATATATGGTTGCAACATTTAAATAGTGTTTTATGGGCCTTCTTATATTCATATTACACTGTAGTATTACAGGAAGAGACATTCATACATACATACATACATACATACAGTACATACATATATATATGTATATATATATATATATATATATATATATATATATATATATATATATATATATATATATATATATATATATATATATATATATAGCAAAAATGTATATATACCCATAAATATATATACACACATGTGTATGCATACATACATATACGAACACCTACACACACCTACTTAGCAATATATATATAAATACACCCAAAGGCTCTAACCCCGAATGGGTAGTCTTTGGTGTCTCACCAACTGTTTTACCTGAGGGAGTTTTCTTTTACCTGGGAGGTGGGCGGGACATCAGGAGATTGCCAAGACCTAAAAATGTATGTATGTATATATATATATATATATATATATATATATATATATATATATATATATATATATATATATATATATATATATATATATGTGTGTGTGTGTGTGTGTGTGTGTGTGTGTGTGTGTGTGTGCATGTATATATATATATATATATATATATATATATATATATATATATATATATATATATATATATATATGTAGAAGAAAAATGTATATATACCCACATACGTCAATAAAGTCCACGGGAGAGAAGAGAATAAAACACTCTAATAGCTCGATTATTTCGCCTTCCACCAGGCCTCTTCAAGAGCTTTGTTACAACTAAACAGAATAAGTACACACATAAAAATCACAAACATTATTTCTCCGCAGGAAAAAAAAACAAAATAAAAGAACAGTTGTCAAAGTTAAAATTAGGTTGTTTAGATCATAAACAAATAGTCAAGAATTAACAATTCAGAAAAGTTAAAAGACAGAACTATTCAACGATTTGGTGACAGGTCATTTAAAACCTTTCTCTGAATTTGTACTGTTGTGAAACAATGTGAACGAATAAAGGGTCTAATTTATACATGCCCTGACTAATGTTAAAGTTTTTTTGCTTGCTAAAACTTATGGAAGCCGTTTCTAACAAATTTCTTGTCATCATATCTTTTTCTTTGAATAATATTTTTGTTTTGTTCCAAAGAATAGGACAGCCACAGTTTTGCACATGTAAATTAACAACGCTGTTTGGAGAATTTGTTCTTACACAATATTGATGTTGGGAAATTCTCTTATTAATATCTTGTCCGATTTGTCCCAGGTAGAATTTGACACATTCACAAGGTATTTCGTAAACCACACCTTCTTCTTGTTTGGGGCTATTGCTAATGACTGCTGCCTTTCCTATTGTGTTGGGGGAAGAAAAGACTACTTTAAGGTTTAATATTCTTAAAGGGTAAACATTATCATTGAATGAAGTGTGGAAAGGGAGAACCAAAGTATTACTCATATCATATTCCTTTTTGGTGTTTGTTCTATGATATGTTTGTTTAGCTAGAAATAAACATTCTTCTATTTCCCTGATTGAAAAGTGTTTTTTTATGCCAATTCTGCTGATATTACTAAACTTTTCGTCCAAATATTCAGGGTTAACTAGTCTAAGTGCTCTTAAAAATTGAGATCTGAAAGCCTTGTACTTAATATTACGTGTATGAGTCGATTTTGCATTGATCATTAAGTTGTTATTTGTAGCTTTTCTGTGATTTTTGAATTTCAGGCCATTGTCTGTTCTTATTACATTAGTGTCTAAGAAGTTTATGGAGTCAATTGTTTCTTTCTCCATGGCGAATTTTATTGAAGGTACTAAGGAGTTAAGATCAGTTAGAAAATTATCAATGTCATGGTTTTTACTCCAAACTGTAAAAGTGTCATCTACAGTAGGTATCTAACTCAGTAAACATCATCTGGCAATATGCTATTGGCAATTCGAGTTCATAGAATTCCATGTATATGTTTGACAGCACTGGGGACAAACAGTTGCCCATTTGCATTCCAAATTTCTGCTTATAATAGCTGTTATTAAAACACAAAACATGTATCTATTACACAAAGTCTAATTAATTTTAATTATATGACAATTTTGGTCAATTTGTACACTTTGAACTACATTTACAAGTTCAACTGAATTAGTAATGTGGGAGTTAGCTATGGTTCCTACAAGCGGTTTTGACAAATTTACGAGAAATTTAGAAGGAGAATATTGTACACTTCCTATTGTGCTGATAATAGGTCGCATGGGATAACCATCTTTGTGGGTCTTTACTACTCCGAATAAGTAAGGTGGTTTGGCACTGGAACGTCTGAACTTGTTGATGAGGTGTTGATTATCTCCAAGACTATTCCTACTTAACACTATATATATATATATATATATATATATATATATATATATATATATATATATATATATATATATATATATATATATATATATAATATATTGTGACGAAGTGTCCAGTGTCTGTTCTTCAAATCAAACGTGATATCTAAGTGCTTGTCCCAGAGTCTAGTGCACCATTTATATATGGTGACCCCGGAGTGTCCAGTGTCTGTTCTTTAAATCAAACCTGGTATCTAAGTGCTTGATATTTGATTACCAAACTTACCATTTATTCAACAATTATAGTTACCTCACAAAAGCCAGACACCTGAACCCTCATCACACATACAAGACGACTGATTTCTCTAAAGGCAACAGTGATCCCTTATAAACTTATCAATCATGAAAGAAAGCAGATAAAGTTCGTTAAACAGGTGTGAGGTAAAATCTAAGGGCATCACTCCATTAACATTATAAAAGTTCAAGTATTTCTATTTATTTCATTTCCCTGGTTCGAGCTCACTTCAATTACTTGAAGGAAAACATCTCACTTACCACTCTATCTCTAATTCAAATCAAAATTAACTGGTGGGTCAATGAATGAAACTCTATATAATATTTTAAATACAAAAATTTATTTCTAAATCCAAAGATTATACATGACTTTAACAGTCTAAGGGAAATCTATTATTACTCGAAACAAAACAAAATTGGATTAAATCTGAATTAATCATCAGTCAAAATTAAATCAGAAATTAATTTATTAATTCATCAAAAATTATTCAAGAAAGACTTAAATTGTTAAATAACAAAACTTGATTGAAAGGAAATATACTGTAAGTAAATTAATTCCCAAGTGTTAAACAAAATAAAGCAAATAAATCAATCATATAAAAATATGGATATAAAAGACACAGAAATATACTCTGCAAAGATTAAGTATCAAAAATGTAAAGCAAAAAGTAAGGCAATAGCAAATACATCACATATATGCATAAAAGAAAAATTCTTCAAAAGATAAAGCATAAAACATATAATACGAAAAAATATCAAAAAAGTGAAAAGGTATCTTTACATATAACCACTCTAAATATTTTTCTTAGTGCACTAGAAACCCACAATTATGTTTACAATACCTTGGTACCAAATTGCTTCATGTTTTTAACCAGGCGCCGTTACACACACACTTAATAAAATACACTGTTCAGATAACTCAGATACATTTACTAAGGAATTAAACAGTTAAAGAATATGAGCGACCATTGCCTACCTAAATATCAATTACGTTAATACAGGACATTCGTAAAATCCCGAGAGCGAGCGAGCGAGCGAGAGAGAGAGAGAGAGAGAGAGAGAGAGAGAGAGAGAGAGAGAGAGAGAGAGAGAGAGAGAGAGAGAGAGAGAGACGCGGAGTGGAAAAATGCAGCTCCTTTCCACAACGCTTTTTGGTCTCTGGGTGTGGGCCCTTTTTAGATGCAGAGGGCACAGTCTATGGGTGGAAAGAACAGGTCCCAGATGATGTTTTTATTTTAAAACTCTTTAAAATGATAATTAGAGACAAAGTGGAATTACAGTTAACACTAATATTTATCATTACATAGTTTCAGAACAAGAGAATCTCTAGTTATTATAATAAGAATGGAAAACATCGCTTCTAATAACATTCCTGAACGACATTAGGCAACTTTTGTAATGGAATCTTCCACCCCACAATGTTTTTGATCGCGGCCCATAATGCCTTGTCCGCTAATGGAGAAGGTGATAGTCTCAGCAAGTTTTGAAAATGGACTAACAAACGCGTCCCTATACAACGAACAACGGTTCTCTCTCTCTTAGCGCCACTCACATCCTCTCTAACTATACAGCGTCTCAAGACATACAGCGTTTAATCACTGTAACTTTACGCTAACTCTTTTACGGTCTACGCGTATCTGAAACAAAATCATACAGTACACAACAACACACAAATACACACGAGGAGATTACTGTATTATGAAAACCACAGCATAAGAATATATATATATATATATATATATATATATATATATATATATATATATATATATATATATATATATATATATATATATATATATATATATATATATATATATATATATATATATATATATATATATATATATATATATATATATATATATATATATATATGTAACGAGGACAGAATTAACACCTTTTTGAAGGTGTACGTAACGTGCTCCAACGATCTTTATTCATGAAACGGAGGCGTATGAACGTTCGCTAACGACAACACTTACATCTATTTTTTCTCCTCTTTCTCTCTCTCTCTCTCTCTCCGTGTATCGCCTCTCTCTCTCTCTCTCATCGTTTTCCGAAGTTCACCCACCCGAATCTCACTCATTCTCACCAAAGCAATTAAATGGACTATTTAAAGAAACGCAATAGTTTCTACAAAAATAGGTTTATTATTCAAATAACCCAACAAGAAATGAACAAAACAAAGCAAAGATTAAAATGCATAATAAATGAAATATCGAGTTAGATAACTAAACTCTGAACTGCAAAACACTTCTGATTAAAGAAGTCTCACTATGGCTAATAGCCTGAAAATATCCAAACTCACACATACTCCCCAAATCAATAATTAGTCATGTCAAAAAACAGTCTACCACATGTTATTCGAACCAGTCCACACTGTCCACCGACATCTGTCCACAGACATCTGTCGGAAGAATCAAACATGATAGAAAACTCCCAAAAATATATGAAATGCAAAACACAATAATGGAAAGTGTAAAATGCATAGCCAAGATATGGCAAACGTAACATGACAAAACAATAATATAAAAGAGGTATGAATATTCATATTAAATCTCCCACACCAGTTCAAAAGTTCATAATGATTAGAAAATCATGGTAAAAAATCACAAGTTCAATTTCCTCCCATAAAAACAGAGATTTCAAACTCTACCTTATCTGCTGATTCAAAGCCTGGATCCTCTCCAAAGCTACGTCTAGACAACTGCAGTTCTATCACGTTAATGAACGATCAAACTCACTTTTAGGGCAGATTTTGGCGTAATCTAGATCAAATTAACGCACGTACTCACGAATATACATAACACTTCGGAAGATCACCTGACTGTCAATATTGCTGAGGAATCAAACTATTTGTTGAACACAAAGATTTTACCTCGAGTCTCTCGACCTACTTCCATCTGACTCCATAAATTCTTTCATCACATCTTAAAGCATTGAAGCTATGAAATGCATATATGTGTCCTTTAAAACTTGTAGCAGCCATATTTTCTGAAACAGAGCTCGGCCACCACATAAGAGCGTCTCGCTCTCCTTAACGGCAAACTAAAACAAAAGCATATGTATAAAACATAACAGAATAGGACTATGCTCAATTAGCAATGTCTACTGCACTGCAGCTTTAAGGACTGCTCTCATGACGCACTTCCAAAGTCACTGGGGTTGAGTTCTTAGAGCCTTTACATGTAATCTTACAAACACGAATAAGCTTTACTACCCCCACAACAAGAATTATCAGTAAAATAGTTATTAAGACAATTAAAATTGTCGGCATAATATATTCCTGATACTCGAACATCACGGAATCGTCAATGTCTTCCAACGGTGGAACCGTCATTGGCACCTTGGTTGTAGGTAGCCTACCTCCACTACCAAATGCTCGTTATGCGTATGACGCATAATTATCTTCTCGGAACTGTTGAATACAGCACGGCTAAGTACGAGAAATTCCGTAGACATGATTCTGCAGGATGAATCGAGCTGCTCGGACCCTCGATGAACGAATGTCGTCGACTTGTTGCTCTGGCACATCATTGTAACTGCATACTCCTTGTAAATACACGGCAGGAAGAGTACTGGTGGACTCAATGTGGTAATCTCGCAGGAACTGTCTAAAGTCACATTCTGTCGGAGTCTGTCTATGAACTAATGATATTTCACAACCACCCACAGACACAACTCGCAACTGGAAAATACTCCTGTCACACACATACTTCTCTCTAACTAAAGCACAACTCGTCTTATAATCAACTCCCGAACCTTGATACTGATCTCCCAAAATGAACATGGTCTCTAATCTATCCCATGTCACTACTGAGTCTCCCAAAAACACTCGAAAAAGGTCTAATAACAAAAAGGTTTCATGTTACTGAACCAAACCAAAACTACTAATGCAAAAGTAAACACTCACAATGTGAACTAATTCCAAGTTTGTATCTCAGAATAATCACAGTCAACTCACCACTAAACACAACAACTCTACGGAACTCACTCATAAAAAAAATTCTATCCAAACACTAAAAGGTATCATATCTCGTAAAAGACATGAAAGTTCTACTCTGGTTAGCAAATATTTCGCAACACCTG
Source organism: Macrobrachium rosenbergii (assembly GCA_039081455.1). Taxonomy (NCBI): domain Eukaryota; kingdom Metazoa; phylum Arthropoda; class Malacostraca; order Decapoda; family Palaemonidae; genus Macrobrachium; species Macrobrachium rosenbergii. The sequence goes on from JANJGK010000018.1 coordinate 903,146, forward strand.
ACTAACTCTCAACAAAATAGCAATTGACGTAATGGCAATCGCTCCCATGATCTCAACAACTATAACCACTCACAATACAGCTCCCTTTATTTAAAAAAAAAAAAAAAAGAAACTGGAAAAAAAATATCCAAATACTCAAATACGATCTCCCAACTCGAAAAAAAAGATCAGACTTGTTCGGTCCGATATACCAAGTACCTCCCCAAAAAAAAAACAATCTAAACAACACCCATATTGCGTCAGATGATAAAATACATCATAACACAACAACACACTAACACACGAGTCAAATCTCGTATGAAACTAGCCCATGTCTCAATTCCTAAAATCATCCGAAAACAAATGATTAAGAACTTCAACATCCAAAATGAACAAGAGACAAAAAAAAAAAAAAATATCATATATATACAAACATTAACCCATTTATCCCTCTAACTATATATAAACGTTCCATTACATGACTATATACAAACGTTCCATTACATCCCAACTTTCTTCAACTTCGAAATATGGGTCAATTTCGTCACTCCAGTGTTTACATCTTTAACTACAAATCTATTCCCTCTTTTGATCTCTACAATCTCAAAAGGTCCGTGGAACTTCGGACTTAATTTATAATTCAGATCATTCCGAACATTCACTTTAACAAACACTCTATCACCCATCGAAAAAGCTACTCCCCTCGATTTCGTGTTACTTTTCTCTACCATTGCACGCGAACTAAGTTCAAGTTCTTTACTGATACGTGCAAATCTTTCTCTCGCTGTATTTATCAACGAAGTGACCGTAACATCACCCTGAACTCGCTCTGGTAACAAATCAAAAGGTCCTTTCAACTTGTATCCATACAAAGCTTCTGCTGGAGATATCTTAATTGTGTCATTCATCATAGTATTGATACTATATCGCACTTCATCCAAAGATCTGTCCCAATGTGTATCGGAACCTCCCACCGTCATGCGCAAAGCTTCGATTACTTTCCGATTCGCCCTCTCACACAACCCATTCGCTTCAGGTCTATACGGGATTATAGATACTTTCTTTATCCCCAACAAATTAGCAAGACCGTCTAAAGTCTTATTAATAAACTCCCTACCATTGTCTGTGATCAGACATTCTGGAACACCATATCGACAAATTATCCCCTTAAAAAACGCTATAGCAACTTCCTCAGCTGATTTGTATTTCAGTGGGAAAATCTCGACAAAGCGAGTCAACTCATCAACAACTACTAATAAATGTCTATAACCATAAGCGGACTCTGAGAAGTTACCCAGAATATCCATATGCACTCTCTGAAACGGCCTATGTGGTATGGGATATGAACCCAAACGACACGACACTGTCGTCGCTGGCTTATTCGCATTGCAAATGGCACACTTCTTCACAAAGGCTTCTACTGCGGAAAACATATTTTTCCAAAAGAACTTTGACCTGACGTTTTCATACGTCTTGTCCACACCCAAATGAGGAGAACCAAATTTACAATGTACAATGTCTAGAACTTGTGGTACTAGACTCTCTGGCACGATGATTTGTGTAATCTCACCCATGCTTCGAGTACTTCGCAAGTTATACTTAACTTTTCTCACCAATAAATTATTCTCCAACTCTAGACCAGAAAAAGGCAACTTATACCCTTTCTTCGGTGAAACTCCCTTAAGAAATGCCTTAGCATCTGACAACAATTTATCTTCATCTTGCTTTTGTTCCAGCAAGCCTATGTCCCAAGTGACATTTTCACCCGTAATATAACACACTGCGTTACTCTCACTATCACGAATAACAATCTCTCCCGAGACTGCCGACTCACTATTTCTCCCCGAAGTATGCACTGTAGGAACGTGTATGTCCTCTACATGCGATCTCTCAGAACTACTAATATCAGAGACATTAGACACCAAATATTTACTCTCTTCTCCCACACAGGATTCGGTGTGTATTTCCTCATCCTCGACCGGAAAATATCTGCTCAATGCATCTGCAACTACATTATGCTTACCTTCAATGTATTTGAGGTTTGCATCAAAATCTCTCAATGTTAGGAACCAACGTGCTCTCTTGGGCGACAAATTTGGCTTATTAAAAAGCTCTAACAACGGTTGATGATCTGTAAAAATCTCAACTTTATTTCCCAACAACAACATCTTAAAATGAACAAGGCTAGAGACGACTGCGAAAGCCTCCTTGTCCACAACTGACATCAGCCTTTCGTTACTACCACGTGTTTTGAACTTTCTGCTATAAAAAGCAATTGGGTGTAATTTCCCCTCAAATTTCTGCATCAAACACGCACCTATACCTTCCTGACTCGCGTCAGTCACTAAGGTGAACGGTTGACTAAAATCTGGAAACTTCAAAACTGGTGGGTTCACCAAAGCGTTCTTAAGCTTCTCAAAAGCTAATTGTTGACTATCACCCCAAACAAACTTAACGTCTTCTCGTAACAAATCTGTCAATGGCGACGCTATTGTAGAAAAATTCCGCACAAAACGGCGAAAGAAACCCGACATACCTAGGAACGAACGAATCTGTTTCCTGGTTTTGGGAACTGGAAAATTCACAATGGCTTTAACTTTCTCATCATTCACTCTAACTCCCTCTTTAGAGATAACATGTCCTAAATAGACAATTTTTCTCTTCAGAAACTCACATTTGGCCAATTTGACCTTTAACCCAGCGAACCGTAATCGCTTGAGGACTTCTTTTAACACCTTTAGATGTTCTTCAATTGTATCTGTGCATATGAGAATATCATCCATGTACACAAACACCGACTTTCCTAACAAGCCATGAAGTACTGTGTTAACCAGTCTAGTAAATGTTATTGGGGACCCTTGTAATCCAAAAGGCATCCTATTAAACTCGTAATGTCCCTTTGGTACCGAAAATGCTGTATATTTACGGCTACTCTCACAAAGGGGAACCTGTAAAAACCCTTGCATAAGATCTATAGATGAATATATATTCTTGCCACCGATCTCAACAAACAAATCAGGCAAACAAGCTACCGGATATCTATCTGGGCATGTTTTTTCATTCAATTTACGAAAATCTACACAAACTCTGATACTACCGTCTTTCTTAGGAACTGCAAGCAAAGGAAAATTAAACGGAGAATTGGACGGTCTAATAATGCCTTCCGACTCCCACTTCTGAACTTCTTTTTCTACTTCTTCTCTGATCTTAAAAGGAATTCGATATGCTGGAATATATATGGGATTTGTACCCTTTTCTAGGCGGATTGAATGTTCTAAAACATCTGTAACTCCTAATTTATCTCCCTTCAAAGCAATGATATCTAGATATTCTTTCAACACTTTCTCTACTTTATCTGAATACTCAGGATAATCAACTTTAGCCAAGTGTTCATGTAGAACCTGACTTCGGAACTGTTGCTCCTCGTTAGGAAACATATTCCCGTCTCCACAAAAACTCACTAATTTATGCTCTTCCTTAAACTCTTCAAAATCAATTACATAAGTACCCTTATGATATTTTTTTACTGAGTCTTGATAGCTAACTAATTCTACTGAAGTCACGCCTGTGACTGAAATTTCATTCACTGACACCGTACTCATAACGTCTTTGAATTTCTCGGTTCCCTCAACAACGCACACTTGAGAAGGAAACTTTTTCTCTTTCAGCGACACTTTAACCAATGTAGGAACTCGCGGTTGCAATTCAATATCTTCCAACAAAAATCCTTTGAAAGATCTTTGCGGAATATCTTCACTCTCTAATGAATGTGTTACACATGTCTCCGACTGTGTCTTAGGTTTCTCACAAGTTTCTTTCCTGTGTATATATGGAAAAAAACAACCCGACTCACCTATTGTAATCCCCTGAACTCCCGTAAGAATGTTGATGTTATGTCGCATACAAGAAGGGTGTCCTAGCAAAACCATTTCACCTAAGGCTAATCCTTCTATGACCAAAAATGATTCTACTATTGTCTTTCCACCGATACAAAGCGTAAGAAATGACGAACCTAAAATATTCAGTTTCCTCGCTTGTACATCACACACTGTCTCACTAGAAGGGACTAATTTGCACTCTGGAAACCTCGAGTGAAAAAGGTCAGCATTTACTAAGTTAACTGAGCTACCAGAATCAATGAAAATAGAAATTTCATTGCCATTAGAGAATCCACGTACAATCGGCCTAGGTTCTAGTGACTCTACGACCTGATTAGTCATTATCCTGTGTCCGTTTTCGAACTTATCTTGTGAAAATTCTGCTGTTCCTTTGTGTATCTAGAACTTGCATCATGTGGAATTCTCCTGTCATATCTAGAAAAACCTCCCCGGGACTTCCCTGAATAATCTCTACTCTTTGTGGCTGGGCAAAATCTCCATCCATGATCTGAAGATTTGCAAACTGAACAATATCTCACTCTGCAATTTGATTTACTATGGCCTATTTTATCACAATTAAAACAACGTATCGTTGTGACTGATCTCTCTGGAATTTTCTTCGATTCTACTCGTGCACATGTCTTCGCTGTTGCATCATTTCCCGAGTGCGAGCGACTATCATTATTCTGTGGTTTGGAAACCGCAGCTGACATCTTTGCACCTCCCTGTACAAAACTACTGTCCAGTGTCGGGCATTTTGCTAGATTTTTGTTAATCTGTGCAAACAAAAAGGATTCGTCTGTATCCTGATCAATTCTCTTATCAAAACTATCTACAATTACATCTGGGACCGACGTTAAAAGGCAAGCAAAGTGTAACAATCTTTCAAAATTATCTAAGGAGATATTATTTCCAGTTACCCATGGAGAACCTATTATAGATTTCTTTAACTCAACTACTGCATCAAATAAATTCGCACTGTATGTGACTAGTGAATCATTGCCTTTCTTTATTTTGAGAAACTCTCGCAAATTCTGAACTGCGCATTCACGTTGAACTCCGCCATAAGTAGCTCGTAGAAATTTCTGCAGTTCATTCCAAGTTTTGCACCTTCTGAACCCGAAACTGCGTGCTCGTTTCCCAATATCTCCTTTATCTAAATCCAGAAATGATTTAGCCTCTGTTAAAGCTTCAGCGCCATTCGTAATTTTCTTGGAATTCAGATAATTGTTCACTGACTCAATGAAAGTTTCTATATTTTGGGTTGGATTCCCGTCAACTAGCCCTTTAAAATTTGTAATTCCCGCGCAAATGTTCGTCACTTTATGCACCACAATTGATTGGGATGTGCTTGCTGCATCGTCCGGCATTTTGTGAGTAATCACACGCCCTGAGCGTAACAACATAAAAAGAGAAACCAAAAAGAACACTAGAGAAAGGCACAAGTTACCCCCTCTAAAAGAAGAATAGAAAACGGCGTTCTGCGCAACTTACGAGAATGGGGTACTTACCAATTTTGAAACAGAAAACGAAGTACCTATCTCTCAACTTGCTAACCTGTGACGTCACCTACTCGACAGCGAAGCAAAAAAACACCCAGCGCGTTTCTAGTTGAATCATCACTTTGCGTAATTAACTCACAATCGCCACTATTCACACTTATTTGGGTATTTTGTTAACCCCAAAATTGCTCTAGAGATCAACCAGATCTATTTCACAACTCCCCACTCCCAGTACTCGAATAGAAACGGAAAAAAGAGGAAAGGTTCCCCGTATTTCACACGTAATCACGACCTACTCAGTCATTCAACACTGACCCGTCGCCTTAGCTCTTAGGTGAAGTCGCCTATGCCTTGGGCATCAACGTTACCAATTAGTCTATTAGCAATCTCCCTCTTTCGCCATCATTAAAGACATTAAAATCATGCTGCCACCATTTAAAATCAAAAGACACCCGCTGCCGCCATTTCATTCAGACACGGCTGCCAACCAATTCATTCAGACACCGCTGCCAACCAATTAATTCAGACACGGCTGCCACCATTACTTCCGACACCGCTGCCAACCATTTTATTCTGTAACGAGGACAGAATTAACACCTTTTTGAAGGTGTACGTAACGTGCTCCAACGATCTTTATTCATGAAACGGAGGCGTATGAACGTTCGCTAACGACAACACTTACATCTATTTTTTTCTCCTCTTTCTCTCTCTCTCTCTCTCTCTCCGTGTATCGCCTCTCTCTCTCTCTCTCATCGTTTTCCGAAGTTCACCCACCCGAATCTCACTCATTCTCACCAAAGCAATTAAATGGACTATTTAAAGAAACGCAATAGTTTCTACAAAAATAGGTTTATTATTCAAATAACCCAACAAGAAATGAACAAAACAAAGCAAAGATTAAAATGCATAATAAATGAAATATCGAGTTAGATAACTAAACTCTGAACTGCAAAACACTTCTGATTAAAGAAGTCTCACTATGGCTAATAGCCTGAAAATATCCAAACTCACACATACTCCCCAAATCAATAATTAGTCATGTCAAAAAACAGTCTACCACATGTTATTCGAACCAGTCCACACTGTCCACCGACATCTGTCCACAGACATCTGTCGGAAGAATCAAACATGATAGAAAACTCCCAAAAATATATGAAATGCAAAACACAATAATGGAAAGTGTAAAATGCATAGCCAAGATATGGCAAACGTAACATGACAAAACAATAATATAAAAGAGGTATGAATATTCATATTAAATCTCCCACACCAGTTCAAAAGTTCATAATGATTAGAAAATCATGGTAAAAAATCACAAGTTCAATTTCCTCCCATAAAAACAGAGATTTCAAACTCTACCTTATCTGCTGATTCAAAGCCTGGATCCTCTCCAAAGCTACGTCTAGACAACTGCAGTTCTATCACGTTAATGAACGATCAAACTCACTTTTAGGGCAGATTTTGGCGTAATCTAGATCAAATTAACGCACGTACTCACGAATATACATAACACTTCGGAAGATCACCTGACTGTCAATATTGCTGAGGAATCAAACTATTTGTTGAACACAAAGATTTTACCTCGAGTCTCTCGACCTACTTCCATCTGACTCCATAAATTCTTTCATCACATCTTAAAGCATTGAAGCTATGAAATGCATATATGTGTCCTTTAAAACTTGTAGCAGCCATATTTTCTGAAACAGATATATATATATATATATATATATATATATATATATATATATATATATATATATATATATATATATATATATATATATATATATATATATATATATATATATATATATATATATATATTAGAAAAATATGGCCGTTTTAACATTACTGTGTTATAAGGTGTGATGGAAAAGAAGTTGCTGCAAGATGGTAGTAGGTCAAGACAGACAGTTGCAAATCGTTGCATTCAGCAAATAGTTTGGTTACTTCAGCCGTTTGTTTGATGAACACACAATATTGGCTCTGGTATGCGAGTCATATGACCGAGTTGGTATGTGGGTACATAAGTTCGTACGTTAGAAAATCTAGATTTTGTGTCTAATTCTGCCCAAAAATTAGTCCGATCGTTCATTAGCGAAGCTAGAGCGAGATCGTCAAGACATTATCTTTGAGTGTTGCAATCTCTTAGAATTGGCAGAATAAGGTAAAGTTCAGACTCTTCGTTTTTCTGTGTGAATTGTGAACTTATGTTTTTTACCATCTTTCAAGACATTTTTGAACTTGTGTGGGAAGTGAACATAACCTTTTACCATTTCAATATTCTATTTTATTGTGTTCTATTTACCAGTAGGCTATTTACTCATGCATTTTAGACTTTTCATTATTATGTTTCACACTTGCATACTTTTGGGAGAGTATTATTTGTGCTTAATTCTTTCGACAGATGTTGGTGGTGGGAACATTGTGGTGAGAGCATTGTTGTGGTGATGACATTGTGTGACATGATGTTATCATGGTGGTGTGATTATAGAAAGACAGATGCAAACCTTGCAATGTCTAATTTTCTCATGTGGTAGACTTCTGAGACTAGACTACAGTGTCTAAGATAGAGTATGTGAGAGTTTTTGAATTTGCAGGCTATTAGCCACAATCAGATTTTTAGTTGGACTGAGACTAAATCTTGAGTTAGATGTTTTTTACTTGATAATTTCATTTATGATGCATTTTAATCTTTGCTTTGTTTATCCATTACTTGTTGGGTTGCTTTAAATAATAAATCTATTTTTGTAGGAAAGATTGCATTTCCTTAGATGATCCATTTCATTTCTTTAGTGTGGAATGCAAGAGAAAGAGAATGCGTGAGGCGAATGCCGAGAGAGAGAGAAAGAGATCTTTGTGATGTTCGAGAGAGAGAGAGAGAGAGAGGGGATGCGTGAAACGAATGCAGCGAAAGACTCGCTGAGAGAAAAAGAAGGGTGTATGGGGCATAAGGGGGAGTGAGTGTCAGGGAGTAGGGTAAGGGTCGAATTACCAAATGCCCTCCGAAATTAGATCGAAAAACACGTTACGTAATATTCCTACACGGAATATTGAGTCTGTTTCCAGGGGGGGTAACATATATATATATATATATATATATATATATATATATATATATATATATATATATATATATATATATATATATATATATATATATATATACACAAATACAATCAAAGGCTTGTACCCAGAAATGGGTAGACTTTGCTGCCTCCCTGCCTGTTTTACCAGGGGGGGGGGGGACATCAGGAGATTTCCATGTGTCCCTATGTTACCTAAGATGTGTCTGGTGATCTGTGCCAGTGTCTGCTCATTTTCGGTCAGATTCGACCTGAGAACCAGCGTCTCTGACAGTCCAGTAGGTAGTGTGCGAGGGGCTGATTTACCACTTGGTCACAATACTGGCATGGCCTGTCTTTGTTCCCAATCAGTTGCCAGCCTTAGCCTATGCATGATGACAAGAGAGTTTTCTGGTGGTTAGCCTTGTGATGTCGTGAGGCTTGAAGTTTGTGTCATCTACAGTACGTACCACTTGGCCGTTCTTGAGTTTTGTAGATAGTGCTGTCACACTTCACTTTCTTCTTGAAGTCTGGCATACCTCTTTGACATTTCTTTTAGTTGAGTGATTGATGGTTGCATCTTTATACTCACTCTACTGCAGCTGAGAGCACTTTTGGCTAGGGTGTCAACCTCTTCTTTTCTCTGGATCCCCACATGACTAGGTATCCAGTTGAGGACGAACCTCCTGCTGGTAGCTTGATGTGATTTGGCCATTGATTTGATTGCTAATGTCATTGTCACAGTTTCTTTGGGTTTTGTTGCTTTAAGCATGAGGATTGCTCCTTTGGGGTCGGTGTGTACTGTTGTGTGCACTTCTTTCCAGATGGAATCTTCTAAGGCTTTGAAAATTGCCATTAGTTCAGCTTGTAGTATGAAAGCATTATTGGACAGCCTCCAGCTTCCTTTGAAGTCTTGGACGACCATTGCTGCTGCTGTTGCCGGTGCTTGTGGAGCAACTAAACCATCTGTGTAATATGTGTTTTCAGCTGTTGTGCTCCTGATTGCGTCTTCTGCTGCAGTCCTCATCTGTGATGCTGTGCACAGTGCTTTGCTTGCCGGTAGTTCTGTAAAATTATACCGGAGAGGTTCTGCAACCCAGAGAAATGGTTCTTGGTATCCCTCAGGTGGGACATCCTTTGTCATGTCTTTCACTGCATCCTGCATATCTAGTTGTCTCAGGGTCTGGAGTATGCTGCTAGCATGTGTTTTGGAGGGATTTAGCTCCTCATGCAGGTTTATGCATGCACGCATTTTATCCTTTAGCAGTCCATCTCTGTCACTTTTGATCATTTTGCACAGTATGGCAGCATTTCTTTGGCCTATTCTGTGAGTGAGAGATTGTAGCTGTGTCTCTGCCCTCAGGAGACATATTCTCGTCCACATTGGGGCCCCCAGCATTAATCTCATGGCATTGTTCTGGATGACCTCCAGCCTCTGCTACTGATACCTCTATTCCCTGCGGTAATTCTAGGCAGGCTAGATTCTCCATTAGGACATTGAACAGGAAGGGGCTTAGTATGCCTCCCTGGGGAGTGCCATTTTCAAGAGGGTAGTACTCTGACGTTCTGTCTTGGAACACTACCCTGGCTCCTCTGCCTTGCATATATCCTTTTGTCCATGCAAGTAGGTTGCCTTGATCCTCTTCCAGACTAGGGAGGAGAGGATGGTTGCTGCGTTTGCCAACTCATATGCCTTTTCTAGGTCTAGAAAGACCACTATGGAGCGTCTGTCATTTATGGCACATAGTACATCCATGAGGCACCCATCGGTGCCAACCCCTTCCCTATAGCATACAGCCTAGGGTGTAAGGGCCCTGCCTTCCATGTGAGTCTGTTTAGGACCATTCTTTCAGCTACTTTCTCTGTGCAGCTGATAAGAGATATCGGTCTGTACGAGCCTGGTTCCTTAGGCTTTGGGATTGGGTGTGTGTCCTGTTGCGCCCATTTCTTTGGCCTGGTGTGCTCTGTATATGTTCTGTTTATCAGGAGGAGATAGACCTCCTTGGCAGGGTTGCCCTTGTGCTCAGCATACTGTAGGTGATTGCATCTGCACCAGGGGCTGTGTCCTTCTTCCTTTTGCTGAGTGCCCTGCTTAGTTCCTCAGTAGTGAAGGGTGTGTCTGTGTCATCTGGCATGTTGCAGGCAGCGTTGATTTCTCTCCACCTTGGAGGGGTAAGCTCGCTTATTTTTCCCTGAGTCATTCGAGGGAGGTTGTGTGATTTTGTTCTCTCTGCAAAGTGTCTGGCTATGTTTTCGGCTTCTTCTTGTGGGTTGGGATGGCTGCTTTGCACTGTCCTGCTCTTTCCGGAAATTTTCGCAAGGAATTTCCAGATTTGGTTCACTGGCGTTTGTCTGCTAATGTCGGCACACCATTCATACCATGCCTGCTGTTTAATCTCCTTTGTCTCTGATGTGGCATGGGCTATTACCTCTCTGAGGAGGCTGTGCATATTATCAGATGGATTTTGCCAAAAAAGTTTTCTGACTCTGTTGACTCTGGCTTTGAGTTTTGTGACTCTCTCACTATAGTACCAAGCATCCTTGTTGTTGGTCCTGGCTTGTTTGAGCTTTGACATGGAGGCATTTGCTGCCTCTTTAAGTTTGCCAGTGAACTCCTTGTAGAAGAGCTCTATGTCGGTTGATGGGTTTTCCAGGTAGTCCATGGCCCATCTTGTCATGGTGGCTTTGAAAACAGCCCAGTTGGCAAACTTGGGGTTCCATCTCTCTTGTGGGGGTGGCATGGGAAGCAGTTTTTTGAGTTGTAGGTCAATATTAAGGGCTATATGGTCACCTGTGAGGGTTTCATGCAACCTCCATGTTGCTTGCTCCTTTAAGGCTGAGTTTATGAAGGATAGGTCCAGCCTTCCTCCTCTTAGATGGGTTGGCACTCCACTATTTAGCAGGCACACTTCTGGTAATTCACATGTTAATTGGTGTAAGTGTTGACCTGTTGGACTTGTTTGTTATGAGTTCAAAAAAGGGTGATGTGAATTAAGGTCCCCAGCAAATAAAGTATTTTGTGTTGCTGTGCTAAAAAGTTCTTCCCCCCTCAAAACAGTTATTTGGAGATCTGTATATGTCGTGCATCATGAGTGTTGTGTTGGCAAGTGTGATTTTTACACTGAGAGTTTCTGTGTCTTCTCCATATGGTATGTTGTTTATTTTCTTGGATGGAATTGTGTTTTTAACAAGTGTGAGTAAAGCTTTTTTTGTGTCAGTGTGTGATGTCCTATAGACCGTGTATCCACTAAATGAGAATTTGGCACTTTCCCTTATTAGTGTTTCCTGTAACAGTATGATGTCATAGTTTTGTGTTTGTGTGTGTGCTTGTAGGAATGCATATTTATGGTTTGCACTGAGTATATTCCACTGTAGAATTTTTATGGTGTGTGTATCACTGCACTCATTTTCTTCCCTTGGATTTTCACAATTTCTTATTTCACTCACACTGGCCCTGGGTGTGTTCCGAGCACTGACACTGGGGGTGGCACTGATACTGGCAGTGGGGATGAACCTGGCACTGGAGATGAAGCTGACACCGGCTGTGTTTGTGGCACAGTTTTCACTGCTGGTACCTACCTGCACCAGCATTTATTTGCAAAAAGTCCTGTCGCTGTGTCAAGAGAGCTACCGACTACTACCATGTCGATGCGGTCATGAAACTGGATGCCGCATAGTTTGGCAAATTCCTGTAGTACACTAATGAGAAAATTGGAGAACTCCTGGGTGTGTGCAATGTACCTGTTGTCCCTCAGTTCTGGGTGGATGTCGTACCTGTGGGTTTTGGGGGAGGAGGGGAAACAGGGTTGTATGGCTTTGGGGAGCTGAGGTCAGTGGTTCGGGATGAAGGCTTTGGAGGCATTAGTATGTGGGTGTCGGATTTTGGAGGTGGAGTGGGAGGATCAGGGAAGGTGATTCTCCTTCTCAGGGTGGTGGGCAGTTTCCTGGCCATGTGTTGTTGGTCAGGGAGCAGTCTGGTGTGTGCTGGGTTTTCCATTGTCTGAGGCTGCTTGCATGGTTAGGCTGACTCTGCAACCTTCGGGGTCGTTTGAGGCCCAGTAACTGCTGCTGCATAGGACTGTGGCCTCTGTGGGTGGGTGTTTGCTGGATCTGTTTGGTGGGGTCTGGCGGGCTGCTTTCTGTTGGGGAGGCTTCTGGGTGTGATGCCCTTTAGCCTGTCTATTTTCTGTAGCCTTACAGGGCATTTCCTGTTCCAAACGTGATGGTTGCTCTTACATGCTGGACATCTGGCATTGATGGTTTCGCCGGGTTTGAACTTCTCCATGCAGGTCCGAGTGGGATGCCTTCCACTGCACACACCACACACTGCCTGGGCGGTGCATGCACTGCTGTGATGTCTATACTGCTGGCAATTATAGCATCTCGAGGCTCTGGCATGAAGTCGGTGACTGGGAAGGTGGCCTTTACTCCCAGGTTGATCCTCTCTAGTTGTTTTCCCTTCCAGAGTACAAGCACCTTCTTGGTTGGTTGAGGGTTTGGACCCTTTGTGGTACATCTCTCTGCTTTGGCAACCTGTGGATGTTCCAGAATGGCATTATTGTCAAAGAAGTGGGGAAAATGGCATAAAATACATTTAATATGTTTGTCTTTGGGATTTAACAATTGGAAATATTGGGCATTTTGTCTCATCCATTTATCTGTCTCCTCATTTTTCGGCAGTGCCAAAAGTTCTCCTTGTGCAGTAGGCCTTACCTTAAATACTTTGCCTGGTTTTGGCTCTCTAAATCCTTGACGAGGGCATAGGAGCTACTACCTGTGGGTGGAGTGACAATATATTTGGTCTCAGGGTAGGAAGTGTCTGCTGGGTATCCTTGTTTGTTCTTTTTTGTTACAAGGGTAAAACCATCATTTGTGTCCATGGCTGTGGTGTCTTCTCATTCTCCAGAGGTGGTAGGGGTGTTTCCTTCTTCATCAGAGGTGGCAGAGTCGAGGCGTGGTCAGGCTGGACCAGGTGTCTGAAAAAGGAGGAAGAAGAAAATGTTGTTCTCTTCCAATTCTCAGCCTCCATCTTCACTGCGGATGTGGCTACTACACTGCATGGATGTTGCCACCTATCTGTGGGGTGAGAAGAAGGTCCTGAAAAGAGAGGTGATTATGGAAAAGAGATGAGGGCTTATATTTTTTTGGAGAGGGATTCTCTCTCTGCTGTAAGGTGGTATGCTGCTTTGATGAAAGCAAAGATGCTCACTGATGCTCAGCTGCTGCAGATTTGGTTGGCACTATCACTCGCTGCTGCTCACGTTCGCCAGGAAATCCTCACTCTGAGAGAGAGAGAGGGAGATGTTACTGCTAGGAGAGCTAAGAAGTAACTGATGATGTTGACCCTTAAACGCCGACTGGAAGTATCGTAAGTCGACTAAAATTGTCTGTCGGGTGACAAGCGGATGTACCGTACGTCGACTACAAAAAATTTCAACCTTCAGTCAACTTTGACTCCACCGAAATGGTCGAAAAACGCAATTGTAAGCTAAAACTCTTACATTCTAGTAATATTCATCATTTACCTTCATTTTGCAACAGATTGGAAGTCTCTAGCACAATATTTCAATTTACGGTGAATTTTTGGAAAAAATTTTTTCCTTACGTCCGTGCAGTAACTCGGCCGAAAATTTAAGAAATTCTTTCGCCATTTTGTCGTAATTTTTGCACCGTTTTATATTAGTCGTTACATAAAGTTTTATATATTAAAATGTGTGCAATTTAATATAAAATACAACAAAAAACAACCCATGGTTGTAGCTTTTATCAGTTTGGAAATATTTTCATATAAATCACGATAAGTGCCAAAATTTCAACCTTCGGTCAACTTTGACTCGACCGAAATGGTCGAAAAACGCAATTGTAAGCTAAAAATCTTACATTCTAGTAATACTCAATCATTTACCTTCTTTTTGCAACAAATTGGAAGTCTAGCACAATATTTCGATTTATGGTGAATTTTTGAAAAAACTTTTTCCTTACGTCCACGAGGTAACTCGGCCGAACATCTCAGAAATTCTTTCGTCACTTTGTCGTAATGTTTGCACCGTTTTATGTTAGTCGTTACATAAAGTTTTATATATTAAAATGTGCGCAATTTCATGTAGAATACAACAAAAAAATAATTCATGGTTGTAGCTTCTATTAGTTTTGAAATATTTTCATATAAATCACGATGTGCCAAAATTTCAACCTTCTGTCAACTTTGACTCGACCGAAATGGTCGAAAAACGCAATTGTAAGCTAAAAATCTTACATTCTAGTAACATCCAATAATTTACCTTCATTTTGCAACAAATTGGGAGTCTCTAGCACAATATTTCGATTTATGGTGAATTTAAAAAAAAAAACTTTTTCCTTACATTCGCGCGGTAACTCGGCTGAACATCTCAGAAATTCTTTCGTCACTTTGTCGTAATGCTTGCACCGTTTTATATTAGTCGTTACATAAAGTTTTACATATGAAAATGTGCGAAATTCCATGTAGAATACAACAAAAAATAACTCATGGTTGTAGCTTTTATCAGTTTTGAAATATTTTCATATAAATTACGATAAATAGAAAAAAATCGACCTTCAGTCAAATTTAACTCGACCGAAATGGTCAAAAAAAGCAATTGTAAGCTAAAACACTTAAAGTCTAGTAATATTCAATTAATTACCTTAATTTTACAATAAACGGGAAGTCTCTAGCACAATATTTCGATTTATGGTGAATTTAAATAAAAAAAACATTTTTTTACGTATGCGCGTTACGAATTCATGCATCATTTTGTGATATTTTCTCTGTGTTGCTTTGATCGTTTTACAATTTGTTATATACCAAAATCATCGCAATTTGGTTTGCAATACAAAAAAAAAAGAAATAACTCATTAGCTTTAACCATTTTGCTCACAGCGCGATTTGTATACAATTATATATGAAATTTTTTTTGCGCTGTCATATATTTCAATATTTATATATGATAATGATATTTTTTTTCATTTCTGATGGTTGCATACTAAACTTCAGGCAATGTCAAAAAAAGGAGCCAAAAATGAACTCTTAATCTTAAAAACTAAGCGTGCTGTGATTTTTTGAAAAAAAACTTTTTTTCCACTTCGGCGCTAACTCCCGAACGCCGCCAGCATACAGCAGACACTTTCGTAAATAGAGGCTCGGCGTTTAAGGGTTGATGGACGGGTCTACTCAATATATAGTCGGGTGTCAGCCGGGGGTAGGCCTCTTGTTGAATTTTGATTGGCCAGGGCGGGGTGCTGGTCTCCCATTGGCTGATGAAAGTTTTCTTCAAGCCAACTTTTCAGGCATGAAGGTCACGCTGCTGCAGTCTCACTGACTGTGGGGAAGGGATGTGGCATCACTGGACAGTGCGTGACATTGCCTGACATCACGGCCTGGTGTTCTCCCATTGGTGGCAGGATTGTTTGTCTGATCTGGTGTTTCTAGGCTGGGGTTGTCGCTCGTTCTGGTGTCGGTTGCAGGTCTTGGTGCTATTGTCATTCTTATATTTGTAGGAAGAAAGAGCACTTTTTGTGTCGCATTGAGGAGCGCCTCTAGTGGTCTTAGACGTCACGAGCCTGGGGCTATCCCAATTATTGTGGTGTTTTTGATAGTTCTGCCACGGGAGATGACGTCCTGGTGTGAGTTTCTAGTATGGTTTTTATCACTCCTTCTTGTGCATGACTTGAAGTCCTCTTCGACAGTTCATAGTGGTCATACCAATGTATGAGCCGGGACATCCATGGGTAGGCATTTAAACTGGTAGACCACATTAGTTTGTTTCAGAGGGTCTCATATCATTGGGGTTGGGTTATTTTTCATGATTAAATCTCTCGTGCACCAATTTTGATAGTAGATGACGAGGTCCAGCTTGGTGTCGACTCTGGTGGGAATATGTTTTCTGTGATGATTTTTCTCATGATATCTTCATCTTATCAATATTGCGGGTGCATTCTCGCCTGTAGTATAGCTTGATTTTCTCCTGGGGATGGGGCTGTGGCCTCTCTCTCTCATCGTACCATCGATCCAGCGCTGCACGTACTTCTCTGTTTACTTGCTTGTTGGAGTGCCCACTGTTAATGAGCATCTGGGAGACACTGTTCAGTTCTTGGTGGGTGTCCTGCCAGGTAGAGCAGGGAGTAAGGGCCCTCCTCACAAAGGCCTTGATCATTGTGTTCTTATACCTCGCAGGGCACTTGCTGTCTCCGTTCAGGCAAAAGCCTAAGTTATTCTGATTGGTATAGACAGAGGTTCTAAGCCCATCTTCAGTCTTGCACATAAGGATGTCAAGGAAAAGGACCTGGCCATTATTGCTGAATTCGATGGTGTAATTCAGGGAACTGCACTGCTGGAATGTGGGGTGGATAGCTTCTACCTCATTTTCGTCGTCGGCGCACAAGAGATTTAATCATGAAAAATAACCCAACCCCACCAATAAGAGACACTCTGAAGCAAACTAATGTAGTCTACCAGTCTAAATGCCCTGTCCATGGATGTCCCGGCTCGTACATTGGTATGACAGCTATGAAACTGTCAAAGAGGATTTCATGTCATGCACAAGAAGGAGCGATAAAAACCATACTACAAACTCACACCAGGATGTCATCTCCCATGGCAGAATTATCAAAAACACCACGATAATTGGGAGAGCACCAGACTTGCGATGTCTACAACTACTAGAGGCGCTCCTCATCCAGCAAGAGAAGCCCTCTCTCAATACGAAACAGGAAGTGCTCTTCCTTTTTGACAAATATAAGAAGGACAATAATACCAAGACCTGCGACTGACACCAGAACGAGAGACACCCCCCGCCTAGAAACACCAGATCAGACGAACAATCCTGCCACCAATGGGAATAGACGCAGGAGAACACCAGGCCGCGACGTCATGCAACGTCACGCACTGCCCAGTGATGCCACGCCCCTTCCCCACTGGTCAGCGAGACTGCAGCAGTGTGACCTTCATGCCTGAAAAGTTGGCTTGAAGAAAACTTTCACCAGCCAATGGGAGACCAGTACCCACCCTGGCCAATAAAAATTCAGCAAGAGGCCTACCCCCTGCTGACCCCCGACTATATATTGAGTAGACCCGTCCATCAACATCTATCTACTCCTACCCTCAGCTGTGATCATATGCAGTTGGAACTGGGAGAAACGGCAAAATAATTGTATACTTTGACAAATACATACATTGTAGAAAACTCTACGGGCTATGTCCACCATATTTAAATGCAATAATTAGAAAAATAGAGAACACTCTATACAAATTAAATGCAGTTGATGCAGGAATTTCATTTAATATCATTGTTATTATTATTACTTTTGCTTTTGTTAATGGTATTACTATTATTATTATAAACTCTATCTCTCTCTCGCTCTCTCTCTCTCTTTCTCTCTCTCTCCTTCCAACACCCACTCTACTCTCACTCTTACTTCCTCTCCCTCTCACTCTCTCTCTCACTCACTCCCTTTCCTGTTAAGATAGTTGCTTCAGTTACATTGCCCAGCATTTTTGACATTTTGTATTTCACCCCTCCTCACCCCCACTTCCTATCGGGGCTGAACTTGGACTTAAAGGGCATCAGGAATGTCACTATTCATCTCAGCGACCTCGAAAACTATGGATTAGACACTAATATCTGTCATTCTCGGTTATTTTTACATGTCACCCCCTTCCCACAATCCCCCCCTTTGGTGCCAGTGATGTCTTACTCTCCCCCCTCCCCCAACACAGTTTGGTTGAAATTGCTCTATGCGTTTCAGAGTGTATGTGGAACATCCACACATACATCCATTCTTATATATACATAGATTATTATTATTATTATTATTATTATTATTATTATTATTATTATTTCATGTCTGATTTATAAGAAAGAATCGGGATGAACATTTTTGAAAGAATGTGGATAAGTAATTTTTTTACATGGAGGAAGAAAAACATTTGCAAGAAAGAGCCTGCGCTGTCAAAGAAAAATTCTCTCTCTCTCTCTCTCTCTCTCTCTCTCTCTCTCTCTCTCTCTCTCTCTCTCTCTCTCTCTCTCTCTCTCTCTCTCTCGTTTACTTACTATAAACAATTTTTTTTCTGTAAAGTCCATGTAATTTCTCTCTCTCTCATTCATATACTACACTCACGATTTTTTCTTTAAAATAACGTCATCCCCCCCCTCTCTCTCTCTCTCTCTCTCTCTCTCTCTTTCAGAAACATGGGAAGACCAAGATGTAGGTATAGGAGGAATGTGTTCCTTGAAGAAAATCAGGTTTATTATACTCCTCAGGATTAAACTTTCAAGTCAACAAAATGATAAATTACCTCATTCTAGTAAAAATAACATCTAGTAATCAGAGTTTACGACCAGAGATCAAATCTCACAACTTTCGCTTGGCAGAGAAGAGGCTATTTCTAAAGGTCTCCGAAAACCCGTAACAGTGAAGATGAAATCAAAATGTTAATCAAAGATGAAGACTTCCTCATTTTTGGAGTCCATGTGCAATCAGGTGAGATTCAAAAGATGTGGTTTCGCGGCTCTTTATATCTGTAGGTAGATGATTCCAAAATATAGGACCAATTACTTTCGTAGCCAATTCAGCTTTTCAAACATTGGAGTAACATAGTCATGCTTTTGGCACCTCCAACGGCGACCTGTGCGGCGAAATTTTGCATTTTCTTGACCCTTTCCAATTGGGCTTTATCGGTCGAACCCCAGACCCGTAAGCAGTAGTTCAGGACACCCAGAACCAGCGACTGTACCACCATGAATCGACAGTCTGGCTTAAATCTATCACTCACTCTGCTAAGATATAAGAGGATACCAGTTAGCTTTTTGTGTAGTGCATCATTCTCGCATTAAAAGTCCTGCCACAATCCATGAAAACTCCACAAAGGTTTTAAACTGTTTGACGGGACAAGTGTCACATTACTGAATTTTATGTTTGTGTTCTCCGGGATGAGAGAGATATAATGTCTTAATCCGAAGAAAATGACTTGATTTGCTTTCATTAAGTAATAGGCCTTTACTTTTGAAATAATGTTTTGCAGTTGTCGATATATTTTCGGCTCTTTTTATCATGTCATCGAAATTTTTCAAGTGTCCGGTCAGCAAAATCTGGGTGTCATCATTAGCATAGATAACAAGAAGACCATCCTGGATATATTGTGGCAGATCGTTGATACAGATCAAAAACAGCAATGGGCCCATAATCGACCCCTGGGGTACGCCGGAAGATATCTCCTCAGGAGAGGAGAGGATTGATCCAACACCAGCAGATTGGATGCGATTGCTCACATGATCTTCAAACCAAAAGGAGTCGACATTGACTTTAGCTAATTTGCTTGTTAGAATTTGGTGATGAACATTATCAAACGCTTTGGATAGATCAATTAATAACAGGAGCGATATTTTTTTTATTTTCATACATTTTATTGGTAACCTTAAGTGGCGCAGTTTTCGTTGAAAGATTGGGTCTAAAACCCTGTTGTACATTAGCTAGTAAGTGGTTTGATTCAAGGAAAGCCATTAGTTGAATGGCAATGATTTTCTCGAGCATTTTAGAGATGACAGGCAACAGAGTAATTGGTCTGCCATTTCCAACATTTTCAGGGTCTCCTCCACTTTCGTGAACGGCAACTACGTCAGGATGTTTCAAAGGGTCAGGATAGTTACCTGTAACAATTGAGGCGTTGACTATAACAAAAATGTAGAAAATTGTTTCCAAGGGCAGAGAGTCAATTAAAAGTGTTTCCGGGCTTCAGATAGATGTTTTATCACAAGAATCAGAGGGTCGATGTCAACTGGCTGAGGTCTGGATTTCTTTCTTGTAAATAAGGATACGGAGGGCTGGTCATAATGGAGTTGATTGGTACTGCAGATATTTTCCTGCTACCTGGCATACGTTTTCTTTCCTGTATTAGCAAATTATTTATTAAAATCATCTGCTCTCTTCTGAGGATCAGTGTCTACATTTTCAAGTGACCCAAGAGACTTTGTTTGCAGGTATTATTTCATAGATGAGATTCCATGTTCCTTCCCTTCATGTTACCCTTACATTTAGAGAATTCTTCCTTGTAATAGTCTTTCCTCTTATTAATCAACACTGTCTTGACGTTTTTCTTCTCCCTTTTGTAGTTATTGTCAATATTCAGGTCTTGTCTATTTTTTAGTTTAAATTCCTTTAGAATATTGCCTCTGAATCTCATTGCATCTTTAATTTCGGTGTCGATCCAAGGGGCAGGAGGGCTTGACACTGCTTCCGTAATAAAAGGAGCACTGACAGATGTCCAAACCATTCAGAAAAGTAGTGCTCAAGTATGAACCTGGTAGTGTACGTCATCAGTGAATAAAATTTTATTGAAGGAAGCAGTTATTCAAGAGGAATTCACAGAGGTCATTCTGGGAACAGTTCTTGAGACAACGAAATGTCTCAACAGTTGGAGGGCGCTTCTCTTTTCTGATATCAATAGTTGTTGTTCAATTTCATGATCATCAACTGAACAAGGCAAGACGTCAGAATGTGTAATGAAATGAGGTCTGTTGGTAATAATAAGACCCAAGAGAGTTGAGGAGGTAGTTGAAATACGAGTTGGTTTTGTTGCCAACTGACTCAAGCTCAGGGTTTGAATAATGTTTCCCATTCTATTATTTGGGGACAAAAGGTTGTCACTGAAATCGCCTAGAATTGGGAGAGGTTTGTTTCTCAAACTCATGGAGCCAAACACATCGGAAAGATAATCATAGCTCTCGTTGAGGGCATGGGGATGGCGGTATACACAGCCTATGATGATAAAGAAAGGAAATTTGCTATATTGAATTGTCATTCAAAGGTCCTTGGTGTGCCGCGGTTTCACGAGTTCAGGTGTCAGTAACTTCACCCTCAAATGGTGTCTTGCAAAGATACAAACTCCACTACCCCACCTCTCCCCCCATCACTACGGTAGATAGAGAACTCTGGGATTTCAATAAAGCTGGTGTGTATTTCAGGCCAAAGCCACGATTTGCTTATACACATGATATCAACCTTCCTATCATTTATCAAAAACTTCGATATCATCAAAGTCGATCTGTTGGAGTATCATGATAAGGAGGAAGTCATTGCTATTCTGCATTTTGACATAATCTTGTTTTGTGCCCATACTCCCTACACCTATCGCATCTAATCCTACGATTAAACTGGCATTGAAAAAGGACATGACCGAATTTACGGCAGTTATAACAAGGGTGACGACGTGATGGCTTCTCTGCTTCACCTGTCTGATTTGGCTCGCATTAACGACTGGTAGAACTAGTAGGTGAGTTTCCTCGCCATCCCTCGTTTGAGGACGAGCTGTGACGACCATGACGATCACCCTCAGAAAATTTGCTCCTTCTTCTTCTTCTTCTTCTTCTTCTTCCACTTCCATCTCGTTGTGCTGTAAAATGTCTTCGTGGATAATTTTGAAGTTTTGACGGTATTTTGGTGGCTCAAGTCCATACCTCTGAATCTGGGTGCCTTGCTTCCTTCCGTGTGTGTTTGGGAGTTTCTTTCGCTGTCAGCAACACCTTGCAAGTCTGCAGAGAATGGGACAATTGCTTCTTGACGCATAATAATGTCCCAGATGGCATGTCATTTGAAGAAAGGACATTACTTAGAGTTGATGTTCAGCAATCTGATGACCCCCAACCTGTTGAGAAAGCTTCCTTGACTCTCACCATTGACACACAGATACATCTGATCAATTTCACCTGTCCCAAGTCTAAACTGTAGATTTGTTTTAATCACTGAATACCCCATTATTTGCTCTCCAAGCTGCAAGTTGATTATTGAAGTTGTTTATCATTTCATGAAACTCTTGGACTCTGAGGACCTGTGCGAGTTCACATATGTGAGTGCTCATGTCCTCGTTCACCTGCTTCAGACTCGCAACAAGAGAACCAAGTCTATCGAAAATATCTTCTAACTGATTTTTCTCGTATATCTTGGAGACTGCAGTAAAGAATGCAGCACTTTGGGGCCCACTGAAGTTTTTCCAGAATCCAACACTTGATGATGAGGTCGATGTTTGCTTCCTTTATGGTTCAGACTGAGCATAGATTTTTCAAATCAGATGTCTGAACTACAGTAAGGTTAGTATCTCCCAAAAGTAGGGTTCCCTCAGATGGAAAACAAATACTGTAGGTCTGTGAAATGCCTGTGGTGCCTGATGATGAGCAGCTGTTTTCTGAAGGTGCTCCACCTTCCCCTCCAGCGATGAAAGGCCATCATTCGATTGATTGAGCAGCTTTTGGTAGTTCGATTTCTGGGTCTCGGATGTTCAGTTCCTCTCAAAGTTCCTGGACGTCCTTCGTAGCATCTCCTAACATTATTTCAGTGTTTGAATTGTTGCTTTCAGAATTGATCGTTCTAGAAGACTGGTGTTTTTCCATTATATCGATTCATTTTTCTTTTATAACCCAGACCTTTGCGATACCAGTCTCTTGACAATGCTTCTGTAACTTTGCTTTCCTATAGTCTGAGTGGAGAAACTCCCAAGTGGGACTGTTTAAAGACACGAGTTTCTTAGAAGACGACATTAGTGTGGGAATTCTGTTTGGAATCTGTAGTGTTTCAAAATTCTTCGTGCATCTTCTTTTGTAGAGCTATGTAAGTAATGACGTCAACAATACATCACAACACTATTATTGCGCATGCTCGGGAAAAAGGGAATTTGAAGCCAGGAGAAAACTTCCAGTTAAAATATGACTAAGTCTACAGAGTTAAAATAATAAGCAGCGCCAAACTCTCATTGCACATCACTTCACTAAGGTCAGAGAGATTTACGAATGTCAAAATGCTCTCTGGGAGGCACATCAATGCTCAAGATGTCAGGAGCGTTTTTGGTCCTGTATGTTACGAATATGACGTCTGAAGAGAGAGAGAATTCCACCTCCATCCCCGCAAAACTGATTTCCCTCCCATTTGTTTGAATGAGAAACCTTTTATCATTCCTTCTTTCCAACAAAGAGAGAGAGAGAGAGAGAGAGAGAGAGAGAGAGAGAGAGAGAGAGAGAGAGAGAGAGAGAGAGAGAGAGAGAGAGAGAGAGAGATTCTTCTAACATTCCACCCCTCCACCAAAACTTATTTCTCTCCCAACCATTTGAATGAGTACCTTTCTCCATAACTTCATTTCAACGGAGAGAGAGAGAGAGAGAGAGAGAGAGAGAGAGAGAGAGAGAGAGAGAGAGAGAGAGAGAGAGAGAGAGAGAGATGGAGAGAGAGAGAGAGAGAGAGTTACAAGGATTAGGATGTCTCAAAAGACTTTTTAGTCCAGCCGAGGAGACATCATGTGCTCACGTTATCTCTAGGAGCAGCTTTTACTGTTCATTTCACAGTGTTCTTCTAATGATTTTGTCTAGCTTTCTTTTAAACTCTTCCACACTGTTGCTGTTTACAACTTCTGGTGGCAGTTTAGTCCATGTGTCGCATATCTTGTATGTGAAGAAGTTCCCACAATGAGATGTGTTGTATCTCCCCAGTTGTAGTTTCCATCCATTATTTCTCGTCTGGTTTTCATTTAAATGTGAAGAGGTTACTGTCTACTTTTGTTATGCCTTTCAGTATTTTGAATGTTTCTATGAGCTGTCATCGCAATCGTCGTGTTTCTAAGCCATACATGTTCGGGCACTCTAGTCCATCATTTGGTAACCTATTTTGCCTGATGGATGGAATTAACTTTGTGGCTCTTGCTAGTTTCTTTGCCTTCTTTTCAGCTTTTATGCACAGTTTTGTAGATTTTAAGTCCTTGATAATAATGACTCTAAGGTCCTCTTCTTGTTCTACACTATTTACATCATCTTCCCAAGCATCATGTAGTTGGCATGAGGGTTGTTTGGTCCTATTTGTAACATTTCACATTTATCCAAATTAAATGGCATTTGGCATTTTTTTGACCACTCTCCTATTTCCCTTAGATCATTTCTTAAACCTTTCACTGTATCTGGTTCTGTTGCATTTACACCTAGTTTGGTGTCATCTGCAAATTTGGCTATCCTGCTAGTTAAGCCTACATCAATGTCATTAACGTAAATAAAAAACAAGAGTGGGCCAAGGACAGAATCCTGAGGAACACCCTTTGTCACATCTGCCCATTCTGATTCTTCACTTTTTATTATGACTCTCTGTTTTCTATTAGTTAGCCAGTCTTCAGACCAGTCTGCCATTTCTCCTAAAATTCCTAAAGCTCTAACTTTTATCATTAGTTTCTTGTGTGGAACTTTGTCAAAGGCCTTTTGGAAATCTAAGTAGAGTATGTCTATTGCTCTACGAGTGTCGTAAATACTAAGCATGATATGAAAAAACTCCAAGAGGTTTGATAGGCAAGATCTGTTTTGTCTGAAGCCATGTTGACTGTTTAACAACTGGTTGTTTCTATCAATGTGATCCACAATTTGATCTGCAATTATGGACTCAAAAATCTTACAAGGGACTGATGTTAGACAGATTGGTCTATAATTTCCTGGCCCTTCTCTTGGACCTTTTTTGTAAACTGGGCCACATTACCTAGTTTCCATCCTTTTGGTGCCTTTCGTTGTTCTGCAGTTTTTCTGTAGAGTTTATATAGGTGAGGAAATATCTCCTCTTTTAACTCTTTAATTTCTCTTGGATGAATCCCATCCGCGCCAGGAGATTTGAACTTGTTTAGTTTTTTTCTATTTTGTTTTTAATGACTTCTTCTGTAAATATTATTTTGTCAAACGGTTCTGCCCTTCATATTCAATAGCTGGTTCAGGGATTGAGGCAGTGTCTTTAGTTGTGAAATACTAGTAGAAAATTTATTCAGTAACTCTGCTTTTTTCAAGTCTGAGTTCACTAGGTTTCCTCTATCGTCTCTTAAAGGACCTATGCTATTTTTTATTGGCTTCCTGCTATTAACATGCACAAAGAATTCTTTTGGGCTTATCTTACAAATTGATGCAACTCTCTTATCCTCGTTTATCTTTGCATCTCTTACTAATTTGTCCACCATTCTACAGGTTTCTTTATGTCTGCTTGCTTCTTCTGGTGTTGGGTGTGGAGTCAATGATTTGTGCAATCTGTCTCTTTCTCTTATTTTACTTTTAATTTCTCTGTTGAACCACTTAGGCTAAGGGTGGCCGTTTGTTTTTATTTGCTTTAATGGTATACATCTGGAGCGTTTTTCTGTGTATTCTTCTAGAAAGGCTTCCCAGTAGTTACCATGTCTGTGTTCTTGTCGTACTCAAGATTTTTAACATACCCCTTTAGTTTTTTTAGGTCTCCTCAGCTGCAGTCTAATCTCTTTAGTATCTTCTTTTCTTTTTCATGGAGAATATTAATATAAAATGTAATAATTTTATGGTCACTTTTGCCTAGGTTTTCACCTACTGAAAGGTCAGACACTGGGTTATTTTCTGTGGATAAGATAATGTCTGATATGTTGTCTCCTCTAGTAGGTTTGTCAACCCATTGGTGGAGAAATTCATTTTTGACAAATTCTAAGTCTCTTTCCTTCTAAGTTTAATGTGGAGGTCATAGTGTCCCAGTGTACTGCTGCACTGAAATCTCCCATTATTATGCAGAGTTTGTTGTTTATTTCTTGTCCTATTAATGCACACAGCTCCTCGTCGGACATTTGTGGTCGGTGGGGAGCTCTGTACACTAGTATCAGAGTTAGCTTCTTCCCTAAACTGCTTATATTGATGCCAATTACTTCTTGGGTGGTTGTAATTTTACACTCTGTTGGGTTGAGGTGGTCCTTGACATATAACATAACGCCTCCACCTTTCTTATTGGGTCTATCTTTTTTGAACAATTTGTATCCTGCTATTTGGTACTCTCCTACAAAGTCTCTTGTTGCCTCTTGTCTCCATGTTCCCGTGATACCTATTATGTCTAATTCTTCACTTGCTATCAGTGCTTTGAGGAGATCTACTTTGTTCCGAATAGATTGTGCATTAAACTGCGCCACTCTGAGGGACTTTTCTATTTTCTCTTTTGTCCTCATTAGCTTCATTCATTTCCCTTATTTTCACTGTTTCCTGCAGTGCTGTCACTAACCGAATTCTGGGAGCTTTCCGGCTTCTTCCCTTGAGTGTTCAGTTCACCGAAGTGTTTCAAGAGGTTTTCGTTAAGAAGGTTTCCTAGTAATTTTGCTCCTTCCAAAGTCAAGTGAGTTCCATCTCTTTCAAATTGTTTTTTATTCCCTACAAATCTGTCCCAGAAATTTACGAAATTAACACCTTTTCTTGGCATATTCGCTCCAGTCTGTCATTGATTCCAATTGCCCTGCTGAGGGAGTAGTGGCTTACATTGGTTCTAGGCAGAAGTCCTACAAGAATTCCGTTGTGGGTTTTCTCATGGATGTTTTCTACAACATTCAGGTCGGCTACAAGACCTTCTGTCTGGCCAGTTCTTCCATCTTTTAGAAAGAAGTCGTTTCCTCCTCCCTGCATTATCTATGATTGCACTTTTTCTGCTTTGCACTTTGATTTTCTTCACTACCTCCGTTATCTTCTTTGCTCCTGCACCTGGGTAAGAATGAACTTTTCTCCTATTTTCATTTTTGGCCACAAAATATGACCCCTGATCTTTTACCAACGAGTCTCCAATTGAGGTTGTTTCCTCTTCTGATTCTGAGAGCACAGCAGATCTTATTAATGTGTTTATTCCTTTTGGGGGACAATTATGTTTTCTGGCTGCTATCACTCTTCTACCAACAGGTATCTTGAATTCATCATTTTTTTGCTTGTAAGCTTCTTTCTTTGTACCTAGTCTGGTGTTTGTTTCTGTTTCATTTCTGGTTCTGGTCTTAACTGATTGTGTTCTAATCTCCACTATACTCTTTCCTTTTCCTACTATGTCGTTGTTCATTTCCTGTTTCTCTCTCCTAAGGTCTCTCACTTCTCGTCTTAGGTCTCCAATTTCCTTTTCCATCCTGTCTTCTCTTCTTTTGCCTTCGAGTTTATCCTTTGTCAACTCCTTTAGTTCCTTTGATATTTCTTCCACTTCCCTCCTCAGCTTAGCTCTCTCCTGTTCTGGTTGACAGGAGAGACAGACACTGAGGCTACCTAGCTCTGAAGCACTTGCCTCTTTGTAGTCTGCGCATAACTTGTTTACATTGCATTTCGCACATGTGTTCTTCAGTTTTAACTTTTCTTTGGTCATCTCTGTTTGTGTCTTCGTTTCAATATTTCTATCTGAGCTTTAATTCGGTATTCTTTCTAATGTGACCAGTTGAAAAGGAAACAAATTGCTGGCTGAGTACTCACACAGTCGCTGCATCCACTTATCAATGGACAGTTCTCCATAACTCGTTGCCAGGATGTCTTTTTTCACTGCCACACTAACAGGCGGTCTCCCTATTGTTAGACGATCCCAAACTTGTCGCAGCTCCCAACTGAGAGAGAGAGAGAGAGAGAGAGAGAGAGAGAGAGAGAGAGAGAGAGAGAGAGAGAGAGAGAGAGAGAGAGAGAGAGAGAGAGAGAGAGATTCTTGCTGCATTCCACCACCACCACCCTCGAAACTGATTTCCCTCACAATTGTTTAGATGAGTAGCTTTTTCCATTCCTTCTTACCAGCAGAGAGAGAGAGAGAGAGAGAGAGAGAGAGAGAGAGAGAGAGAGAGAGAGAGAGAGAGAGAGAGAGAGAGAGATTTCCTTCATTCCACCCCACCTCCAAAACTGATTTCCCTCACAACTGTTTAATTGAGTGCCTGTTTCCTTAAATTACATTCAACAAAGAGAGAGAGAGAGAGAGAGAGAGAGAGAGAGAGAGAGAGAGAGAGAGAGAGAGAGAGAGAGAGAGAGAGAGATACTTCCTATATTCAGCACCTACCCCGAAAACTGAATTCTCTCCCAAAAGCTTGAATGAATACCTTTATCTATTTCTTCTTCCCAGTGGAGAGAAAGAGAGAGAGAGTTCCAGCAGTCCACACTCACCCCAAAAACTGGATTCCCTCCTAGCTGTTTGAATGAGTATTTTTTCCATCTCTTCTTTCCAACAAGGAGAGAGAGAGAGAGAGAGAGAGAGAGAGAGAGAGAGAGAGAGAGAGAGAGAGATTTCCTTCATTTCACCCCCACCCTATTATCTATGTTGGGTCAAATGATGGACACGTTACAAATTTTGTTTAGATCGGTCAAGTGGTTACAAGATAAGTTACAAAGGGAAGGGGAAAGGTGAATGGGGGAAGGAGAAAGGGGAAGGGGGTAGGGGTTGAAACCTCCCCTATTATCTAAGTTGGGTCAAATGATGGCCACATGCCAAATTTTTTCTAAATCTCTCAAGCTGTTACCACATAAGTCACAAAGTGAAGGGGAAAGGTGAATGGAGGAACGGGAAAGGTGGATGGGGGAAGGGGAAGGGGAAGGGGAAGGGGGAAAGGGTTTGAAACTTATCCTATTATCTAAATTGTGTGAAATGAGGGCCAGATGCCAAATATTGTCCAGATCGGTCAAGTGGTTACCATATGTCACAAAGGGAAGGGGAAAGGTGGATGAGGGAGGGGGAAGGTGGATGGGGCAAGGGGGAAGGGGAAGGGTGTAAGGGTTTGAAACCCTCCCTATTGCCTAAGCTGGGTGAAATGATTTCCACATGCCAAATTTTGTCTAGATCGGTCAAGCGGTTACCATATAAGTCACAAAGGGAAAGGGTAAGGTGCATGGGGAAGGGGAGAGGTGGTCGGGGAAGGGGTAAGGGTAAGGGTGTAAGGGTATGAAACTTACCCTATTATCTAAGTTGGGTGAAATGATGGTCACGTGCCAAATTTTGTCTAGATCGGTCAAGCGGTTACCATATATCACAAAGGGAAAGGGGAAGGGGGATGGGGTAAGGGAAAGGGAAAGAGGGATGGGGAAGGTGAAGGGGAAGGGGTTTGAAACCTATGCTATTATCTAGGTTTGGAGTCATTCCTACAAGGTATGGCAGCTGGGAGGGGGTTAAGGGCTTTGGAGGCCTGTGACAGGTGGAAAAGGGAAATATGGGCCATAAGCAGGTGGGCGGTGGACTGGGGCATGCGAGGACTTATATATATTATATATATATATATATATATATATATATATATATATATATATATATATATATATATATATATATATATATATATATCACGGCCAAGGAATGACCGACCTGATATGGGTGGCCCTAGGTGGCCATTTGAGAGGCCGAAAGGTGTTTTGGGCAATAAAGTGGCGCAAAGTTAGGAAATGACACTAATTCGGATTTTGGGCCGTCTGGATATTTGGGGCCAGGCCCTTAACCTAAACTAACCTAAGCAAAGTGTCGCTTCCTTCCCTTTCTCCAGTCTCCTCCATCCATCAATATGTTCCCTTCCTCAAATTCCTCAAATTCTCTCTGGTTCCTCCTCCTCTTATTGATCTCATCATGAGTAGTCAAGTTAAAGCTGATACTAAGGCCGGTGTCACACTATGCGGCGTCGCCGATACGGCGAAACCGCATGCGGTGTCGCACACGGTGATATTACACACAAACCAATGAGAGGTGTCACACTAGTGCGGCGCTGCCGTTTCCGCCGCACTGCGCCGCAGCATGCTGCGGCAGCGCCGGACCGCCGCAACGCCGCATCCGTCCTGTTTCCATGGGAAAACACACTCAGTTCTATGCACGTGGTCACACCAGACGGCTACGCCGCTTCCGGCGCTCCACTGAACCACTTGTTTTTACAAAGATGTTTGACGTTGATTTATTCATTCAATGCATTCGTGCAAGGCCATCACTTTGGGAAAGGGGTGATAAAGGATATTGTGATAAGCTAAAGACAGAAAGAAGAAGATCCAGACAAATCATTTTTAATATCCATTCTTCCTGATTACAAGCAACTTAATGATGACGAGAAAATAGGTTTCAGACTGCTGACTCTTCAATTCTTTCAAAGCATCCGACGAAAGAAATCACAGAACTTACAGCCAGGTCAATTACCTCAAGTACCCTATCTTTCATCTCATCAGTCCATAATGAATCCCTCTTATCATTTTCAAAGGTATCCTGCTTCTATGTCAAGCACTGATATGCAAGCACCATTACATGTACAGGGACCACTTCATATGCAGGCATCATTTCATCAAATGCAGGCACCAGCTCAAATGCATGGACCAGCTCACATGCAGGGACCAGCTCATATGCAAGCACCAGCCCATATGCAGGCACCAGCTCACATGCAGGCACCATCTCAGCTAATGCAGGCACCATCTCCTATGGAAGCAGCATCTCCTGCACAAGGATCCTCTATGCAATCACCAACTCCTGTCCATCATGGCACCATAGATACCCAATCCACGTCTTCACAGGACTTTCAGATGATTGACGCAGTGTCTCCTCAATCTCCTTACTAAACATCTACTTGCTTCGCTTATGAAATAGTTTTTTCAGAATTCAAGGAATATTTTATTTTTACATTTGAATCTTCTATTTGGATTTGAATTATTATAATATATTGTAGTTACTGTATTACATTACCATTTTTTCCAGTCTGAATAAATCATGTAATAATATTTATTTTTTTTTTACTCACCTTAGTGTAATTGTTAATCTTTCTTCTGGAGATATTGATCTTCGAAACTTTATATTTTAATTGTTAATCTTTCTTCTGGAGATATTGATCTTCGAAACTTTGTATTTTAATTGTTAATCTTTCTTCTGGAGATATTGATCTTCGAAAACTTTGTATTTTGCTTCGAGATATGAGGCCTCAGCACTTCCAGCAGTTCATCAAAATAAGCTTTAGACATTCGGTAATACTAAAAAAAACCTTTCATCATATTTTCGTATATTCTCATGAAACTTTTCTTGTTCTGCATTAGATGGGTGAATCCAGTGTTTACGACGAGTTGGCCTCTTTCAGTAAGCCCTCTGCTTCTAATGCACAAATAACATTCAATTTGGACAACATGATAGTTAGCCTATCTATGCTAGCTGCTGGGGATAGACTGAGCGACTTCGCCGCTTATGTGTGACAGGATGCAGGTGATGCGGAGGTGCCGCATACGGTTTCGCCGTAGCGGCGACGACGCATAGTGTGACACCGGCCTAACACTACTTCTCATATTATCATTATTAGTGATGTTTCTCTCATTCTGTTTTCTGATGTTAACTGCTCTTATTCTTTTCTCCTTCTCAGGTTGTCTCTTCTTCTTCTTGAAGTCTTCTGCAAGAGGAAACAAGGACGCACAAGCATAGACTCTCTCTCTCTCTCTCTCTCTCTCTCTCTCTCTCTCTCTCTCTCTCTCTCTCTCTCTCTCTCTCTCTGTCCTTTGGCCTCCCAGTGTTATTGAGGAAACATGGCTTCCTCCTCAGGATCAATTTCTTCTCCAGATACTCTTAAATCTTTGAGGCGCTACCATTTTGTGAGGCACTGGGGGAAGGAAGTGATTTATAAAATATACAACCTAAGCTTCCTCCAAGGACCAAAGAAGAGAATCCGAGAGATTCTCGAAGAGAACCAAGTTTTACTAAAACGAAAGAAAGGTCCTTTCAACCCCCAGGAAATCCAAAATCTCACAGATAAGCTTCCGGAAGATCTGGACATCACACTGATGAACAAAATCTGCCAGGCTCTCTGGGAAAAGGGGGTGAATGACCCTGGTGATGAAACCAGAGGATTAGTGAGAAAAATCAAAGATGAAAGGAACATTGTTAGCCATGAAAACCCTTATATGTCAGACACTGAATTGGAATGTAAACTGAGAGACTTTCAAGCACTGCTTGAGGAAACTCTTGAGAAAACCAAGTCTCTCTTTCCAAAACACAGTGCTGACATTGACCAGCTTAAATCAGAGATCCAAGTTGCTGTTCCAGAGCTCCTAAAAAAGATCCGTGAGAAATATGACCCCTCAGATCCTCGGGATGTACAAAGGCTCAAAGAAGAAGTAGAAGAGTTTAGGAGTGAGTTTTCTGACATGATACACAAATCCTCTGAAGCAGAACTCCTGTCTCTTAATGAAAGCCTCTGTCAGATTTTGCCCTACGACTGGCTCCCTGATCATTCTCTAACAGATCCAGGTAACATCATGGTCTCTTTACAAGTAGTGGATGATCAGGAGTTAAACAGAGGTCCCCATGGCAATAAAAATATCACTGTAAGTCAACAAGAAATCCTCAACAAAGACAAAATGGGAAAAGACTTTGAAGTTGTGATTATATCTGGTGATGCAGGTTCTGGAAAGACCACAATTCTTTGTTCATATGCAGAGGGATGGAGCAAGAAGACAACGGATATTCCAGAACTCTCTTCCTTCCCATTGTTACTTAATATGCAGTTCAGAAATCATGATCACGACAACTTTGATGACTACCTAAAGAGCTTGATTCCAGAAACTGTTGCTCGATTTCCTTTTGATCTTGTCAAATCGGTATTTCTAAGTTTAGAGTGTTTGGTCTTGTGTGATGGCTATGATGAGGCCAATGAGAAATCTAAAAAGCTTTTCTCTGAAATGCTATCACTTACTTCAAATAAGATGAAGTTTGTTGTCACAACACGTCCAGGGAATACCATGGGACTAACAGGTATTGTGAACAAAGCAAAACGTTCCAGAACCAATCTCAAAGTTTTAGGTCTTCAGAAACAGGACATGAAATTGCTCACGGAAAAGCTCATCGGCCACCTGGTGAAAGGTGATATCACCCAACAGGGGCAAATGAAAAAAGAGCTGCTTCAGAAAAATAGAAGCAATGGACACTGGCACAAGTGACATCCTGCAAACACCACTGTATTTTAACCTGTTCATCCTCCTTTACATTGAATGTCCAGAGTTAAGGGATGAAATGAGCACCAGGACATCAGTCTACTTACAGCTGAGAAAGCACAAGGTCAAGAGAATCTCTGACAAGACAGGAATCTCTGAAGAATCACTGGAGGAGGAATTTGGTGCACTGTACAGAAAATGGTCTCTGAAGCATTACATTGAGAAGAAATATGAATGGTCTGAGGCAGATGTTAGAACCTTTAAAAGGGAGATTAGTTCTCGAGAGGTGCTTCAGAACTTTGATGCCATCATGTCATCCTATTTCTCCATAAAGAAAACAAAGAAGCAACTGGAGATCTTAAATGTATACTGCCACAGACACAGAAGTGAGCAGGAGTTTGCAGCTGGAGGCAGCATCTGCGATGACATCATCACATCAGTTGGAAGGAGGCCACAAGGAGGAGGAAAGATTGTTCGAGCTGTTCTGCGCTCAAGAGGATTATGGGATGGAAGAAATATAAATCAGTTATTTGGGAAATTCAACGCAGTCATTTCCTTCATACCAGGAATCCTTTACGGAACTGAGAGAGATGTGTTGTATGATACAATAGAGGAGATTCATGAACTCTATGTATCATACACCCTCTCTCCTCCTCCTCTTGGTGGCCAGGATCCTCTTTTGGAGCCGTCCATTGAGACTAGAGTGGACAAAAAGGTTCTGGAATCACTTGTGTCACAGATGGAGAGAGAAACTTCTCTGAAGAACAGAGTAAAATTCAAACAACCCAAGAGTCTTTATGTCCTTCCGTTCTTACTGCCTAAACTGAAGCCCAAAGAGATTGAACTGCAGTTTACATCTTTAGAAGTAGCAAAAGGTATTTTCGCCATTCAGTGAAGCATTAAAAGCTGCTTCTCAGGCGAATGTTCGCCGGAAGATTTCTATCGGGATTGCTCTAAGGGACCAGTCACAGCTTTCAGGAGGAGAGATTTTGCCTCCAGTGGATTATTTAAGTAAGTAGGAATTTCTTCTTCTTCTTCAACCTTTTCTCCCCTAATTATAAAGTGCTAAAGCCTTCAGCCATCACTCAAACTACTCTAGCTTTTTAGTTTTTCTCTTCTTCTTCTTCTTCGTCTTCTTTGGTAATGACCTCCTCATGAGATATTTATGTAGAGCAACTTTGAAGAAGAAGAAGAAGAAGAATAAGAAGGAGAAGAAGAAGAAAGGAAAGTATCAATGTCACTGAACTGCTTGTTTGTTTTTAATAGAGATTTTAAAGAGTTTGTAAATACATTAGCATGTTTGATTTTTTCTCTGCCTCACTATATATATATATATATATATATATATATATATATATATATATATATATATATATATATATATATATATATATATATATATATATATATATATATATATCACATTACCACAGGTGAAAAATAAGAGACGGGGTGTAGGTCCTGACCGGTTTCGACTTTATTTCCAAGCCATTGACGAAGGACTGATACAGAGTATAAGGAGTCACAAATATATATACTACAGGAACAGTACTGACGAACATACACAACATTAGAGACTACGTATCCAGCCACTGGCCAGTGTCGAGGTACGAGTGGCCTTCAAAACTCATTTGGCTAAAGATCACAATATACTCTCAGGGGACAATACTGATAAACATACCACCATAGGCGACCTCAGATCCACACCTGACAGGTGTCAGGGAGGCGGAGTTTGGAAACTCATTAGCACTACTGCCCCTGTACTGTGTTTACAAACATGTTAATCCTATATTCATACATCTCTACTGCCTGCCTTAAAATTTAAACAATTTACAAATTTTTTTATATTAAACGATCAAGTTTATACATCCCTTGACTGATATTCATATTATGGTAGTAACTTTCTTTTATAAAGCTAGATTCAATGATATTCCTTTCCAGTGCATTATTAGAATATACAATCCTCTTTTGCCCCATCCCAGTTCATTAGCATGATTGCTCTCACTAACATGTACAAAAATACCACTGCTCCCCTGTGCATATCTCACACATTTCTTATGCTGTTCAATTCTTTTTTCCAGTGCTTTCCCCGTTTGGCCAATATAAGTTGTCACAAGACTTACATGGAATTTTATATACACACCCTTTAGTATTGTCAGGGGAGTTCTTGATAAGTACATTCTAATAATGCACTGGAAAGGAATATCATTGAATCTAGCTTTATAAAAGAAAGTTACAACCATAATATGAATATCAGTCAAGGGATGTATAAACTTCATCCTTTAATATCAAAAGAAATTTGTAAGTTGTTTAAATTTTAAGGCAGGCAGTAGAGATGTATGAATATAGGATTATCATATTTGTAAACACAGTACAGGGGCAGTAGTGCTAATGCGTTTCCAAACTCCGCCTCCCTGACACCTGTCAGGTGTGGATCTGAGGTCGTCTATGGTGGTATGTTTATCAGTATTGTCCCATGAGAGTATATTGTGATTTATAGCCAAATGAGTTTTGAAGGCCACTCCTACCTCGACACCGGCCAGTGGGTGGATACATACTCTCTAACTGTTGTGTATGTTCGTCAGTACTGTTCCTGTAGAGTATATATATTTGTGACTTCTTATACTCTCTATCAGTCCTTCGTCAATGGCTTGGAAATAAAGTCGAAACCGGTCAGGACCTACACCCTGTCTCTTATTTTTCACCTGGGGTAATGTGTGATAAATGAATCACGTACAAAAGTGATAATATATATATATATATATATATATATATATATATATATATATATATATATATATATATATATATATATATATATATATATATATATATATAATTATTTAATAACAATCAAAACGGCAACAGTTTAGTTATGCTGCTTTTCTTCTATATAGTCAGTCATTATTATTATTATTATTATTATTATTATTATTATTATTATTATTATTATTATTATTATTATTATAATTATTATTATTATTATTATTTTCTGTTGTTGTAGATAATATAATAATAATAATAATAATATCTCTAAAATTCCTCCCATTTGTTTCATCCCACAGATTTGGAGATTCTGGATGAAGAAGAATGCGAAGACTTGGAGAGCCTTCGTCCCTCTTCTTTCTTGACTTCTTCAGCAAAGGAACTGAGATTAAGATACTTCATGTCTGATGCTCCAGAGGATCGTGCTGTCCAAGTCATAAATAGGACGTTTCCCACAAGCAGGGAAGAAGGAGGAACCACTGATTTACTGATTCACTTCAGGGGAGGTGAGTATCAGTATTATCCAAAGTCAACCCTCATTCAAGAAACTGTTCCTGTTCCTGTTCCTTTTCCTCTTCTTCTCTCCTCCTCCTCGTCCTCGTCGTCGTCGTCGTCGTCGTCCTCCTCCTCCTCCTCCTTTATGAATAGAATTAAAAGAAAAAGAAGCAAGAGTAGCAGGAGGAGAAGAAGAAGAAGAAGAAGCAGAGGACAGGAAAATGAAGACTTTCAATACATAATAGTAATGGGAATAATGAGAGTATTGAAACCCTTCACTACACTTTATGCTATTTCTGTTTTCACCTCCTCCTCCTCCTCCTCTTCCTCTCCTCCCCCATTCCCCTCTCCTGCCCTCCCACTCCCCCCTTCCCCACACCCGCCGATTACTGGTTCTCTCTCGTGATTCGAGAATTTCCAACTGGGAATTTCAAATTCTCGTGATTCGAGAAAGTCCAACTTCTGGAATTTCCAATTCTCGGGAATTTCAAATTCTCGTAATTCGAGAATTTCCAATTCTCAGGATTTTCGAATTCTCGTGATTCGAGAATTTCCAATTCTCGGGAATTTCAAATTCTCGTGATTAGAGAATTTCAAATTCACTGGAATTTCAAATTATTGTGATTCGAGAATTTCCAATTCTCGGGAATTTCAAATTCTCGTGATTCGAGAATTTCCAATTCTCGGGAATTTCAATTTCTCGTGACACGAGAATTTCCAAATCTCGTGATCTGAGAATTTCCAATTCTCGGGAATTTCCAATTCTCGTGATTCGAGAAATTCCAGTGCTGGCGAATTTCAGATTTTAGTGATTCGAGAATTTAGAGTTCTCAGGAATTTCCAATTCTCGAGAATTTCCAATTCTCGGTAATCTCCAGTTCTCGTCATTCGAGAATTTCCAGTTCTCGGGAATTATTCTCTGGAATTTAAAATTCTCGTGATTCGATAATTTCCAATTCTCGGGAATTTCAAATTATCGTGATTCGAGAATTTCCATTTCTCTGGAATTTCAAATTCTCGTGATTCGAGAAGTTCAAATTCTCGGGGGCCGAGAATTTTCAGTTCTCGGGCATTTCAAATTCTCATGATTCAAGAATTTCCAATTCTCGTGATTCAAGAATTTCCAATTCTCGGGGATTTCAAATTCTCGTGATCCGAAAATGTCCAATTCTCGGTAACTTCCAATTCTCGTGATTCAAGAATTTCCAATTCTCGTGATTCAGAATTTCCAATTCTCGTGATTCAAGAACTTCAAATTCTCGTGGTTCAAGAATTTCCAGTTCTCGTGGTTCAAGAATTTCTAATTCTCATTAAATTCAAATTCCTGACTGACCTTAACTTTGACCGTAAACTTAACTTTAACTTTTGGTCTTTAGAGACCAGTTTCGGTGGGGGGCGGGGACTAAATGCCCGTCCCTCTATGCCCAGGATTCAAAGTCCCTCCGGCCAATGTCCCTTTTCCTAATTTCGGCCCTTTGGAACGAACTGCAACCAATTTGAGCCAATTTCCTTCAATTTTCGACGATTCTTACCAATTTTTCGCTAATCTTGACCAGTTTTTAACAATTTTTACCAATTTAGGAAGATTTTGACCAATTTTGGGCCAATCTTGACCAGTTTCGAGCAATTTTTGGGTAATTTTTGACTGTTTTGACCCACATCTGGCTGAAAGAAAAGTAGCACCGTCACTGAATTTCCTGTTTCTTTTGACAATAAAGTTATGTCTCAATACATCAGCATGTGTCTCTTTCTCTCTGCCTCTCTATATGTACATCTTAGACAATATTTAATATTATATATATAAATATATGTGCGTGTGAGTGTGAGTGAGTGTTGAGGAGGAGTGAGTGAGAGCAGGTCCAGTACAGAAGGTGTTAATATCCAGCCATTCTTGTCTTTCCTCAGATCGACATAGAGACTTAAAGCTTCTACTCCAGTCGCTGACTCTTCCGCCTTTGAGGAAAATAACTTTTCTGACGTCTGCTTTTGAGATGCCTGATGATGTTGAAGACTTGAAGACGCTCTGCAGGGAGAGAGGAATCCAGGTATTATGTCTTGGGCCCCGTACGTTTAGTGTTATGGAGAATAACGACAGTGAAAAAGAAGAAGAAAAAGAAGAGGAAGAAACAGATGATGAAGAAGAAAAGAAGAGAAAAAGAGAAGAAGAAGAAGAAGAAGAGGACGAGAGGGAGAAGAAGAGAAGAAGGAGAGAAGAAGGGGAAGAAGGCTCCACCTCCAGGGAGAGAGAAGTTACACAGTGAAGACTTGAAGAAGACGCATCGCAGGAAGGAAGAAAGGAAGGAAGGAGCAACCTGCCTCCTGCTGCTGCTGCTGTTTCTCTTGAAAGGCTTTTGGCGAATTTC
This sequence comes from Macrobrachium rosenbergii, assembly GCA_039081455.1. Lineage (NCBI taxonomy): Eukaryota > Metazoa > Arthropoda > Malacostraca > Decapoda > Palaemonidae > Macrobrachium > Macrobrachium rosenbergii. Next base: position 941,862 of record JANJGK010000018.1, read on the forward strand.
GTCCCGGGTCTCTTTTGCTCCTTTACTTCCTTTATTCTTTGTTTACAGAGAGAGAGAGAGAGAGAGAGAGAGAGAGAGAGAGAGAGAGAGAGAGAGAGAGAGAGAGAGAGAGAGTACGGTCAATATGAAGACCTGTATTTATCATGCCAATGGAAAGCCCACAGCGGCTCATCGACAGCAAGTCTATCCTTCGCTGAATCTCTCTCTCTCTCTCTCTCTCTCTCTCTCTCTCTCTCACTCTCTCTCTCTCTCTCTCTCTCTCTCTCTCTCTCTCTCAGGGTGGCTTCACGGGAAAAATGAGTGATTATGCACTGCCTCATTCACACTCCCACTGCTGAATCAGGGAGGAGGAGGAAGAGGAAGAAGACTTCCATATTACAAGTCACTGAATATACCTTTATATACCCTTCCATTTCAACACCTCCCCCTCCGCCATCCCCCTCCCTAGTACTTTCTAGGCCTTCCCCCCTTTCTCCCTTAGTCTCCCATTCTTCCCACACGACCAAACCACCTGAAAGAAGCACTCTGCTCCATTTTTTCTGCTCTACTGTACTGCTGTCACTGAAAGGAAAGGAAAGGAAAGGAAAGGAAAGGAAATGCTTCTCTCCCTCTGATGTGTCAAAGTGTTGATTTAAAATGAATGGATAAATAATTAAGATAAATACCTTATTCAAATGTTTAATTGTATTAATATTAAGGCCATATATTCTACAGGGATCTTTCCTAACATAAATAGAGAACAGTTCCTCCATAATTCAAGTTATGTTGTTCTATATATATGCACTGTCATGTTTGCTTATCAGTAAGGATCACCTTTAAGAGTTTGAGGCCCATATATATATATATATATATATATATATATATATATATATATATATATATATATATATATATATACATATATATATATATATATATATATATATATATATATATATATATATATACACACATATATGTGTGTGTGTGTGTCCTGGATGATCAAATAACCCCACATAATAAAAATAAGTTTAGTCCCAGACTCAAAATATGAAGTCAGACAGATAAGGCTTGTAGGTCCAGTGATGTCTCTCTTGGTGTTCTGAAATTGCTCCTAATACAGAGGATATATATAATATTCACTCTTGCTGCATTCTCGCATGCCAATTTTATGTCTTCTTCGTCACATCCTAGTTTGTGGCCCATTGCCAAAATCTTGTTGTTGGCCAATCTGCCAGGTATTGGGGACATTTTCAGATCATCGTCATGTGTCAGAACAGTGTCAAATAATCCTCTGAATTCTGTCTACATACAGATGAGGAAATGACTAAGAACTGCTGGATATTTTTATCATTTGTTTGTTTGTTTGTTTTTGTTCTCTGGAATATAATAATTATGTCTATTAGCTTCCTTTGCGTTGTTTTGCAGAGGAAGAAAGTACAGTAGTGGTCATTCATGAAGATTCTGCTGAAATGTTTATACACTAAGGCTTCTTCTTTATTTAGCTGCATTTCAAGTTCCACTTGTAAAAGTGACAGTGTTGAAAATGTTATACAACATGATGTTTTTCTTATTGTTCTGCTCTGACATGTTTTTATGACTCTTGAAATTTATTTGTTTATCTTTTATGTCCTTTTCTTGGACTATATTTCAGATCCTGTTGCATTTTTATAACTATAATATTGCAGTCGATAGACTTACCTATATATCTGCTCATCTATCTATCTATATACAAATACTGAAATTCCAAGGATGCTTTTGTCATAGTTTGGTGATTGATTGAGCTTTGCAAATAAACTGAATGCTTACATTGTGTGTTTTATTAGCCATGTTATGCATAGATAATTAAGTAGTTTTGGTAACAAGGTTTCATACTGGAAATGGAAAACCATTTGATTTTTTAGAATAAAAATATAATATCAACTTTATCATAATCTTTTGTGATCTGCGTTTTGGTAAAGCTTCAGATGCATACAACTTATGATACTGAATGTAAACTTACACCAACTGTATCTACAAACGTGGAATACGAAAAATGCTGCAGAAGAAAGGCATTCAAAATAATTCAAAGATTAATTCAACAGAACCACAAATAGGAGTCGATGAGAATTGCAATCAAAAGGCAAAGTCAGTCAGTCAGTCAAAAGATTCAACTTGCAGAAAGTTTGATCAACTTGTCAAGAGAACAAGTATACTAACCAAATTATTCCATGATAAAAATGCAGTAGTGAGTGAGGGAGTCAGTGAGTGAGTGAGTCAGACTGTTGACCCTCCAAAAGCACAATTGAAGTAGAATAGGCAATCAATCAATGAATACTGTGGAAGTGGAAATGTGTTTTGAATCTCAGAAGACAGAAAGCTCTTCAGTTTCTTCAGATGAGATCATCTGAATGATGGAATGAATGGAAGTCTCTATGAACACGTTACCAGAAACTTTGAAATATCAGAGAGAGAGAGAGAGAGAGAGAGAGAGAGAGAGAGAGAGAGAGAGAGAGAGAGAGAGAGAGAGAGAGAGAGAGAGAGAGAGAGAGAGAGAGCTTTATATTTTATTAAGAGGAAGGGAAACCAATAACATATCGATGGCAAGAGGAGAAATGAAAACTTGAGGAGATGAAATAAGAGAAAGACTTTCATGTCTAATGGAACCTGGATAATAATTATAGGTAGAATTATATTTTTGTCTTCCTCCACCACCTTTGGGGAGAGAGAGAGAGAGAGAGAGAGAGAGAGAGAGGGAGAGAGAGAGAGAGAGAGAGAGAGAGAGAGAGAGAGAGAGAGAGAGAGACTGTCTGGGACTTTCTCCTCAGCAGATTCCAATAAATAAAGTCCATGTATGACCTTTCCATACATTTGAACAAAGGCAACAAGGGTAAAGTCTTTGAAAAGGTAGGAGGAGGAGGAGGAGGAGGAGGAGGCCTATTATTAAAGCAAAGAACTTTTTGAGACATAACTGGAAAAATCATGAAAAAGTCACCAAGCACTGGAGTTATATACAACTCAGATTCAGTTGTAAAAATGGGAAGAACTGGAAGGAACTGATCAAAGGCACAGAAAACAATCAAACAAATCAGAAGTAGGAGGAGGAGGAGGAGGAGGAGAGATCTGTTCCAGAGCCAAACACCTACTGCTGCTGTTGCTACTACTTTAGGCCAGTGACAGGAAGGAAGGAAGGAAGGAGGAGGTCCAGTGTCGTACCAGATGTGTTTTGAGCAGACGACAAATCCAGAGGAGCTCTTCTGGTAAGTTTTACAGCCACACATTTCTTCTTTGTTTCTTGTTTTGTAGAATATATATATATATATATAATATATATATATATATATTATATATATATATATATATATATATATATATATATATATATATATATATATATATATATATATATATATATATATATATATATATATAATATATATATATATATATATATATATATATATATATATATATATATATATATATATATATATATATATATATATATATATATATATACTCCAACACCAGAGCTGCAGCTCTCGAAATCATACTCGTAGGCGTCCAGGGAGAGGCACTCAATACGTTTGACAGTTTATTGCTAATGCCGACGTTTCACAACTACATTGTTGCATTTTCAAGGTTGAAATACAGCAAGTTGACTCTCAATAATTATTCATAAAAACATTTCTTATAACAACCAGTTAAAAGCACTACAGTATTATCTCATTTAAAATGTTAATTCTTTTAAAGAAATATCAGGGACACCTTGTTTCAATAGTTTTGCTATAGCTCCCGTCTGGTAGGTCCTTCTTTTAGTTTCATGGTGTGTCTGATATTTTTAAAGAATTAACGATTCCAATTCATTTATCACTTATATAAATTCCCCTTCGGCGACAATTCTCCAACGGAGATATACCGAGGTAGCGTGAATTTCGATATTAAGCGACATTTGTAGCTTCATGATTGTATATAAATCACGGTGTGATAAAAATTTCATAATAAGAGCTGCGTGTTCCAAACGTACCAATGAACTGTCATGGCGGAGGTGGGTCATTGTCGAGGCTAGTACATTTCCCCGCTCACGACAGGTAAAAGCAGTACGACATCTCGGCAAAAGACTTATACCTCTCTTGATGGCTCTATGGTTTACGTCAACTGGAGTCGCTGAATAGGCTTTCGTCGCGGGTTCGTGTCCCCACGATTCCAATTCATTTATCACTTATATAAATTCCCCTTCGGCGACAATTCTCCAACTAGTGCAGCAGATAATTGCATATTTCATAAGAATCGTTCAGATAGTGAAACAAGCATGAAATTTTGCACAAGTGCTCTTTAAAGTTCCCTCTATCAGAAAAGGGCGCTGGCCACGCAAAAAATTTAATATGGCGGCCAAATTCCAAGATGGCGGGCAGTATCGACAGATTTTGGCTAATTTTTCACTAGAATGGCATGTATTTGCTTCTAGCAATATGGTAAAGCTCTTCCATACTATTTCTTGTGAATATTATGTTTCTGTAGCTTCCCAGTACAGTTTACCTTTAAATATGGGGGCTATATGGCTGCCAAGAAAAGGTAGAAACAATAATTATAATGAGAAATAATGCCCGTTCAACAATTATCGTTTTAAGCATGGATCTTGGTTTCTGTGGTTTTAGATCCTAATGAGGCCATCTCTTTCGAATAACTCATCAATTTTGAAGGAAAATTAATAAATGTAAAAGAGTGTATGTCTGCACACAACCAGGGCACACTGGTGACATCACTGCTGTGTAACTCAGCATGGGGTTCAGTGCCAGCTAATCCAGCTTTACTAATCCTGTAGTCTTAGACTAGTAGTTGTAGTATAGTTTAGTTTAGTGTCCCAAATGGTTTCTAACAGCCCCAGACCAGCTATAGTTAGATAGCCGCACCTGAATAGACAGGATGTGCCAGCGCGGGAGAGCCGAGCCAAGGGTATGGGGGCTGTACATGATGGTTCATGTACTTACCCGGATGGTGTACAGATCACACGGGACTTAAATGGCACTGGATGAATGATCGGGCTAGGTGTAGGGAGACCGAACCTAGTTGAATCCCATACAGGAATGTGTGCTTTGTTTAAGGTGGTAAAAGGATAACCCCTCGGCCTTAATCAAAAGTGAAATCATGGCAGAATGTGATGCCAATCCAATATTGAGCAGTAGAAAAACAAACTGGAGTTTGTGTTGTCTTTGTCAGAAGGACAAAAGAGGTGAGCACTTGACATCACCTCCAAGTCATCATGTCCTAGACCATGATGGGTACACAATGCTGGCAAGGAACATTCCCATGTTCAGTGAAATTAATGAAATGCCACTGATAATGGATCCAGCAAGGCTGGATGAAGGTGATGGCATAGAGGCCACTCTCAGGAAAAATGCAGCAAAATACCATGTGAACTGTCGCTTGTTGTTTAACAACACTAAACTGGACCGTGCAAGAAAGCGACAATCCAATGACCAGACCAGCAACACTGAGACTAGTCGTGCAAAACTGCGCCGAACCAGTCATGACAATGAAGTTTGCATTTTCTGTGAGAAAGTGGCACCTGCATCTGATCTCAGACAGGCTAGTACTAAGGGCCTTGACTTGAAATTGCGTGAATGTGCAGAGATACTTAGTGATGGCAAGCTCCTTGCTAAGTTGACTGGTGGGGATGTCATTGCACAGGAGTTTAAGTATCACCATGCCTGTCTTTGTGCCCTCTACAACAGAAAAAGGTCCTACCTGAGGAGCCTTGAGAAAGACCAAGGTAGCACTGAGTCAGAATCAGATGTGTATCCACTAGTTCTGTCAGAACTGATGACATACATTGTTGAAAACAACCTTTGTTCAGATGATCCAGTCACATTTCGGCTGGCAGATATTTGCCACCTCTACCAACAACGTCTGGAACAATTAGGTGTAGAGTCACCAAGTGTAAATTCCACGAGACTCAAAGACAAACTTCTGGCAGAAATTCCAGAACTTGAGGCTCATAAATCTGGCAGAGATGTATTACTTGCATTTCAAAAGGATGTGGGAAAAGCACTTACTCAATCATCTGATCTTTCAGAGGCAGTTATCATTGCTAAAGCAGCAAATATTCTCAGAAAGTCTATACTTGATCATCAGTCACGGTTTGATGGCACATTTTCTGAGGCTTGTGTACGAAATTCTGTGCCTCCTCTCCTGCTCCAGTTTGTAGGGATGGTTGAGCATGGGGCTGACATCAAGTCACAGTTACGATTTGGAGCATCAAAGTCAGACCAGGCCATTGCACAGCTCATGCAGTTCAACTGCTACTCCCGATACAAAGAGGGAGCAACAACTCATAGACACTCCAAAGACAGAGAAACACCATTCCCAGTCTACATGGGACTCTCAGTCTATGCCAAAACCAGGAAGAGAAACCTGGTTGAAATGCTACATCAGTATGGCCTCAGTATCTCTTATGACAGAGTACTGGAGGTCTCTGCACAGTTAGGAGATGCCACAGTTAGCAAATATGTGGAGGAGGGTGTGGTCTGTCCCCCAGTACTGCGAAAAGGGTTGTTCACCACTGCAGTGATGGACAACATCGACCACAACCCATCTGCAACTACTGCCACTACCTCCTTCCATGGAACTAGCATCTCCATATTTCAGCACCCCACCAAGGAGAACACTGGACAGGAAAGACAGCAACTAAAGTTTGCACCTGAGAAAGTGAGGTCGGTGCCTGAATTGCCGGACACATTCACAAACATCTCACCAGCTTCCTTTCAAACAAAGAACCCTGTGCCACCAAACACTGCAATACCAAAGCCACCCACAGATATCTTGGGGCCACAGCTTGCACTGGAGTATCAGTGGCTAGACAAGGTCATAGTCACCCAGGAAATAGATGATGCAGTGAATCTGACGTGGTCAGCTCATCACGCTTCAATGAAGAGAAGCCCAGAATTTGAAGTAACCATAACTTCATTGCTTCCTCTCCTGCGTGATCAGGCTCATTCTGTTGCTGCGATCAAACACGTGATGCAGAAAGTGCAGGATGTCACTGATTTTCTGAACCCTGGCCAGATACCCATAATCACAGCTGATCAGCCAATCTATGCCGTAGCAAAGCAGGTGCAGTGGCAGTGGCCTGATCAGTATGGCGAAGACAAGTATCTGGTAATGTTTGGTGGTCTGCACATTGAGATGGCAGCAATGACATCTCTTGGTACTCTTCTTCATGGCAGTGGTTGGACAGGAGCTCTGGTGGAGGCAGGAGTTGCTTCATCTGGAACTGCAGAATCCTTCCTGTCAGCTGCAAGTGTAACCAGGACACGGCAGATGCACCAGGTTACAGCCTCTAGTTTGTACAAACTCCTGAGGACAGCATACACTGACTACTGTGCTGAGAAAGCAAACAACAATGAGCAGGCATTAGAGTTTGAGGAGTGGTGTGACCTTCGAAGACAGCAGAGTCCACAGTTCCACTTCTGGCACATGGTGTTGTCTATGGAACTTGTGATATTCCTACTGATCAGGTCCTTCCGTGAGGCCAATTTTGTCCTCTACTGCCAGGCATTGCATGAGCTGATACCCTACTTCTTTTCCAACAATAATACAAACTATGCTCGTTGGCTGCCTATTCACCTCAGGGACATGCTTACCCTAGAGAGTTCACACCCAGAGTTGCACAAGGAGTTCAAGGCTGGCAACTTTGTTGTGCTCAAGACCAGTCGCCAGTTCTCAGCAATGGCTCTTGACCAAGCTCATGAGCAGACCAATGCCTTTATAAAGGCTGATGGCGGAGCCATTGGGCTGACTGAAGATCCGTCAGCACTCAGAAGATGGATGGTGGCTGGCCCAGAGATCATCCGCTTGGTGTCTGCATACGAAACAGAGGTTCAAAGTAAGGAGTCTAATGAGCAGACAACACACCATGAACAAACACCTCATGCGCAGAAGACATTCTTGGAGAGAGTCAGCAAGCTGTCATTGGCTTTGCAACACTTGGGAAGTCCTTTTCAGGAAGAGAGCCAGGATCTGTATTCCATTGACAACAAAGACATTGCCCACCCCAGCTCAGCAGAACTTCTACAGACACACCTTGACAGAGGCCGCACTAAATTTCAGAAGTTTTCAGACTCTTTGGCAAACAATGCAGTCTCCTTCTATGAGCCGATAAAGAGGAACAGAACTGACTTCTTCAGGCAAGAAGCTGCTCCTGTAGAACAGTCAAAGCAGAAACTTCTGAAGGAGGATTGCCAGCTTTTCTCAAAGCTATTTATATCCTGTCAGAGCCGTGAATGTGATCTGCAGGAATTCTTCCAGCACGAGAATCAAACATTCCCAGCTTCCCTTAGTGAGGGTGGTAGGCTGTACACATGTCAGAAGTCTCAGCTGACCTCGGTCCTGGAGAGTCATGTTACACTAGAAGACAAAGAACCAAAGACTGATGTCCTCATTGTAGATGGATCAGCTTTGGTCCATGCCTTGCCACCAAAGAAAGGAAAGACCTTTGAGGGCTATGCACTTTGCGACTTCTTGCCTGTGATACAATCCTATAGCAGCAAGTACACATCATCACATCTTGTATTTGATGTATACAATACATCCAGCCTCAAAGCTGAGACCAGGCTCCAACGTGGTCAAGGAGGAAGGCGCAAGGTGACAGACAAGAACACAATTCCATCCAACTGGCGCAATTTCCTAAGACACGATGCCAACAAGACAGAGTTGTTCCAGTTCCTGGCAGACAAAGTTGCCCAGATGTCTGCCACAAATGTTGTCATTGCCACGAAAGGGTCTGCTGTCCTCAGCACTCATGAGGCTAGTCTTCAGGGACTGGAAAAGTGCTCTCATGAGGAAGCTGACACCTGCATCTTTCTCCATGCCAAATATGCCACAGAACATGGAGCCAAGACCATCACGGTTAAAGCAAATGACACAGATGTTCTTGTCGTTGCAGTCAGTGCTTTCTCCACTCTCCACAATCTAGGGCTAGAGAAGCTATGGGTGGCATTTGGCCAAGGCCAGAGCCTGCGCTGGATTGCTGTGCATGACCTGTGCAACTCTCTGGGCCAGGAGAAGGAAATGGCATGCTCTTCTTCCATGCGTTCACAGGCTGTGATACAGTGTCAGCCTTCCGGAGCAAGGGCGAGAAGACCGCCTGGCAGACATGGAACATCTTTCCAGAGGCCTCCACTGTGTTCTCCAAACTGAGTCACTACCCTCTCAGAGTGGAAGAGAGTGACCTGAAGGTCCTGGAGAGGTTTGTCATACTTATGTATGAAAGATCCAGCACTGCTGGCACTGTGGATGAGGCTAGACTTGATATGTTTGCCAGAAAACAAAGGGCATATGAGGCCATTCCACCAACCAGGGGAGCTCTCCTCCAACACACCAAGCGTGCTGCGTACCAGGCTGGTTGTGTGTGGGGGCAGGCCACCCAGTGTCAGCCACAGCCAGAGAACCCTGCTGAGTGGGGATGGCAAAAGTCTGGTGAAGCATGGCAAGTCCTCTGGACAACCAACTCGCCCTTAGCCAAGAGTTGCCAACAGCTTACCAAATGTGGATGCAAAGCAGGCTGTCGGGAAAGGTGCAAGTGCTACAAGCTGGGTCTTCCCTGCACAGCTCTGTGCACTTGCAAATGTGAAGTCTAGATAAATATTGCCCTCTCTTCAGTAGATAATCTAGCTTGAGCATCCAACGTGTCATGCTCAAGTCATGAGAGACCTATACATAGATTGGTTGCGTTTAGTCCGTATTTCTCTTCTTTTCTTTTTATGGTTACAGTCTTAGACACAATGTTGTATGTGACCATACCATTACTATTTCAGTTGAAAATAGCATATTAGTTAAACTGTCTGATCACATGAATATACCATTAAATAAAAACAGTTGGTCTCTATGTCTGCTAGCGCTGTGGATAGAAAAAAAAAACTTTTATGGCAACCATTTTGTACGCCATCTTGGTTACAATTCATTTAGTAAGGGTTTTCAATAAAATGTGTGGTATGGAACATTTTTATAACCTAAAAGTCGAGGTTTAAAAAAAAAAAACTGGCATATTCCATCCAATAGATGCTCCCAAACCAGTGAATCTCAACATAGATGGCGGCCATTTTGAAAAATAGCCGCCATCTTGGATTTTCAGGTGGCCAGCGCCCTTTTCTAAGAGAGCGTAGTCTTAGGAATGTTTGTGCCAAATTTCATGCTTGTTTCACTATCTGAACGATTTTTACAGCAATCTGCTGCACTAAACGGAGATATACCGACGTAGCGTGAATTTCGATATTAAGCGACATTTGTAGCTTCATGATTGTATATAAATCACGGTGTGATAAAAATTTCATAATAAGAGCTGCGTGTTCCAAACGTACCAATGAACTGTCATGGAGGAGGTGGGTCATTGTCGAGGCTAGTACATTTCCCCGCTCACGACGGGTAAAAGCAGTACGACATCTCGGCAAAAGGCTTATACCTCTCTTGATGGCTCAATGGTTTACGTCAACTGGAGTCGCTGAATAGGCTTTCGTCGCGGGTTCGTGTCCCCACGATTCCAATTCATTTATCACTTATATAAATTCCCCTTCGGCGACAATTCTCCAACGGAGATATACCGAGGTAGCGTGAATTTCGATATTAAGCGACATTTGTAGCTTCATGATTGTTTATATATATATATATATATATATATATATATATATATATATATATATATATATATATATATATATATATATATATACACATATATATATATATATATATATATATATATATATATATATATATATATATATATATATATATATATATATATATATATATATATAATATGTGTGTGTGTGCGTGTGTGTGTGTATACTGTTCTACTAACCCATATTGTGACGGGAGAGAGAGAGAGAGAGAGAGAGAGAGAGAGAGAGAGAGAGAGAGAGAGAGAGAGAGAGAGAGAGAGAGAGAGGAATACATATCATCTGTGAACGTTCATTCTCGACCTTGCACTGATGATGCCCAAAAGTGAGAGGAAGAAGAATTCTGCAGAAAGAAAGAAATTCCGAAGACGATTGTCTATGAGGCGAAGAAAGATAAAAAACAAAAGCTTTCCACGAAACACTCGGATGCAAACGCACTGCTCAAACGTCTTCCTCATACAGAACATACTAATTGAATAGTAGACTATCACAGGTGACCAAGAAATGAAGAGAACAAAATTCTGCAGAGAATGCAACAACGTTTGTCGACTCGGCCCTAAATCCTTCAAGGCCTGTATCGAGGGCCTTTTCCCTTATCGTCCCTTGGCTCCTGATCAGGGTTTCCCTTCGAGAAGATAACCTCTGCCGGCCCTCGGAATTGCTCGCTTCAAAAACGGACCAAAGGTTCATTATTCATTATTATTAAGAAGATGAAGAACCCTATTCATATGGAAAAAGCCCACCAAGGGGCCACTGACTTGCAATTCAAGCTTTCAAAGAGTACTGTTATTATTATTATTATTATTATTATTATTATTATTATTATTATTATTATTATTATTATTATTATTATTATTATTATTATTATTAAGAAGATGAAGAAACCTATTCATATGGAACAAGCCAACCAAGGGGCCATTGACTTGGAATTCAAGCTTCCAAAGAATATTATTATTATTATTATTATTATTATTATTATTATTATTATTATTATTATTATTATTATTATTATTACGAAGATGAAGACCCCTATTCATATGTATATTATATATATATATATATATATATATATATATATATATATATATATATATATATATATATATATATATATATATATATTACGTATTTCCCTGAGTTTATGGTATTTTTACAGGCCGGCAACGGAAACTCTCTTCAATTGGCCTCGGAGTTCTGACTTGCGTAAGGGGAAATCGTAAAAAAAAATAAAAAGGGGAGAATCTAGGAGCTGAAGGCTCTACTTTATAAGGAAATGTTACGTAAACACTTGGGATAAATTAAAGAATTATATTTACAAAAGAAAGCATTTGAAGGGAAAATGGATAAGTAAATTGATAAAGGGCTTGCAAAGCCTGAAAATCCTTCTACTGGAGTCTTGACTAAAGGCAAGGCACAGTCCAAGATGAGCCCACTGCGAATAGGTCCCTCTGCAAGAGATATTTACACATTACATGCTGAATCTGACTCGAGTTTGCACTGAGGGTGCCAAAGACTCAAGGAATGAATGACCACTTTACACTTGAACACAGGACATTGGAAATGGCACTGGATAAACTGGCACAAGGACAGAAGTGAAATGCTGGCACTCCAAACTTTCTAAAGGGCAAACTGTCGTGTCTGAAAGGTCTTTACTCGCACTTTACCTTATGGGACGCGGGTCTCTGGCGAAGAAGGACAATGGGCGATCACACGGATGGCGATGCACGCTGTCCCTCAAGGATGACTGGAGTCTGGAGTCGGACGGGGGGAATGAATGGTCTCTCAGCAACTGTAAACTCGCCCGCATGTATGGCTGTCCCCTCCTCTGTTACTGCATGGCTCCTGCTCACACGACTAACTGCCCACTGCTACTGCTGTCTCTTCCTTTTAAGGGCTCCAGCTGCGTCATGCCCATGATGTGTCATTCGCCAGGTGGTCAGCGATTCGGTTGCCTCTTCCCCAGTCCTGCGAAGGTAAGACAATTCAGCAGCTTAATCTGCCTTTAGAAAGGTTGTTTTAAGCAGCTTAGTTGGGCTAAGCTGCTCAAAGGAGTGGCATTAAGTCTCCTCTCCTGGCCCTTTTTTATCCGTGTCATCTCAATATCGGTTCCAGGTAAAAAGAAGGACAGATCAAAATGTTGATAACCTTGCTCTGATTTCTAGGTCAAATACAATCGGCCATGTGGCGGCGACTTTATTCTCAATAAACAAAGGGTAGATTAGGTGGGGGGGAGGGGGGGGAGGCGTGCTGTGCGGCGACTTCTCGTAAATTATAACAGCTCCCCACGGAAGATAACATATGAGCCTTCATTCGTGATTGTAGGTTGATAGTCAAGAAGTCGGCACAGCTGGTTTTACTTTACTCTTCTCCCAACAAGAAATGGAAAAGCTCTTACTTTATCCCCACAAAATGGAAAGAAGCTTCACTCTATATACTTCCAACACATTAATATTAAATTACTTTAACATGGCCCATTAATTTCTTCAAATTTACAACATACGTTACTTTAAGATTACGAGGACAAGATAATTTTGAGGCAGGAGACAAAATTTAAGAATTAATTTACATATAAGTTCCTTAATTCTAAATAAACAAGGCATGCGGTTAGTATGCCTTGAAGAGGCGGTGTAAATGATAACACAGCGTTTATTTCTGTAAATGACATCCCCTTTACGTGATATTGTAATGACGGTACATAATTCACATTGGTAATTGCTTAGCTAATAGTTCAACGCATCGCCAACTTCGACAGTTGACAGCTGAGAACTTACCCTAGGGATTTTGACAGTTGTGGCCGAGCGAGAGTATTCGCAGGTTTTAATTCACCAACTTTAAACCACGCTAATTTTATGTGCCCACTACCCATAACTCGAGTACAGGCTATAAGTAGATACTCGCTCAATGTTATGACGGGATAAGCAGACAAAAGACTAGGGGTCTGGGGACAAAATAAAGTTCTTAGTAGAAAGAAAAAAAATAACAAAAGGAAAATGAACAGGATGTTACGATTGAAAGTGGACCGCGTACTAAAGGCAGGACACGCCTCTCGGATTTTACGAGGGGGGGCATTTAAAATCACAAGGGCAGTAGCCTATGACTCGCGATTCAGTAAAAACAGAAAAATAAATAAAAGAGTAAATGATGTTGGCAGAAAAGCCAATGGTAATAGAGTGAGGTATTTATTGTTATGCGGAAATTTACCGTCCTTCGCCTATAGATTATGGCCCGGACTATCTCTCAGCCCCAAGGCTGGAAAAGGGAACCCAAAGGGCGCAACTCCTTCAGGAAGAGCTGACACGCATGGCCTGTGCCAAGGTAGGGGCACAAGGGCATGCCACTTCCCACTCCGTTATTCTCAATGATTTATGCATTTTGAGGGGCATGGTATCCCGTATTTAATTGCCTATTGTGGTGATAATTTAAGAAAAGGTTGATACAGAGTGATAAGGGATAGAAGTTCCAGAGGAACGGAAAAAGATAGTGGAGGGCCTTGACATCCTCTTCTGGATTAGAGGTGCCAAGACCTTCGAAAGATGAAATGGTGGCACAGGTGCCAACATCATTTACTCTTTTATTTATTTTTCTGTTTTTACTGAATCGCGAGTCATAGGCTACTGCCCTTGTGATTTTAAATGCCCCCCCCCTCGTAAAATCCGAGAGGCGTGTCCTGCCTTTAGTACGCGGTCCACTTTCAATCGTAACATCCTGTTCATTTTCCTTTTGTTATTTTTTTTCTTTCTACTAAGAACTTTATTTTGTCCCCAGACCCCTAGTCTTTTGTCTGCTTATCCCGTCATAACATTGAGCGAGTATCTACTTATAGCCTGTACTCGAGTTATGGGTAGTGGGCACATAAAATTAGCGTGGTTTAAAGTTGGTGAATTAAAACCTGGGAATACTCTCGCTCGGCCACAACTGTCAAAATCCCTAGGGTAAGTTGTCAGCTGTCAACTGTCGAAGTTGGCGATGCGTTGAACTATTAGCTAAGCAATTACCAATGTGAATTATGTACCGTCATTACAATATCACGTAAAGGGGATGTCATTTACAGAAATAAACGCTGTGTTATCATTTACACCGCCTCTTCAAGGCATACTAACCGCATGCCTTGTTTATTTAGAATTAAGGAACTTATATGTAAATTAATTCTTAAATTTTGTCTCCTGCCTCAAAATTATCTTGTCCTCGTAATCTTAAAGTAACGTATGTTGTAAATTTGAAGAAATTAATGGGCCATGTTAAAGTAATTTAATATTAATGTGTTGGAAGTATATAGAGTGAAGCTTCTTTCCATTTTGTGGGGATAAAGTAAGAGCTTTTCCATTTCTTGTTGGGAGAAGAGTAAAGTAAAACCAGCTGTGCCGACTTCTAGACTATCAACCTACAATCACGAATGAAGGCTCATATGTTATCTTCCGTGGGGAGCTGTTATAATTTACGAGAAGTCGCCGCACAGCACGCCTCCCCCCCCTCCCCCCCACCTAATCTACCCTTTGTTTATTGAGAATAAAGTCGCCGCCACATGGCCGATTGTATTTGACCTAGAAATCAGAGCAAGGTTATCAACATTTTGATCTGTCCTTCTTTTTACCTGGAACCCAACAACATACTGTATCCATCCATCCATCCATCCATCCATCCATCCTTTGTCTGATTAGGAGAATGCCAAGACATCCCACAACCACCCTTGCCCATCAGTAATGACCCCATCCCCTAAAAAAGCAGCTTCATAAACATCAGCAGTCAAGAGAGTGGCAATTCAAAACTGCTGCAGTAATAAAGCATGGCGACTTAAGATCCTTGTTGGAACAGGAGTTATTAATATAAGTATTCAGAATATTAATAATATTATTCAGAAGATGAACCTTGTTCACACGGAACAAGCCCACCACAGGGACCTCTGACTTGAAAATCAAGAAGCTTCCAAAGAATATGGTGTTTATCTGAGAGAAGTAACAGAAGGTCATGGAAATACAGAAAGAGGTGGTCGGTTATTGAAACTGAAAAAATAGAATGTCTATGAAAAAGACGGTTCCTGAAAATAATGCGAACTGTATCTTAAGTTTTTTGCCTTCCTTGAAGAACAGCCCAGACTTCCCTTAAGGTAAGAAGGTCCTAAGGGAAAGTTGCACAGGACCACCCGCTACCCTTTCACATTCCATGATTATCATTTCCTCTTTTTTGTGTTAGAGAGAGAGAGAGAGAGAGAGAGAGAGAGAGAGAGAGAGAGAGAGAGAGAGAGAGAGAGAGAGAGAGAGAGAGGTGGGGGAAGCGAATGTGCTTTTACGTACAAAATTTATTGTTATAACTGAATAAAAATAATTAAAAAGGTCAGGGTTAACCTTTCATTATTGAATTTCTCTCTCTCTCTCTCTCTCTCTCTCTCTCTCTCTCTCTCTCTCTCTCTCTCTCTCTCATGGCAGAACACAACCTGGTTTTCCCCGGGGAATACAGTGCAGTGAAACTGAAAACCTGACAACGAAGAGAAGGGATTGCAGTATGAACTTCACATTGGACTGGAACTTAAATTTAAATTATTTCTGGAAAATGAACAGTCAAAGTTTCGCGTATTTCATTTTCACGTCAGAATTTAATGTATTTTGATCGATATTTGTGTATAACTCGTTCAAGAACATTTCACATTCAAAATCTTCATGATTCATAAAGGCTATGAATGTATTTCAGAAGCATTATCACAAAGTTATGCCATTTTCAAACTTATCACGCAAGAAGTTCGTTATGTATTTCGAGAAACCGTTCGCATAAAAAAAAAAATCTGGATTTTACGAGACTTCCAGACTCTATAATCTGCCCCTCAACGGGCCCCCTACCCCCGCACAAGGCTCCTGGATACAGCCTTAGTTCTTTCATTTTCAAAATATTTATTTTCATCACTGCTTTGAACAAACTTTGAAAACTGCAATTAACAAATCACTTTGTGTTGTCAACAGCATTCAGACTTCCGTAGACTGTTTGGCCAATAAAAAAAAACTTCGATTTTCTTCGCTTTCTTCGCTGAAGTAGCCACTGGAACTTGTGATACCATTTTGACTATGAATGATTATGTTTATTACTACCAAATTCACTTTATCAAATAAAAATTAGCTTTTGTGCCTTGCGTCAGTCCCACCTCACTTGTCTCGCTGTACTGTCATCATGACCTTTTCTACTGATCGGAAATCCGGTCTTTCTTATCATTTTCCTTGAATTAAGAGATCATTTTAAGACCCAGGGGCTGCTCGTACGGATGAGATCTCCCCCCTTCCGCACAAGGCTCTCTTCTTCTTCTTCTCTACCGAATAGTAACAAAGAAGAAGTAGCTTTTATGAAGGAACTTCACCTACTCTAGTCTGAAGTTTCCAGAAACAGGACAAGGAACCTTGCGTTGAAATATCTTTAAACTTGACAACAAAAGTGAAATAGTTTTTGACCTATGCAATACGTCGTCATCATCCTCCTCCTGCGTCAAAAGAAATTCTTTCTAAACCGAGGGCCACGATGGGTAATGATGGCAATGACTGAATACTAACTCCGTTTAAATTAATATGGTACTTTCTCTGCACAGTTGCCTGTCGTCTTTTCTGTCAGAATAGCAAAGTTGGGTTTGGCCACAGTTTTCCGAATTGAATCCCAAACCCTCTTGGCACAATGAACAATCTGGATGGACGAGGAGGAGGATAAGCTTTTTAAAATCCTAAACATTTAATTAATGATCTTGCCCTTCTCATCCCCCCCCCCCGGGAGAAAAAACTACAAGACATTACGAGACAGCTTAGTGCACTAGGTTACAGTGAGGTCCCACAAACCCGTAGTCTATGTCTATGTGGAATATTCGTCATTGCGTAAGCATTTTCGGCTTTATTGCATTGTACTTAAAATTAATATACTGTGAATTGAGTCCAGCTTCATTCACAGTATACTGGTTCCATGTACACTGCAATAAAGCATCGCTCTTCAAGTAAAGAACTGAACATAACCGGAGATACAGCAATACAACTGAACGCCTAACCTGACTCACGCTACGCTGGCAATCTCCTTCAGGCCTCGTCTTGGGATCTGATGCTCTAGCTTTTATCTATTGCAAACGCAAGTAGTTCAACAGTTCAATGGTACTATCGCCTACTATTAGGTCCTCTCATGTTCGGATAAAATGCCTTAGCAGAGGCCTTTGGAAAGCAACGTTTACAAGTCTTCCGCGGCCTCTTAACACACCTCTAACTACGGTAGGCCTGTAACCAATCACAAATGTTTAGGCGACCATGAAACTCTGATTCAGAGGTGTCCATATTTGCGGAGTACTTACTCTTAACCTCAGTAAATTAACCCAACTTAATAAATGACACTGAAATGTTGACTGACGACAAACAAACATGGCTGAACGGAGTTCAAGCTACGATTTGACTGAAAACCTACCAGTACCAGATTGCTTTAGGCCAATCACAAGGGTCCAAGACACTCCTTTCGAACAAAGGGGGTGAAAACGAGTCCTGATTGGCTGAGAGAGAGAGAGAGAGAGAGAGAGAGAGAGAGAGAGAGAGAGAGAGAGAGAGAACTTTTAAAAAATCGGTGCCTGTATTTTCAAGTAATTAGGTAAACAACCACGAAAGCCAGAATAAAATGTAAAAAAGCAAGGCAGACTACAGAAGTGTTGCTTCCTAAGAATACCGAAGGGTAAGTTAGCAACGTCCTCCCCACAACCACTTCCTTTACACACATACACCTTAATGCTCCCAGGGACTGGATCATTCCCACTTTTGATTTTAGTCTAACGCATAAGCCTTTTAACACTTACGATAGTCCTAAGGTCACAATGTGGACAGTGTGTGTGTGTGTGTGTGTGTGTGTGTGTGTGTGTGTGTGTGTAAAAAGTGGAGTAGGCAAAACTACTTTTGGTAGCCCACTGACACCTTCCGGTAGCTACTCAGTGTGACTGACCAGCATTTGAGCCAGAATTGATGCAATAAAAAACCATTTGATATACAGTAGTCGAGGGTTCAACGGCGAGGGGAGGGGAGGGGAGGAGGGTTCATTCATATTCCCGAGACTCACCTACCCCTAAACAACAATAAAAAACCATGTGATATAGTCGAGGGTTCAACGGCGAGGGGTGGGGAGGGGAGGGGGGTTCAATCATATTTCCCTGAGACTCACCTCCCCCTAAACAAACAAACAAAAAAAAAAAGGGGCACACAAACAAACAAACTCCGATAGCGAAAAATCAGTCCCTTCCTGTCTGTCTATCGTCGGATAATGAGTTTCCCTGTAACTACAGACTGCATAAAAGAAAATCTTTCAAACTGAACTGGCAAATTGTTCACAAAGGGAAGGGACTGACATTATACATTATCGATATCACCGCCCACAGTGGAAGTTCTAATGACCTTTACTGAATACTTCAACTATTAGCACATCAACAGTTGTACTTAGTGATATGAGACAGCTTCCTAACCTTTCAAAAACTATGCATGTGAAAGACAACTCTTATAAGTATATAGAATGGAATACAATATGGAGTTTAGGCAGAGGCCAAGCACTGGGACCTATTAGGTCATTCAGCGCTGGAAAAGAAATTGAGAGTAGGCAGGTTTGTTAGGTGCAACAGGAGGAACACCTCAAAGCAGTTGAAGCGCTATGGATCAATTGTTAGGAGAGGGTGGATAGCAAGAAGGAAGAAAGATATGAATAGAGGTAGAGTAAAAGGAACGAAGGCGGTTGCACCTAGGGGCCGAAGGGACGCTGCAAAGAACCTTTAGTAACGCCTGCAGTGCCCCTGTGAGGTGCACTGACGGCACTACACCCCTACAGGGTATAAGTATATGCCTTCTCACCGTTTCAAAAAGTGGCAGCTGACACACCATCATACGACGCTAAAGATTATTAATTTATTGTGGTACACCTCTTGGCGCTAGTGCCAACCTACCCAAAAAATAACTCAATACCCAAGTTGCTAAGATTTAGAACCGAATCAACCAAGGTCCAACTGACCCACAAAAAAATCATTAGCAACCAATATGATTCATATAAATAAGATCCCCAAGGAAACTGGTAACTTCCAGGATCCAGCTTTTAGAGAGAGAGAGAGAGAGAGAGAGAGAGAGAGAGAGAGAGAGAGAGAGAGAGAGAGAGAGAGAGAGAGAGAGAGAGAGATTATTTTATGACCACCTCAGAGAGAGACTCCCGTTTTGATGATATTTTGGCGAGGAACGAGCAATGTTTATGTCAGCTGTTTATGAGCTCAGTGCGTCTGCCACTACTATAATAATGAATTAGATTAAGCTGGCCATATGCCAGCATGAGCTCTTTCGTCTGGGCATCCCGTAACACACGCAAACATGCTGAGGATTAAGAGAAATAAAACTGAAAATAGAGAGGATATCAGAACAGACTACGAGAGCCGGGACAGTAAAAGAAAGCGTCAATGGAGCGAGTTTCAGGAAGTACAAAAGGGCCTGGGAAGGAGGAGACGATGTTTTAGTCAGAGAAAGAGAGTTCACAGTTTCAGTCATAAGAAAATGGAGACTGGAAAGAAAAAGGGAATGGCTTGAGATCAAGAAAAGAACAAAAAAGTTGTATATAATAAACATTTATTTAAAATGACGAATAGTAGCGTAAGAGTGAGGTGGAGCGACCAGGGAGGGCGAGAAACATCGAGAGCAAACTGCAGGATTAAAAAAAAAAAAAGTTGGCGAGAACCGACATCATTGGGCACTGTTCACGAATGCCCTCCTCCCTGCCCGAGTCAGATGTGTGTGTGGTCAGTTTTTTTTTTTATATAACTGACGCGCTTATTAATTACTCAGATAAATCTCATGGAGACTCATCCAAAATTCTCCCCCGGAGGAAGGAACAACCTACAGTACTCACCGCACACCAACTGTAGGCGCACTCAAGCGTCTGCCAGAAGGGATAACAAATACAAAGGGAATCTTTTAGAAAACACGCGTCCACAAACATCGAAATTCTTTATCGCCTAAATCTAAATGAAACCTCAGGTGTTTGAAGATTCCACTGGGATTTTAATGGGTGAATTTGACGCCAAAATGGCTTTGTCATTTGTTTCACAGGAAGTAGGAAAAATTCTCTTCTATGTCAATGACAATCGAACGAAAACGAGACCTTTCAGAGAGAGAGAGAGAGAGAGAGAGAGAGAGAGAGAGAGAGAGAGAGAGAGAGAGAGAGAGAGAGAGAAGCGGGGTCAATGTTGAGAAATACTTTGCCATCGCTTATCTATCGCCCAGGCTTCAGGGTATTGCAGTGGCCCCAGTCACAACACACACGCATTCTGTTCAAAAGCATTCATTCTGGGTGGATGGAAAAGTGGATGAATATGAATCTTTTCATTTTGCCGTGTTAAAGGCAACGACCGGTATAATGACAACTTATGAATTTGTCAATGGTACAAAATTTATATTATTTGTAATGCCTCCTCGTTACAGGCAAGACTGATACCTGGTTTTTGTAATCACTAACCTACCTGTATCTATAGGTATTAGGGAATATTTTTTACTTTTGAATGATGGCTGTTTACAACTGGACGGAGAATTAACCACTCGAAGAAGCCTACTAACAAAGATGATCCTAACTGCGTAAGCCCAGGGTTGCCATAATCCTTGACATACGTAAACAGAGTATGCTCGGCAATGAGGCTTTCACACTGCACACTGATACATACCGCATAAAAGTATAACGTACTTTTATTTTCAGCATGAATGGACAACGCAGCCGCATTATGAATACGTTTAATCCACGGCTGACCGGACATGTCAAAAACAAACATTGTTTACAACAGACACGACTTCTGCGACACATTGGTTCAAGTTATGAGGCGCCTTAGCTGCCTCTGCATCCTGCTGCTACTTGTCCATTCCTGTTTCCATGGAATGAAGAAATCGCCTTTTTAGTATCATGGGGGTCCTTTCTGCCAATTCAAACTGTCATTTTCTCAAACCGGTGTGTGTGTGTGTGTGTGTGTGTGTGTGTGTGTGTGTGTGTGTGTGTGTGTGTGAGGGAGGGAGCCGGTGGGGAAGGGGGAGTGCCTGTAGTGACAGGTAGCGCTTTGGAACTCTCGCCCCCAAGCCCCATCATGGAGCGAATGTGGTCTCTATCTCGATGATATTTCCGATTCTCTATATTTTACAGGAAAAACTGAAGAGCACCGTACATGAGGAACGGCATGAACCATAAATGTCCCACTTCCCTTCAAATGAAAGCGTGAACTATAAGCTTCCATCAGCTGGGCATCACTGAAGAAAATTCGGAATGAAGATAAAACCGAAACTGACGATGATGGAAGAAGAAAAAGGGAAACCAGCAAATGTTATCTGATATCAAGAGACCAGTGAGGGAGGGAGGCTACCACAATACCAATCTATGTTCAAGCTGTCACTACCCAGCCATGAGGGGTTTCGAACTGCAAAACCTTGCATTGAGGGTCATCAAAATATCAATCAGAATCTGACCTGGAAAAACCTTTTCTTGCGAGAGGAATTAGCAAGGAACAATGAAAGCACGATTTGAAGAGTCTACAGTTCAAACGTGCGTGTGAATCGGGTGGTTCTAGAGCAAAATAAATACATAAATAAATACACTATTGCAGAATGCTCCAGCTCCTAATCAAACCTCAGATTCAATGAGGCAGCGAAACAAAACCAAAGAGGAGCAGTCTTGCACAACCGGGCACAGCTCACATAAATAATGGCCTCCTGCAAGAACAGACTGTCAAGGTTTGAGCATCTACTGTATGCTCCACCATCCTCTCACAAAGAACCTGAGGACGTCCTCTTGACAACAGGCCTTCTCCTCCTCACAATCATTCGGTTCTCGAGTACTGTAGAATTCGAGTGGTATCAGGGGCCAGTATCAAGGCAAAAAACAGATTGTAACTGTGTTTACGGCGAATATTAAATTTGCTTAAAACCTACGAATATGGACGAGTATCGAAAGGAAGGATTTCTATCATCATTCACATTAAGCAAATGAATATTCGTACAGAAGTTTAAAAATATTATCTATGCACCTCGTGAACTCCAATATATAAAATAAAATCTCAAACGAAATTGCTGAAGTAATTAACAACATTCAAAAGACTGACGAGGACCCTGAGGTAAATAAGTGTCTGAAAAACTCCCGAGGTGGTAGGCCATCATCACCTGCTCAAGATATCAAAGCTCCTTGATTTTCGTTCCACAGGTGAATAGACACCTAAAGGTCGCTCTTATAAGCAAGAGCCTGTGCTGGTATAAGGCCGGTTTAATGTAACTACAGTAGCAAAATGGTACCCGGAGAGGACAATGATTATCAGATGCCTATGATTATTTATTCCACTGACCCTCTGCTGGAAACCTCCCTTACCTCATGAGGTCCAGGCGCCCAAATCTATCCGTCCGGTTTTCTCCTGCAGAAGGCCCAAGAGAAGCAGCACCTTCAGCCCTCAGGAAAGTTTCTCTGAAGGGCCAACACCAAACTCCTTCCTTTGGGCATATGACAAACCGTTCAGATGACAAAAAAAAAAAAAAAATAATAATAATAATCTTGTCTTGTGGCACAATATCTTGCGGACGAGGAGAAACGCGCTAGAGTGATCTCAGCCCATTCGACAGTCTGAAAACTGAAAACCTCAGGAACAGCTTTCAGCCAATCACGAGAGCCCATGCATCATCAACTACCTTCACAAGCAGAGAGGGTTGAAAACCGACGCCTGATTGGCTGAGAGGACAAACAAACGAATCTGGAAATGCGCCGACATTTTTTAAGAAGGTGACAAGGTGCTCTAAAGGTTTTATTAACTGTCTTACGATTTAAGTCATGTTTGAGCTGTAATGAATTATTGTGATTCATATTTATGCCGAAAGACATTTATATTGTTCATATTTTCATTTTATGAACATTCATGTGCCAAACATTCTAACGGTCAAAAAGGCGCTCTCTCTCTCTCTCTCTCTCTCTCTCTCTCTCTCTCTCTCTCTCTCTCTCTCTCTCTCTCTTATACGATTCATTATAATAAAAAATGTATTTAACGGATAGCCTATATGTATACAGTTTATTTGGCATGGCACGCCAGAGGGTGGTGGTGCATTTGTTGCGAGAATTCACAGAGGCCCTATTTAGCATTCCCTGGAATATGTCAGGACCTGATTGACTGAACGATTGCCGTCGTATCTACGTCTACCCTTTGGTTTTATTTCCATTTGTGTGTTATTAGTGACTCTGGAAGCTTAGTACTATATCCTTTTTAGAACTGTTCCGTGATTGTAAGATTGTAATAATAATAATGGTCTGCTTTACAACCATTCTACGGATGTCAGGCTTGAGTCAGTCTTGCTACTTCAGCGGTGGCTATCAGTTTCACCAACTACTCAACATACAATATAGAAAACTTGAAATAATACCCTAACTTTACAGACTGACAAGCATGATTATTTATTACTTAAATTTACAGAAAGACACCTACATGCCTTATACACATGACAGTTGAGGGCAAACTCGATACAGAATATTTAATTGTAAAATAGGAAGCAGTGTTAGCAATCCTCTTAGGAGCTTCGAAATTGTCTCAATATTGTCAAAATAGTCCCAATCTGAATAAAGTTCCCCAGAAAAGTGTGTCTCAGACGCCACTATATGCAAGACAACCCAAAATAACACATCATTCACAAATGTGAGGTTGGTATTTAAGAAAACGAAAATGTCTGAGTAACTTTGTTTTGAAATGTCCAGAGTAAAAATGGTAAAACTAGATGTATATACCACGTAACTGGATGAATCTAATATAGTAGGTTCTCTGTTTACACCCAACGCTGTGGGCAATGAATAAAAGGGAATAAATGAATAAAAGGGAATAAATAAATTGGGAACAAATAATTGGGTAATAAACAATGAGTTTGCAAACTCGCGAGGCACTAAAGACATGGCTGACCCATGAATGGGCGTAAACGGAAGTAAGAATACAAAGAACATTGAAAAAAATTCAGTAGCTTCTTCATGGATGACGCATTAATTGTCGTGGAAGTAGGCTCCCCAGAACCGCAGTGAGAGAGAGAGAGAGAGAGAGAGAGAGAGAGAGAGAGAGAGAGAGAATATGAATCATGACACATTTTTGTGACTCAGACTTTGCCTTCGCTGATGCAAAGAGGCTCAGTCAGCCATTCATTAAGTTCGTCTCGTCTCCTGTCCCACCCACGCCCTTGAAATCAATCGAACTTCATTCTCGTGCGAGGCGAGGCGGTGCACTTTGGAGGAGGAGGAGGTAGGAAATGGTTGGTCTTTTGAACGACACTAAGCATTGTTTGTAAAAAAAAAAAAAAAAAAAACAAGTAAAAAATGTGCCGAAGTTTCTTCACGTAAACGAGTTTTCTGTATAGCGGCTACAGAGCTATCTTTCGGTGGTCTCGGTATAATGCTACAGTACATATATGAGATGCGGGTCATGAAACATTAACCAAGGCCCGGTGGTGCCCTATGCTATAGCATTGCCAGAAGCACGATTATGGCTAACTTTAACCTTAGATAAAAATAAAAACTACTGAGGAGGCTAGAGGGCTGCAATTTGGAGGGTGGATGATCAACATACCAATTTGCAGTCCTCTAGCCTCCTCAGTAGTTTTTAAGATCTGAGGGCGGGCAGAAAAAGTGCTGACGGACAGACAAAGCCGACACAGTAGTTTTCTTTTACAGAAAACTAGAAATGGATAGAATCCGGTTAGATCTTAACACGTCTGACAGTCAGGGTCAATTGAAGACACGCTCGTTCTGGCGGCCAGCGACGAACTGAACGATAATCACTGCACCAGTATGATATACTTTGAATGTCAACTTCGGGTAGCTAGGTGCTGAAACAGATATAAACAAAAGCATTTAAGGAAGCATGAAAATTTATATGATATAAATACACAGTAGAGACACTTAGCACTACCCTCTTCAGAAGGTTAAATCTGGCCTTCAAGCAACAGGGTAGGCGTATTAAACCAGTGACTTCACCATTCATAGGACTTTAATATAAAGCCTTTTCATTCATTTTAAATAGCTTATGTAAAACAGTCCTGGTTGCTTCTGGCGCTATTTCAGTGTCTGAAATTCGACTTCTCGGTATTGCAGCAACAATGTGGTTGTCCTGCATCAAAGCTGCAGTGTACAGGCGTAGGCAGAATTTCAGTCAGGGGAGGAGGAGAGTGGGGGCGGGGGACCGGGGGAAGACTATAATTTAACTACATGCAAATAAATTACTGATATTCTTTGGCAATGGTTTTGAATTACAGAATATGTCCTAGAGATATTCCGTGGATTGTGTAATGCAGTATCGAGTTCCGTTCACTTACTTATATGACTTATACGTCACCTGACAGTGTCACCGAAACGAGAATGTGTTAGCCCTTCAAGTGTTAAGACTACAAAGAATACCAAGAATGCCCAGCACGAAATACTTGGAAGAATATTCTCTACTCTTCCCTCTCGAGGAATCGTACAATATACCTGTGAATCTCCTTCACTAGGCACCATGGCCTTGTAGAAAGGTTTTCCAAGGAAACCCGTCGTGACTGAGATCTTCGTTACTTCCGTTTGTCAAAAATTATGACAAAAGCCCTCCACATTTCGGACAAGATACATTACGAACACCCATAATGAAATAATCATTTATCTTACCGTCCGTGTATAATGAATATCATAAGCTCTATTTCAACGACAGTCGGGAAAACAATATCAGTTTTCATCATCACTCGAGAACCGACAGTGATATCTCGTAATATACACTTCCTGTTGCACTAGACGAGGACCTATAAGAGGTCCTGCGCAGTTATAAATCAAAAGCCAGGGTTTTCATCCTACTGCCCAGGCACTCTGATCGCCCTCTTGCAAGAAGTATTATTCCGTAAACCGCTAATCATTTCCTATGCACAACATTACTGGAACTCGAGTCCAGTTCCTCTACTGGAAACGGTTGGCCATACAACCATTTCTCTGGGCATCTTTCATCTTGGTGGTTTGACACCTTCATAAGGTTATTATTCTAGACTGAAACTAGCCTACCTTTCAATGTCGCAAAAATCAGGAAACATCACAGAAATATAGCTGAGAATCTCGTGACGGCCGAACCACAGTCATAACACTGCACCGTTTTTTTTCCAGTCCACTGAAGTTCCGGCTGCCTGTAACGGTCCTTGGACCAATCAGCACCGTCCGTCATATTTCTTGTCAAAAAAAAAAAAAAAAAAAAAAAAAAAAAAAAGGAACCGACCCTCTGATTGTCTGAATAACAGAGGCTTATTACCAACTGACGTTACACCACTGTACTGAACTGAACTGGATATAGAATTTAGGCCAAAGGCCAAGCACTGGGACCTATCAGGTCTTCTAGCGCTGAAACGGAAATTGACAGTAAAAGGCTTTACAGGTGTAACAGGAGGAAACCCTCAAAGCAGTTGCACTATGAATCACTTGTTAGAAGAAGGTGGAAAGTAAGATGGAAGAAAGAGAACATGAAAGGAGGTACAGTAAAAGGAACGAAAGGGGTTGCAGCTAGGGGCGGAAGGCATGTTGCGAAGAACCTTAAGTAATGCTTACAGTGCACCCATGAGGTTATGAGGTGCATTGACGGCACTAGCCCCCTACGGAGTACGTCACTGTAAGAACAGCATAACGCGGATAATATATGTGAAAAATCAATGCACTGGAGCTTTCACGTTCAAACTGATAAAAAAACTCATTTAATTACATATTTAATGCTTGATTGAACACACAGCTCAGTTAAAATCGGCAGTTTTACCGGAAGAGTGGGCCAGTGCACCTCAAGCATTTAATTGCATTTAATTACATAAGACCACGATGCAGAGGCGATGGATTAGCTTAGCCTTGTACTCCTATATAAAAGTACTTTCAGTACTATCTTTCGTAGTCAGGGAAGGTCACAAATACGACGAAATGCAGCAGACCAAACAAAATCAATTTTAACTCCCTTGACCTGGGTCACCTGCTCTAACTGAACGACCGTAGGAACCACCATCATTATTTGCAATCACACTGAGATAGGAAATTGTCCTCCCTTCAGGGGAAGTCAGCTTGACGTATAGGTCAAACCGACTTCCCCTTCAACTCACATCAGATACAACCGTAAAGAACAATAGATATGGCACTAGACTGAAACCTACGTCAATGACAGTAGATAATAAAGGTTAAACCATGACAGTCACTCTTCTGTAAATACTTGAACAGAAGCGTGAAGTAAAATCTGATGACAAATAAATATCGTGCAATCGTTCACTGTCACTGAGAGAGAGAGAGAGAGAGAGAGAGAGAGAGAGAGAGAGAGAGAGAGAGAGAGAGAGAGAGAGAGAGAGAGAGAGACCTTTCAGACCTTACAGTTCGTTCGGGTTGCCCCAGGTCCCTTAGGGTGAGGCACCTCTGATGTCTACCAGAGAATTGCTGATGCATCTTTCGATATATTTTGCATCTTCCAGTCTTGGATGGTCTGGGATGCATCTCAAATATTTGTCGAGCTTATTCTTAAACAAATCTACGCTCACTCCTGATATGTTTCTCAGATGAGCTGGTAGCGCATTAAATAGACGCTGCATTATCGATGCTGGTGCGTGGTGGATTAATGTCCTGTGTGCTTTCCTTAGTTTTCCTGGTATAGTTTTGGGCACTATTAATCTACCTCTGCTTGCTCTTTCTGATATTTTTAGCTCCATGATGTTTTCGATAATTCCTTCTATCTGTTTCCATGCCTGGATTATCATGTAGCGTTCTCTTCTTTCAAGGCTATATAAATTTAAGAATTTTAGTCTTTCCCAGTAGTCAAGGTCCTTAACTTCTTCTATTCTAACTGTAAAGGACCTTTGTACACTCTCTATTTGTGCAATATCCTTTTAGTAGTGTGGGTACCATATTATATTGCAATATTCAAGTGGACTACGTACGTACGTTTTATAAAGCATAATCATGTGTTCGGCTTTTCTTGTTTTGAAGTGTCTGAACAACATTCCCATTTTTGCTTTGCATTTTACCGATAGTATTGCCATTTGATCATTGCATAACATATTCCTATTCAACATCACACCAAGGTCTTTAACTGCTTCCTTATTTGTGATTCTCATTATTAGGTCCTTTATATGCATATAGCATTCCTTCTTTATCACCATAGTTTATTGATTCAAATTTATCAGAGTGAAATACAATCCTATTTACCTCTGCCCATTTATATATATTGTTTAGGTCTCTTTGTAGTGAGATCCTATCTTCATCACAAGTAATCTCTCTACTTTTTCTTGTGTCATCGGCGAAACTTCTCACTACTGAGTCCTTAACATTACTGTCTATGTCTGCAATCATAATCACAAACAGCAATGCAGCTAACACCATACCTTGTGGCACACCGGATATTACCGTACCTTCATCCAATTTCTCGTTGTTAGCAATCACTATCTGTTTTCTGTTTTGCAAAAATTCTTTTATCCATCTTCCTACTTTATCCACAATGTTATGTTTTCTCATTTTTTTCGCTAATATATTATGGTTTACCTTCTCAAAAGCTTTTGCAAAGTCTAGGTAAACCATATCTGTATCTTTTTCGTTTATCATATTTTTATATATGCTTTCATGAAGTACACAAACCCAACTGTTAGTTGGGTTTGTGTACTTCTTCCGGATACAAAACCATGTTGTCCTATATTAAACAAACTAATTTTCATTAAATGTTTCGTTATATATTTTTTCATTACCCTTTCGTAAACTTTCATAACATGAGATTTCAGACTCACAGGCCTAGTCTTGATCCACCTTTGAAAGTTGGGGTAATATACGCTAATTTATGCTCATTATAAATCTTGCCTGTATCTATACTTTGTCTTAATAATATTGCGAGTGGCTTTGCGATTGAATGAACCACTTTCTTTAACAAAATGGCAGGTACACCATCTGGTCCTGCTGCTGATCCATTTTTCATCTCATCAATAGCCTGCACAATATCAGCTTCAGTAATATCTATGTCCGATAAATATTCACTACTTTCATCTCTTATTTCTGTATCATTATCTTCATTATCAATTCTAGGTGTAAATTCACTCTTATATCTTTCTGCTAATATGTTACATATTTCCTTTTTTTCATTTGAGAGAGAGAGACAGAGAGAGAGTAAAACTACAATAAAGAGCCTACATTTTCTAGTTTCGAAGCTGGTTGTAAAATGGGAAGACCTTTCTGAGGAGTGTCGTAGTCTGATCACCTAATACTTGACTTTCCCATAACCCAGATTAATAAAAATCTTAATGTTACATATTCTTTTATAACAACGGCCCCACCCTCAGCAGGCATAAATCCAACACCAGATCTACAGTTATCACAGTGTGCTCTAAGGATACTTGAAACAATTTACATATACATATCATCGTTAGCAATTGCCCTTCCTTTTTAATCATCCATCGCAAAATTCCACAATATTTTTCCCGGTAAACCTTTAACTGGAATAATGATCGCAAAATATACCTCCATGCTCACTACCAAACTGCCAAGAAATATAGGGATTTCTTCCTTAATAAAATCATTTACAATAGGAGCTTCAAATCATAGCAGAGATATGAGATTCTGTTGATTAAATCACATCGTCCCAGACGGAGGAGAAATACTTATTCAATTGATCTTCGAAGGCTAAAACCTAAAGGCAAGGGTGCAATGAATCATTCCAACAAATACCTTGCATTACCTGGACGCAGACTCGCTCGCAGTTGAGCTTAAAATTCCATTCACATTTAAGTCATAGAATAATCCCTTTAAATAACTGATATCAATAAAATAAAATTCTTACTAAATACTAAAGGTACGAAGTCACAGAACACACTACAGTTTTGGAGTCAATCATGTTATTGCAACATTTAATTTCGATAAGTAATATTGCCGCTAACGAAAAAGCTCTCGTTTTCCCACATTCTCTCAGGCCTACATGAACTACAAGCTGATGTCATGATGCCAAAAACACCGTAATTTACATATATACCTTCAGCACAAGCAGCAGGCATCCAAGGCAAAGATAACACAAAATAAAAGTGACATTCACCTTCATTTGTCACGAGTGCCCTTAATCATTACCCAGGAACACTTACTATGTAAATAATACCAAAGAAGTAGGAATTTTCTAAAGCTCAAATGACTTCCTTCCTTCATCAGCACTCAAACTCGAGCGGGAGAGTTCACTCACTCGCCTCGAGCGCCACTGCACTGGGCCAGAACCAGGCACTTCCGGTTACCTGTCAAGTCACTATGTCAATACGACGTTGAACTCTGTTGGCAGGTGGACTTATGGTAATTAAGAGCCAGACATTTTTCAATATATGGACAAATCAAATGAACCTGAAACGTCTACAGGAACAAATATTGTCTCAAACCCATGTTTGAAATTTTGACAAAATCGAAAACCTTCCTTTAAAATTGTCTAATTTGAAGTTTCTGATGAAAGTGTATAAACAAGAGTTTTACAAAGGAAACAGAACCGCAATTGATCCCATGGAAATGTAACATTTGAACTGAATTGAATATAGACTTAGGCCAAAGGCCAAGCACTGGGACCAATGAGGTCATTCAGCGCTGAGACGAAAACTGAGAGTAAAAGTTTGAAAGATGCAACAGGAGGAAAGCCTCAAAGCAGTGGTGCTATAAATCAATAGTTAGGAGAAAGAGGGTTGAGGAAAGTAAGATGGAAGAAAGAATATGAAAAGAGGTACAGTAAAAGGAACGAAAGGGGTTGCAGCATGAGGTGCACTGACGGCAGTAACCCCCAATGGGATGTAACATGCAGCCAGCAGGCCCTTTTCCAGAAAAGTCCTTCCACTGTGCTTCTGTGGACATCATCAGTTAATTACAAATGGCGGATTCCAGCGAAGGTTGATTTAGGCACGGGGCTTGCAACTTCACCCCAAAACCAAAATTTTTTTTCTACTGATCCCGAGTGCTAAATCTGAGAGGTTAAATGGCTAGATTTTGATCTCTGTCTGTCTGTCTCTCTCTCTCTCTCTCTCTCTCTCTCTCTCTATGCGTCTCGGGAGGGGGCTGAGCAACATCCCCAAAGGCAAATAAAGAGATCCAGAGAGAGAGAGAGAGAGAGAGAGAGAGAGAGAGAGAGAGAGAGATGAAGAGTTTCACCCCCAACAAGGTACGGATGACCTCATCGAGGCCCTCTCATGTTTGACTAAATGCCACACATTTTTATGTAGTACGGATAGTTTATGCGACCCACAACAGTTGACTAACAGTCAGATCTGTTGTCAATCCGTGGTGATTATTCAGTAGACACTTAATCATTACCTGAAATAAAGTCATTATTTTCGGTATTTGTGATATTAACTCAACAAGTGCACAGCCCCATCAATGTTCCCATGATGAGAAAAAACATCGATGCGTCAAAAGAAGTTTTGACAGATTTCTCGACACCAACGTCAAAATGAACTACTGTATGACCGTAAGATTTGCGCCCTTAAAAATTGATTTAGTCTTAGTTTTAACTAGAGCTTATTGCACTTTTGAACATGGGGAGTTGAGAACACATTTGTAGAGAACCTTTCCCTTCTAGTTTCACTCCTGATTCCTCATAACCTGAGATTGGAGAGGGCATTCGGTTGCTCACTGCCCAGAGGTCGGCACCACGCCCCTCATCCCTTCAGCACCCAATCACCCTTTCGATAAAAGGTCTGCCATGGACCCTGAACCATACCTTCCACCAACAGCCTCAGAATTTTAGCAAAATTAAATTGGAGAGTCAGTTTTGAATAGAGTACCATAGGTATTCGGTCTAGGAACTTCACAGGATACGAGTATTTTTTCGAAAATCTGCAACATCCCCAGTCTTGTCACCACAATATTCCTTTCCATAACGTTTTCAAGATATGCAATGGTGATCCAAACCTTCGAGAATGTACGAAAAACTACCTTGAAACTCCTCGTCCTTTCCCAAGTCCTTTTCTTCACTTCTTGGGCTTTCATTGTCAGGGGAGGAAATGCTTCCGCCAATCAGAGACCTCCACCATACACAAGTTTCTATCGCCCTCTTTCATTGGCTGATAGCTTCGGTTTTTGGGCGAAGGCCTTTGTACACGATTTCCCATTGGCTGATTGGATGAGAACCAATTTTCAGAAGTAATTCTAAGGGAACATTCTCCCTCGATATGTAGCACATATATGAATAGTTTATGAACATATGTAAGCACACTCATAAAAAATAAAAGGTCAATTAATAAATGGATAATTGTAGAATGGGAAAGCAGAATAAGAGGGAAAAAGAAAATTAAAAATGTATTTAAGAAAACAATTCCAGCAGTATCCCAAATATACAAAACGTACGTAGCCTGCGTCTATTTAAATTAGATTGTGCTCCTATATGTCTTTATGTGTCCATGCTCATGTGCATTTACACCTATTAAGACAGTTATACCCACACACTCACATACACATACAGTATATATATATATATATATATATATATATATATATATATATATATATATATATATATATATATGTATATACCCTCCCAGTTTATCCATTTCGTTGCTACATACACTAAGAAACCATTTCTCCTGTAGGGAGGGAAAGCGAAGTCTTGAAAAATACAGAGAATTTCTCCAGGACTTCTCATTCCTGAAGGTATCATCTTCCGTTGGCAATGGGAGATACAGATCCCTTTTGTCTACTGTCATTAGACGTTTAGTAGGCACCCACACACACACACACACACACACACACACACACACACACACACACTAAAACACTAAAAAAATTAGCCTAAGTGAGAGTGTAAGAGATTTTATCGTATATTACAGGCACGACAGTTAATTACAAAAAAATAAAATATCCAGTAAACACTTGAATATTTGCGTACCCAAATCTCTACAAGGACTCGGGCCTTACCAACAGAGACGCGTTCTTAAGCTGGCTCCTCAGGAGTTAATATTGAAATAACTTACAGTACAGCTCTAAACCACAGATTTTTCTTCTCTTTCATTCCTTATTGCCTCCTCCAGTCAGGTGGTAGCCAGCCACACTCCGGTCCAAAATCAGTACTTATGGCTCTCTCTCTCTCTCTCTCTCTCTCTCTCTCTCTCTCTCTCTCTCTCTCTCTCTCTCTCTCTCTCTCTCTCTCTCAGGATTGTTATCTGTTGGTAGCTCTGAGATTCTAGGGACGCATTCTGATCGTTAAAGAAGAAGCTGCGTAATTTTTTTAGCAAGACAAAGTCTAAATTTTGGATCAATATTTATAAATATAGTCAAGGGGACGAAATAATATTTGTCTCATGAAATTGGTGCTTAAACGGGAGGCATGGAGACTGTGCTATTGGTGTCTTCAGTATACCAACTTCTCTATATTTTCTTTTTCAAGTCTTCCCTCCAGAGGTTTGGGCAGCCGAGGTCTATTTGCTTCCCGATCTACTGATTGGCTATAGGGGAGTTACGTTAAAAAAGTATCATGAATCCATGTATATGAAGTACCATGAATGGTCACATTGAGAGAGAGAGAGAGAGAGAGAGAGAGAGAGAGAGAGAGAGAGAGAGAGAGTTTACAAAAGTAGTATGAATCCGTTTATATGAAGTACCATGAATAGTCACACTGAGAGAGAGAGAGAGAGAGAGAGAGAGAGAGAGAGAGAGAGAGATAGTTTACAAAAGTAGTATGAATCCATTTACATGAAGTACCATGAATGGTCACATTGAGAGAGAGAGAGAGAGAGAGAGATTGGAACACCATGCAATGGAAATTAATTTCACACTGCGCAATAATGACCCCTTTTGTTTTTAATAAACAAATCACAATGGATTCGACAGCTGGCCATAAGTACATTAATGGGCAATGCTTTTTTTAAAAATTAACTTACTGAATAAAATCAGCTTACTGGTTCATGTATACACTCGTTGCATGTGCCTGTATAACCCTGTATACTGTAAGATACATAATTATGCATTGTATAATATATATTTCAATATAACTCTAGTTAACTACAGGTTTAAACATATATTTCTAAATTTCACTTTCAAAAAAGTATGGCTGATATATTTTTAATCTTAGTACAGAAAAGAACTGAACTTTGAACAAAACTGACATAATATTTAGGTATAAAATGGATTAAGTGTTCAAAATGGATTACTCTTGAGTTCACAGTCTTCACATGGTTATGGAAGGGGGTGGGGGCGATATGGCTACAATTAGATTATTATTATTATTATTATTATTATTATTATTATTATTATTATTATTATTATTATTATTATTATTATTATATAAAGAAAATAAACCCTTATTCATATGGAACAAGACTAAAGGGGCCACTGGCTTGATATTCAAGCTTCCAAAGATAAAAATGTTAATTTGAAAGAAGTTACGGAAGTTCAGAGGAAAGACAGAAACAAGGTGTCAGTAATTAGGCAAAAAAGATAAATGAATAAATTAGTTATTAAATAAGTAAATATATAAATAAATTATGAAAGCACAAGGTGAATAGTTCTTGTACAGTAATGCATTGCATCTTTGCTTGAACGTTCGAGGTTCTTGAACCATACCCGATTCAGTCCCGTCCCGTTCTGTCATTCTGTACCGACATACCACAACCAAGCTTTTTATTGATGTTCTTTTCTGGCAGAAAGAATTATGCTTTCTTTCCAACTACGAATATCGATTGGTAACGGGAACGTTTTTTTTTTTCTAAGCGAAAAATGTTCCCATATAACACAAGTAATCTACGGCTGATGGGAATACTTTTTACAATGTTTTTTTTGGGGGGAAGTTTTTTTTTCCAAAGGCTTCTAAAGAATTATGGTTTGCTGAGAAAGTTTTTATAAGTTTAGCCTATTTCCGGACAAAGATATGTTGCACAGACACGTAATTATTGCTTAGCAAGAATAATAGTTAGGTTTTTTTTTGTTTATAATTGAATGATACATAAAATAATTTTTTTTATCAGTTATCTGTTTTTCTTTTGTTTAAAACTTAATGATACATAAATTTATGTATAAAAATAGGTTAAACATTTCTTTTGTGTAATCCAATTATGGATAAAATTAATTGGTTTTCAATAAGATAAAATACTTCTCAGTACTTGCAGACAGTTACGACTGATAAAAATACGATGGTATGCTTCTGAATTTTATAACACAAAAAATTTTGTTTTTATATATAAAACACGTGGTGTTTTCTAACTGAGAAAGACATGTAGAAAATGGGGGTTGGAGTGGTTGGACAGCAAGATAAATAGCTCCAGAAAATGAAGCAGATGAAGCACAAGGCCCTAGAGATGGAGCTGGGAGAAATCTCCACAGTTGCAAGAAGAAGTAATATTCAGAGAGGCTGGATAGCAAGACAGACTAAGGAAGAGCGATACAAGTATAGTCGAAGACTGAAACAAACAAAGTGGGTGCAACTAAGGGCCTACGGGACGAAGCAAAACGCCCTTGAATAGTCTATAATAAATAGTCTATAATAGTCTATAATTAACCTTCCAACTGCAGTACAAAGCAACAGTCAGAGAAGCTGGACAGTGAGATTGCCTAAGGAAGAGGGGATACAGGTATAGTAAAAAGTTCAAAATAAAACAAGTGGGTACAGCAATGGGTCATAGGGAACGCCGCAAAACACCCTTGAGTAGTCTAAAATGCACTGCAAATTCGCTCTAATTGCTTTCGTTCGTGTTAATGACATGCTTCAGACAAGCATCCTTGCAGAAAGGATGACTTACTACAAGGCACTGCACTCATCTAGAAGTCGTCTAAAATCTGAAGAACCTAGAGTAGTCTATTATACAATGCAAATTCGTCTAACTGTTCGGCGTTGATGATATGCTCCAGATAAGCATCCCTGTAGAAAGGAAGACCCACTAGAATTGCTTTCGTGTTAATGATATGCTTCAGACAAGCATCCCTGTAGAGAGGAAGGCCCACTAGCAAGCCCTGCACTCATCTAGAAGTCTTCTAGAAAATAAATAACCTAGGGTAGTCTATAATACATTGCAAACTTCCCTTTTACTGTTCAGTGTTAATGATATGATTCAGAAAAGCATCCCTGTAGAGAGGAAGACCCACTAGAAAGCACTGCACTCATCTAGAAGTCTTCTAGACGCTAAAGAACCTATAGCAATTTATAACACATTGCAAACTTCCCTATAATTGTTCAGTTTTAATGATATGCTTCAGGCAAGCATCCATATAAAAAAGGCAGACCAACTAGCAAGCACTGGGCTGATCTAGAAGTCTCCTAGATGCTAGAGGGCGGTAATTAGGTCATTCACGACGGAATAACGCCGAGAAGAAACGAGATGAAACGAGGAGGGGGAACACCAGAGCCCACATTATGCAGCAAAGGATTATCATCTCGAGTTTTCCTCGATTCTCTTCGACAAAGAGCGATATCCAATTACGAGTTTACATTAATGCTTCGTTACGTCCAGAGAGAGAGAGAGAGAGAGAGAGAGAGAGGGGAAGATTATGCAAATTTAACGGCGAGTAGAATGTTGCATAATGACTGGGTTAGTTACTTTTTATTCTCTCTCTCTCTCTCCTTGCAATTATATATATATATATATATATATATATATATATATATATATATATATATATATATATATATATATATATATATATATATATATATATATATATATATATATAATCAGAAAGCTACAAACGTCCTTTAATATCCAATTCGCTCTACCTCGGAAATAATATATTTTCATATATGTTACCGAAGGGGAATTTTTTAGTTGATAATAAGTCCACCGTCCCGTGGGGTCGAACCAGCGACGGACGAGGACTCAGGACTACAGGGACGCACTAACCCATTCGGCCACAAGAGAGGTTATAAGTGAATATCGCCTCCCATCAACTCACCCGTCGAATTCACGTGTTTTGTATTTGGAGACGATATCCACCCACCTCTGCCATGTTGACCGTGTAGTGCGTTTGTTGCACGTAGCCATATTATGACTATTTATCACATCACCGTGATTCATATACAATCAGAAAGCTACAAACGTCCTTTAATATCCAATTCGCTCTACCTCAGAAATAATATATTTTCATATATGTTACCGAAGGGGAATTTTTTAGTTGATAATAAGTCCACCGTCGCGAGGGGTCGAACCAGCGACGGACGAGGACTCAGGACTACAGGGACGCACTAACCCATTCGGCCACAAGAGAGGTTATATGTGAATATCGCCTCCCATCAACTCACCCGTCGAACTCAGGTGTTTTGCATTTGGAGACGATATCCACCCACCTCTGCCATGTTGACCGTGTAGTGCGTTTGTCGCACGTAGCCATATTATGACTATTTATCACATCACCGTGATTCATATACAATCAGAAAGCTACAAACGTCCTTTAATATCCAATTCGCTCTACCTCGGAAATAATATATTTTCATATATGTTACCGAAGGGGAATTTTTTAGTTGATAATAAGTCCACCGTCCCGTGGGGTCGAACCAGCGATGGACGAGGACTCAGGACTACAGGGACGCACTAACCCATTCGGCCACAAGAGAGGTTATAAGTGAATATCGCCTCCCATCAACTCACCCGTCGAACTCAGGTGTTTTGCATTTGGAGACGATATCCACCCACCTCTGCCATGTTGACCGTGTAGTGCGTTTGTCGCACGTAGCCATATTATGACTATTTATCACATCACCGTGATTCATATACAATCAGAAAGCTACAAACGTCCTTTAATATCCAATTCGCTCTACCTCGGAAATAATATATTTTCATATATGTTACCGAAGGGGAATTTTTTAGTTGATAATAAGTCCACCGTCCCGTGGGGTCGAACCAGCGACGGACGAGGACTCAGGACTACAGGGACACACTAACCCATTCGGCCACAAGAGAGGTTATAAGTTGCCATTGGTAATCCTGCGACAGTTTCGATGTTTGTCATCTACAAATTGATTTATTACGCTTTAATTACGTACGGATATTGTATAAAATTATACAAAACTATAATACACGATAGTACGAAATTATACATGGAATGCAATACGCCCTATGGAGTACTCAATGACTGTTTTCTGTAAATATTTGGTCAAACGAAAACTTTCAGGAACGGCAATTTTCCCAAGGTGACCTTGGGAACCATGTGCACAAACCTTGACAGATTTTACGGCGCAGGAGTCGGTTGAAATATACTTTATTAAGCCTTTTATGAAGCGTGGAAATAAGATAAAAACGTATAATAACAACTTCTATAACAGTACCGAAGGATTGACATATATCTGTTATAGACAGATGAGATGGTTGTATATTGCATATTCTGTTGGTCAAACTGGATGTGCGCACATCTACATTCCGGCTTTTTTGTCATAACACAACTAACTTTGAGCATTATTTAGTATAAGTTTTGTTTTATATCCTTATTAATTACGTAATAATATTTTTATATCACAACCAT
Source organism: Macrobrachium rosenbergii (assembly GCA_039081455.1). Taxonomy (NCBI): domain Eukaryota; kingdom Metazoa; phylum Arthropoda; class Malacostraca; order Decapoda; family Palaemonidae; genus Macrobrachium; species Macrobrachium rosenbergii. The sequence goes on from JANJGK010000018.1 coordinate 980,909, forward strand.
TCACTCAAGGCATATATAAATGTTGGTTTGCCTTTCATTAAAGCAACCATAGTTTCTACTTTGAAAGCTCGGTTTCCTAAAAGTGATCATAGATGGTCCTAGTATTATCCTTTTCAGAATAAATAACTGGACCAAACCAGTTTCGAGTAACAGTTTAGGGGGTCACGTGATCGTCTGATCCATTACGTAACTACAGGGATGGCAATTGTATCATCGTTAAAAGCCAAAAGTAGCCTTTACACTAGTTTGTTAACTAGCGGAAGGCGACGCCTAATGTACTGTGTATCATATCATTAAGATTTTATTCAGAAGGTTTATGCAATATATGAATTAATATCGATAAATTGTAAGTTTATGCCGATCCCTGTATATAACCCTGAGCTGAAATAAACGATATTTTTATGATCATTATTATTAGTATTATATTGTTTTTATTATTATTCAGCTCTAAATTATTATTATTATTATTATTATTATTATTATTATTATTATTATTATTATTATTATTATTATTATTATTATTATTACTGAATAATGGAGGAATAATAAACAAATGATAGATCGGGATTTTTCTGGCATTAAAATTACAAAGGTTACTGAAACCAGAAGAATGACAGTATTAACTGGTAGCTCTGAGAAAGAATGAACGTATTATTTTTGACAAAAATGAACATTTTTATTTATTTCAGCAAGACGAAATATAAATTTCTCTCTCTCTCTCTCTCTCTCTCTCTCTCTCTCTCTCTCTATGTATATATATATATATATATATATATATATATATATATATATATATATATATATATATATATATATATATATATATATATATATATTGTCAGTTGTTGCCATTTAATTAGTTAATAATTTATGAGTCTGGATGAATTTTTGAATGTAAATTACTTAAGTGTTATTTTTGTTTTGTTAGCTTGTTTGCTCCTCTCCGGTGGTTCGCTCTTTTTATAATTTTACTAATGCCAGTTGTCTTTTTCATATATGGTGCTGAGTGGGTGTGAGGCCTTCCCCAGTACATTCCATTCCCCCCACTCCCCCACAGCCCAGGGTGGACGAGGGGTCTTATATTTATCCTACAAGAGTAAGAGTTAGTTACGTTCTGGACCTCTGCCTGGGCATTTGGTTGGCTTTTGGACTGCTGCTTGACTTGCTTCTTGTTTTGAGGATCTGTACACCCGCCAATATATTGTGGATCCATTACCCTCTGCAGCTTAAGAGTTCATCTTCGGATAATTCTACCATACCCTTGGTCCAGTTATTAAAGCCAAGGGGACCTCACTGTCCTACGGTAGGGTATTTATAACCCTTGTATATAATATAGACGACTTCTTGTTGAGATCACGGCACTTTGATCCTGTCTTGGGCCCTAACACCCCGTCTGCCTTGATTTATCCTCCAGACGTGGAGAGTGACGGTCTTTCAAGAGGAGCCACAGAAAACTATAAATAAAAGTTGTTAGGGATATTAGATTGTATTCGTTAGGATATTCTCTCTTTTGCTTTTCTCTTCCTGTCTGGGCCCCCTCCTTTTGTGTTTGAATGAGTTATTTTTCTATCGTTAATTGGGTAAGTGGTTGTTGATATCAAGTATAATTGATATTCATATTATTTTTGTATCTGAAGAGGTTCAGGTATTATTTCTGACTTATATTAATGTATTAAAATTAAGGATTTTTCTTAGTATTTTCTTTGCCCCTTGAATTGATTTTTGCACACGGCTAAGAGGTTGAGATACTATTCCACCAATTGTGGATTTAGTATTGTGTTGGTGAATACTTGTTGATTTATTATATTTGGATATAGTGTGGTGGTTAATCAAGCCATCACAAGTGGCGACCGTTTTGACAGGATTTTTCCGTTCCTGTGTATTCACTGGTGTGTGCAAAATTGATTCTAGGGGTTTAGTTTTTTTAGGCAGCATATTTTCACCTCCTCGCGTTTTTGTGTATTGCTTTTTGTGAATAGGTGTTCATTATGTCGGTTGTTGATGTATTAGAACTCCTTAGTGGAGAGGGGTGGCAAGAGAGGCTTGCAGAGTTGAATAGGGATGACTTGATAATTGTAGTGCAGCATTTTGAAAGGGTGTATTGTTATTGCAAATTTATGAATATATAAAAACTGTAAAGGCTGGTGGGGAACAAGAAGTGAAATCTGAAAAAGGTGGTGTGGTATCTGTAGAAATTTTAGATAGGCAAATTGCTTTGAGGAAGGTGGACTTGGAAATAGAAAAGTTTAAGGCAGAGGAAAGGGAAAGGGAGAGGCAGCATGAGATTGCCATGAGAGGTGCAGGTCCTTCTTCCCCTCCCACTTCTCCAAATAGGTCTGTAACGCCTGCTATTAATTTAGCGCAGGCTCTCAAATTTGTACCTCAATTTGAGGAAAATAATGTGGCTGAATTTTTTGTATCTTTCGAAAGAATAGCAGCAAGGTTGGAGTGGCCCCAAGAATATTGGACCACTCTTATTCAAAGTAAATTGGTGGGAAGGGCCCAAAAGGTCTATGTAACTTTAGAGGAGGATCTTTCATCAGATTATGAGAGTGTGAAGGCCATTGTCTTAAAGGCGTATGAATTGGTCCCTGAAGCCTATAGGCAACGCTTCAGGAACTTACAAAAATGTAGGGAGCAAACGTTTGTAGAATTTGCAAGGTCTAAAGAACAATATGCTAATGATTGGCTTAAGTCCAAAGAGGTGGTTGATTTTGATAAATTAATGCAATTGATGTTGGTGGAAGAGTTTAAGAGGTGTGTACCGGATAAATTGAAGGTCCACCTTGAAGAGTTAAAACTCGATACCATTCAGGAAGTAGCCAACGCTAGTGATGAGTATTATCTATCTCATAAACATGAGTTAGAAGGTGTAACAATAAATGTCAAGTCTAGTTGGGTTAGAACAGGCAGCAATAATAATTGTAACAATAATAACATTGGTAAGAGGTTTAATAGAGGCAATTATGGAAGTAACCATCAGGGTAACCATCAGGGTAATAACTATCAGAGTAATACTAATAACAATAATAATAATTTTTTCTCCTAACAGAGGTTATAGGAAACCTTATGGATATAATCCAGAAAAGTTGAAGGCACTAACGTGTTTCTTTTGCAATAAGAAGGGGCACGTAAAAAGTATGTGTCATGCATTTAGAAAATCACAAAGGGTTGATGGTAGGCCAGTAATGAGTGTGGAAAAGAGAGAGAGAGAACCCGTCCCCGCAAAGACCACTGACCAATGACTACGTGGCTGCTTTGATAAGTATTTGTCTGTCGGTAGTGTCTCGTTCGTAAATTCGTCTGAGAGAAGGCAAGTACGGATTTTGCGTGATACTGGAGCAGCTCAGTCTTTGGTTCTTCGGGAGGCATTGCCGGGTAATTTGGTTTCTAAAAATAATGAATTTGTGTTGCTGTCTGGTTTCCCTGATACGGTAAAGTCTTACCCTATTGAAAATTTTAACTTGATCTGTCCTTCCTTTTCAGGAAATTTAAAATTGGCCATCGTTGATAAGTTTCCTGTTAAGGATGTTGATATTGTCATAGGAAATGACGTTGCACTTAAGAATAATACATGTCCAATATTGGTAAATCCCGATCATGAAGTAGCGGTAGTTACTCGATCTAGTGCTAGAATTGTTGACGCTGCAGAGTCAACAATTGATGTTGATTTAAGTAGTTTAGATCGTAGCGGTAGCGTAGTTGTAGGAGATATTGATATTATGAAGAATAAACCTAACTGGACTGTCGAAGAGCTTATTAAGGCTCAGAAAAAGGATTTTCAGGATATCTCCATAGAGTCGGGTGAGGTGCCTGATCTGACTACTCCTAAGTTTAAGATTATTAAGAATATTTTGTATAGGTTGAGTAGACCTATGGAGGCTAATAAAGCTGATCACGAAATTTTGAAACAAATAATGGTTCCTTATGTTTACAGGAATGAGTTGATTGCATTGGCGCACGAGAGTGGTTTGGCTGGTCATTTTGGTATTCATAAAACTTCGGTCAAGTTACTTATGAATTATTATTGGCCCAAGTTGAAGGCAGATGTGAAGAAGTTTGTCAATAGTTGCGACGTCTGTCAAAAGGTCGGTAAGCCCAATCAGCCTATTCCAAAAGTGCCTTTATGTCCTATTCCAGTGGTTTCTGAACCTTTCAAGGAGGTGATTATTGATGTTGTGGGACCTTTACCAAGAACTCGTAGTGGAAATGAATATATTTTTACTATCATGGATAAGATGTCTCGGTATCCTGAGGCGATACCGCTGCGTACTATAAAAAGTGCTAAAATTGTAGATGTACTAATAGAATTTTTCACCAGGTTTGGAATGCCTAAAATAATTCAATCGGACTGTGGTTCTAATTTTGTTAGTAGGTATTTCAAAGACAAAATGGCAGAGTTGAATATAAAACATGTAACCTCTTTTCCATATCATCCGGAAAGTCAGGGAGCTCTGGAGAGGTTCCATCAAACCCTCAAGTCTATGATAAAGAAATATTGTTTGGTTAATGGTTCCGAATGGGATAAGGAACTACCTTACTTATTATTTGCATTTCGGTCAGTGCCGAGTCAATCTTTAGGATTTTCACCTTTCAGCCTTATTTTTGGTCATTGTGTGCGTGGTCCATTGGATGTGGTTCGTGAATCTTGGGAGGGGGACGCCCCTGATATAAATTTATTAGATTATGTTAGTAATTTGGGTGATAAATTAACGAAGGCTTGGAAGTTTGCTGGTGAAAATTTATTGTGTAGCCAAAAGAAAATGAAATACTTTTTTGACAGAAAGACTAAGGAGCGTAATTTTGTAGTGGGTGATAATGTTTTGGTATTGCTTCCCATTCCAGGAAACCATTTAAAAGCTTCATTTTCAGGACCGTGGAAAATTTTTAAGAAATTAAGTGAGGTAAATTATTTAGTAGAGACCCCTGAGAGAAGGAAACCTTTTCAGCTTTGCCATATAAATATGTTGAAGGCATATAATGAACGGGAGAAGGTTATTCCCGTGGCCTCTATCGGGGATGTTGTTGTGTCTGATAATAACTTTTTTTCTTTTTCAGATAGTGAAATTATTGATGAAAATTGTTTTGATGGAAGTGAATGGCTATCGGATAATAAGGGTTCTTTGAAAAATTTTGCTAATATGGTTTCTCATTTAAGTAATGGAGAACAAAGGTCTTTAAAGAAATTGGTATTTAATTATAAGGAATTATTTTCGGATGTACCGGGAAGGACTTCGGTCCTTGAACATGACGTGGACGTAGGTAACGCCACGCCCGTGAAACAATCTCCTTACAGGTTGAATCCTTTCAAGAATGAGGTTGTAGCGAAGGAAGTTGATTATATGTTAAAACATGACCTGATTGAACCCAGCCAAAGTCCGTGGTCATCACCCGTTGTATTGGTAAAGAAATCTGATGGAGATTTCAGGTTATGCTTTGATTATCGTAAGTTGAATGAGTTGTCTAAGTCTGACTGTTATCCATTACCTCGAATTGAGGATTGTATTGATCGTATGGGTAAGGCTAAATACATAAGTAAATTCGACTTGCTGAAAGGTTATTGGCAGGTTCCTCTTTCGAAGTGGGCAAGGGCCTTGTCTGCTTTCGTAACACCACAAGGACTGTTTCAATGTAAAGTTATGCCGTTTGGTATGAAGAACGCGGCTGCTACCTTTCAGAGGTTAATGAATACGTTGGTCTATGGTTTGGAAGGGTGTGTTGTTTATATTGATGATATTGTTATTTATAGTGATGACTGGGAAACGCATTTAAAACGTATTAGGGCACTGATCGAGGTTTTGAAAAAGGCTGGTTTAGTAATTAATTTAAAGAAAAGTGAGTTCGCAAAGGCGAAGGTGGTATATTTGGGTCATGAAGTCGGTGGTGGTAAAGTTGCTCCCAAGCAAGCAAACATTGAATGTATTGAGAAAATGGTAATTCCTAAGTGTAGGAGGGATGTCAGAAAATTCCTTGGTTTAGTAGGTTATTACAGAAGGTTTGTTAGGAATTTTTCTGACATTGCCGATCCTTTGACTAATCTCCTAAGAAAGGGTGTAACTTTCGTCTGGACTGAGGAAACGCAAAGGGCATTCGATAATTTGAAGAGAGTTTTACTTAATTTCCCTGTCCTGAGGGCTCCTGATTTCGACCTTCCGTTTTCTCTTGCTACGGACGCAAGTGACGTTGGTGTAGGAGCGGTGTTGTTGCAGAATGACGAACAAGGAGTCTCTCATCCTGTCGCATTCTTTTAAAAAAAGTTGTCCTCCGCCCAACGTAGGTATTCTACTGTGGAGAAAGAGACCCTTGCTGTAATATTGGCCATTAATCATTTTCAGGTTTATCTCTCCTCCACAGATACACCTATTAAGATCCTGACGGATCACAATCCCCTGACCTTCATCAGTAGATACAAGAATAAAAATCAAAGATTGATGCGATGGAGTCTCATGTTGCAAGAATGGAATTTGGAATTTTCACACGTTCCAGGAAAAGATAATGTTGTTGCCGATTTTCTCTCTCGCAGCGTTGAATAGTGGTTTGTGGCAGAGGGCTATGCAGCTATTAAAGGTATAGTATCTGTATCGTTCTAATTACGGTATGTGTGCTGTTGAAGTGAGCACGTAGAGATAAAATATATATGTAAGACTTGTTTATTAATGATCATAATTTTCTTTACAGGGCATGTGTCGATGTTTTATATGTATTGTATGGATTACTTGTTATAAAAAGTTGAGGGTGGCAAATGGTAACAGTTATTGGTTGACTAAAAAGGTTTCCAAGTTTTAAGGTGTCGGGTACGATTAAGTTTATACTACTAAGTTAAGGAAAAAGATAGGCTCTAACCCGGTTATTCTATAATTTCAGGCTAATAATTACGCTTCATTGATTTTGGTGTGTTTATTTGTGCAGGGGAGTCTTCTTGCGGTCTTCTCTGTATCATTCAATGAGGGTGTATGTATTGGACACTATGGTGACGAGTGTAGTGGTCATTGAGATAAAGACAGTGGTTTTTTGGCCAAACATTCGTTAACAGTGAATGAAATGTATCACTGAAATTGGACAGTGTTTTTTTTTTGTGGAAAAGGTTATGGCCTATGAACGATATATATCGGAACCCGGTTGTTAGAGCAATGTCTAGCTCCTAAATTTTGTGTGAGAACAAGGTGAAGTTCTTAGGTTTTTGTGTAATGGAGCTTCTGGCTTTGGGAAATTTCTCTGTATATGTACTAGTATTAAGATTATGATTTTCTAGGTACTTATGAGGTTGCTATCCTTGTGAGCTGCTATCCTTGATTCTTGCCACCCCCTAGCCCGTGTTCTAGGTGTTATAAGTATTATTGGTGGAGAAAAATTTTCTCTTGTTGATTTGTATATCTTGTCTTACAGTTGATTGACAATTATTGATTCATTGTGATTTATACATAATTTTTTCTTGTTTTGAATTTTAGATTATGTATTAACGTTAAAAAAAATTTTTTTAGTAAATTTTTTTTCTTTGGGAGAGGAGGTGTCAGTTGTTGCCATTTAATTAGTTAATAATTTATGAGTCTGGATGAATTTTTGAATGTAAATTACTTAAGTGTTATTTTTGTTTTGTTAGCTTGTTTGCTCCTCTCCGGTGGTTCGCTCTTTTTATAATTTTACTAATGCCAGTTGTCTTTTTCATATATGGTGCTGAGTGGGTGTGAGGCCTTCCCCAGTACATTCCATTCCCCCCACTCCCCCACAGCCCAGGGTGGACGAGGGGTCTTATATTTATCCTACAAGAGTAGGAGTTAGTTACGTTCTGGACCTCTGCCTGGTCATTTGGTTGGCTTTTGGACTGCTGCTTGACTTGCTTCTTGTTTTGAGGATCTGTACACCTGCCAATATATTGTGGATCCATTACCCTCTGCAGCTTAAGAGTTCATCTTCGGATAATTCTACCATACCCTTGGTCCAGTTATTAAAGCCAAGGGGACCTCACTGTCCTACGGTAGGGTATTTATAACCCTTGTATATAATATAGACGACTTCTTGTTGAGATCACGGCACTTTAATCCTGTCTTGGGCCCTAACACCCCGTCTGCCTTGATTTATCCTCCAGACGTGGAGAGTGACGGTCTTTCAAGAGGAGCCACAGAAAACTATAAATAAAAGTTGTTAGGGATATTAGATCGTATTCGTTAGGATATTCTCTCTTTTGCTTTTCTCTTCCTGTCTGGGCCCCCTCCTTTTGTGTTTGAATGAGTTATTTTTCTATCGTTAATTGGGTAAGTGGTTGTTGATATTAAGTATAATTGATATTCATATTATTTTTGTATCTGAAGAGGTTCAGGTATTATTTCTGACTTATATTAATGTATTAAAATTAAGGATTTTTCTTAGTATTTTCTTTGCCCCTTGAATTGATTTTTGCACACGGCTAAGAGGTTGAGATACTATTCCACCAATTGTGGATTTAGTATTGTGTTGGTGAATACTTGTTGATTTATTATATTTGGATATAGTGTGGTGGTTAATCAAGCCATCACAATATATATATATATATATATATATATATATATATATATATATATATATATATATATATATTCATGATATTGCCTTGTAATACGTATATCATCCTATAATTTTGACATATTTACTTCTTTTTCCATGTTTATGTGTAATGATAGTGATTGTTGAAGTATCATATTTAGTTTGGCATCAGATCTCAAAAGAACTAATGATTAAGTAACTTGATAGCGTAATTTAGAATTGATAATATAATTTTAATAGTAACGTAATTTAGAATGAATATCTTTCTTGGTAAAAGCTTAGTATTTGAACACGTGTGTGTGTGTGTCCAGGAAAGGCTTGTTTCATTTCAGTTGTCATCAGTTCAGATAAGAGGGAGCGCTTTGTTTTGGGTTAATGATGACAGCTTTTGAAAACAAACGCGGATTCGTCCCATACGGGCTCGAGACGAGTGATTTCACATTGTTTCATGTTCAAGTCACGTACACCACTTTGAGAGAAAGAATATGTGTCTTGATCATTTACGTCATGTTTTGTAAGATTGCGTTCAAAACGTTTTGCTGGAATGACGTCATTTTCCTTCTAGAAGCTTCTCCATTGTATCTTGCACCCAAAACGCTTTAATGACGTCACTTCCCTGCCTCTAGAACTTTTGTATCTCGCACTCAAAATGCTTTAATGACATCATGTAATTGTTTCACGTATTACTGGAATCCTAAAATCTATTTCATTCTGATTTCTGAGACCAGTCTCTCTCGTTTTTAGGAAGAGATCACTTTTAACGTAGTATTGTGTGGTCACATATTAACATTTACTTTTGAGATCTGAATTTAGCAAAGTTATTTAGTTCGTAACGGCGCCTGGTAAAAAAGTGTGTATTGTGTAACGCAGCTGCAGCAAGTGATTTACAGAGGTTTTCACAAGTTTTGTAAGGTAACGTGAAATTTTACTTATTGATAAATCTTATGTATATTTTTGTGTGTTTTTTATTTACAATCTCTTTATATTTTCACATTTTTTATGTTGGTGATGTAACATTTATTCACATAGCATTTTAAATATTTCTTGGTAATTTAACATTGCGTAGTTGATTTTGATATCTCATGTGTTAAGATTTTCTTTTTAATCTTGAGTAATTCTTGATAGTTTAAATTTTGCTTGATTAATTTAAATTCCTGATAAAGTTTTTGTGAATTAGTTTTGTTTCATAATTTAATTCAAGAATTAATTGAGTGTTGTGTTATTTTCGAGTAATAATAAATTTTTCAGATTGTGAATTCTAATTAATTGTGAATTCTAGTTATAAACTTTGAATTTAAAAATAAATTTTTGTATTTAACATTTTTAGAAAACAGTGTTTCATTTATTGACCATCAGTGAGTAGGATTGATTGTGTGTGCATAAGGCAAAGTGATAAACATGTTTTGTTCTTTTAGTTTTGCTAAAGTGAATTAAGACCAGGGAAACAGAGTTTTTTGATGGATTGATGCCCTTCTAGTCTAGAATATTTCTAATTTAATTTTTGGTACCTCACACATATTCTGATAGACTTAGTTTGATTTTTCAAGTGATTGATAAATAGTTTTTTCTTAAGGGATCACTGTTACCTTTAGAGTACTCAGTCGTAACAATTAATGTTATGAGAGTTCAGGTATCTGGCTGAAGTGAGGTATATTTTTGAATCTTGAGATTAGTTGTGTAATAACCAGGTACTTGATATGCATCATGACTATATATATATATATATATATATATATATATATATATATATATATATATATATATATATATTATATATATATATAATATATATACAGTATATATATTTATATATTATATAAAATCTTGATATATCTTCTGAGAGCAAAAATTCTGCAATGATTAGCTTTTTAATTATGAATTAATATAAATAAATTAATAGTTTTATAATATATAAGGCTTCAGGATACGATGTTTGTGTCATATACTCAAAAAAGTTAAGTATACCTTAGTTTTCCCAGACCACTGAGCTGATTAACAGCTCTCCTAGGGCTGGCCCGATGGATTAGACTTATTTAACGTGGCTAAGAGCCAATTGGTTACTTAGCAACGGGACCTACAGCTTATTGTGGATTCCGAACCACATTATAGCGAGAAATGAATTTCTATCACCAGAAATAAATTCCTCTAACTCAGTGGGTGCATGATATATAAATTTGTATTGGCAAGTTTTTATCATTCATAAGAATTTTCTTGGAAGCTGGGGGCCAAGGTGTGGATGGTGCATTTTCACCAAGTATTGTAAGATGAAGTTGCAAGCCCAGAATCACAACTAGGTCATGTTGCCGACCTGACCACGACGTGACCTAGTTGTGATTATGGAACCCAGGTTCGTTTTACCGCCACCGGACATCATAACTTCTTCATTTTTCTTGCACTTGGATCTTAAGGCTTTGTAGTGACAATCGTATCCAAAAAAGCGCGAAGAATACGAGAAGTGAAGAAGGCACTGTGGGCCATTACAATTGCACATGTATATGGTAAAAAGTGACCAGTAGATTCTACATACATACAAGTTAGAGCCACATATAACAACATGTTACCTCGTTGGCGGTCGAGGGATCTCTGAGATTCTTGCTGACAATAGATTCTATATTATCGTCTAACAAGTGCAGGAAATATAATAACACTTTTTGCAGGTGGTTCCAAAGCCGAGATTATTGTTAGATAAAAGAAACGGCACACGGGAGACTCGGAAAGGACTCTCTCTCTCTCTCTCTCTCTCTCTCTCTCTCTCTCTCTCTCTCTCTCTCTCTCTCTCTCTCTCTCTCTCTCTCTCTGCCTCGAATCGCAAACTTGACGCACTCAGAACTGACTCTTTTTTTATCTTTTATTAGAAAAATATTACATTTCTTTTACGTAAGAAAAATATAATATTTCATTTACATAATAAGAAAAATATTACATTTCATTTACATAATAAGAAAAATATTACATTTCATTTACATAAGTAAGATATTATTAAGATATTACAAAATTATGTACCTACAATATTTACACATTATTATGGATTAAAAAAAAATAGAAATCAAAATCGATATACTTTTCACTGAATACATTTGCAATTTTGTCTTTATATAAGTTTCTTAATAACCACCTATCATAACTTAATTTACTTTTCACAAAGGCACACGTTTCTCCTTTTGTGTATTTGTTTTTCGTACTTATCCAAACAGCATATATATATATATATATATATATATATATATATATATATATATATATATATATATATATATATATATGCAGAATCTACTGGTCACTTTTACCAGACACATATGTAATTCTAATAGCCACAATGCCCTCTTAACTTCGCTAATTCCTCGCGCTTTTTTGGATATGCTTGTAACTACGAAGCCGATATCCAAAGGGAAGAATGAAGAGCCTGTGACGGCCGGCCGCGGGAAGCGAACCCGAGTTACCTTAATCACAAGGAGGTCACGTTGCCCACCTAACCACGAGAAGGATAAAAGTCTATTACCTCTCGTACATATATATACCTGTCGTTTTCAGATATATTCATTAGAGCTGGAATAGACCCATCCTCACCATCGTAGCCAAGTGGGCAATCGTTTTTATTGCTTTTTAGGCTGAAATATATATGCAGAATCTACTGGTCACTTTTACCAGACACATATGTAATTCTAATAGCCACAATGCCCTCTTAACTTCGCTAATTCCTCGCGCTTTTTTGGATATGCTTGTAACTACGAAGCCGATATCCAA